>LJIJ01000016.1:0-571723 GCA_001718145.1 Orchesella cincta | reverse complement strand
CAGAGAAGAGATATCTGCTGCATATGCATCCAGCTACCACTTTGTGATATATGTATGGTTTCTGTAATAGAGTATTCAAAAGGCCACATCCACATGAGATGAATGCAACGCAACGGTGAAAGTAAAAAGCTGAAAAAGGGTGAAGAAGAGGAAACCAAATCAAACTTTTCATTTAGAAAGTTAGACTTTGCAATTTCTGAGCATTCTTGTCACGTTTCGACCGTTTCCGTCCCAGCAAGACTAGTCCATTGCTTGTAAAATACATGTTAAGACTCCATGAGAGATGCTAAAAGATACTTTTGCTAAAGCTCAAGATGACTCTCAATGTCTACATAAGATAAAGTAGGTATACATGAGTCCTATCTTTGGTTGCTCTTTGGTTCCTCGAGCTTCCTTATAGATAAATATATGTAGCACTCTCTTTTCTATCACATAGCACACAGTGAGCTATCTTAAATCTGTGAATGTTGAGAATGAGGTTTCAAGTGGATGGAAGACACTATACAATCCAAAAATGGGAGTGAGACAGAAAGAAATGAATGAATGAATGAATTTTGAAAGATAAAGCAAAAAAGATTTTGCGTGCCGCCCATATCCTGCCAGCGTGGCTTGTGTGTATGTATTTTCTGTAGGAAAGTATGAAAGCATTTAAAAATACTAACGAAAGAAAGTTAAGGAATAACTTTTAGCCTTTGGCAAAAGTGCCTCGTTGTCACCGGCTTTCTCTCAGCTGCTCGTGCCTCTCTAGCAAAGAAAAGAAACTAATGTAGCTTAGTGGCTTTTTATAAACTTTTCTTGTTGTGCTCCTTTTATACAAGATGAAAAAGCACCTTTTTCATTTTCAAAGTCATCCTTCTGTAAATACACTACACTACTTCTTAAAGAAAAAAGGAGAACCAACTGGACTGTCAGATATGAACCTCCCAGCCAACCTCCTTCGTAGGTATAGATCGCTTTCATTTTTTAACTTGTGACGTTGAGCCTCTAGAGTCACCATCATCAGTATCATCAACAACAACAAATGTAGTAGTTGTCCTTCTCTTCCTCTCATCATAAAATCTGGCTTGACTACTATCACCTAAATAAGCACTACACACGGCCCTATAACCATTGCGAAACACCTTCACATACACCACCGTCTAGCTCTAGAGTCAACCTGAAGTAGAAGAAGAGCCAAAAGAAAAGTTGGGCTGCCTATGCAAGTGTGTGTAATTTGGAATGGAGCAAGTGTTCCTTTGAAGATTTTACCTTTTTAGGAATACTTACATGGCGCAGTTATAAAGTCGGATTTTGATGAACATCGTGCTCTGCTTTTTCCAACTAACATGGGATGACACCGTGCATGCACGTTAGTGCCAAAGTTCTATCTCACGCTATTCAAAGAAAGACAAGCCGTTCTTCTCGGCTCGCAAAGGGATTCCTTCTCGTTTGATACTCCCACAGAATAAAATTCCAAGAAAAAAGATTTCCAGAGTAATTAGGGTGTTTACTCAGTTATCACGTCGAGATTTGGTGCTCCTGTTGTTGGTCTTGGTCTTGCCGAATTAAGTTCTAACTTGGCTTTGGGGAGGATAAATATATTATGCAAGTGACAGTAAGAATACAATTTGGAAGCAATGTGAACTTCCCAAGCTAACTCTAAGGTATAGAGTTGACATCCACTCTATTTTGCATAATATGGGAAGAAAGCATTAAGAAAAGTAATTCCATACGTTTACCAGAAGGCAATCAGATGCCCATCTAGACCGTAAGTATTTTTGTAGTTCTCTCATGGTTCATCAGCAGAAAAAGGGGGAAACGGATGATAGAAAAACATAAAACAACTCTAAACTAAGCTATCCGTTTTAAAAATCTACGGTATTAAGGTTACCCCTCCAAATTTAGTCCTCGATAAGAAAAAATATCTTTCCTTGTCATTACGACTTCCCTCCCATACATTCCGACTGAATGTCTGAATATAAAGGGAAGAGTTATAAAAACGCATTTTAATACCGGCATGGAAAAAAATTTCACGCGGATCAAACTAGCGCTCTGATCTCACAGATTTGCTGAGCAATAGAACATTTACAATGCTTACTACTCAACATAAAACAGAACAGGTCAAACGGTATGAGTGCACGAAGGAAACGTATATACATATAATCATTCCATTGCTTTCTTTTCCCCGGTTCCATTGTGACGGTTTAGTATGAGCTATCAAATTCTTTTATGTTCTCGTCGATTTTTCTTTTTTGCTGAAGCATCACAACAAACAATGGCCATCAGAAAATGTGTACGTACAACTTAGAGTGAGCGACATAAACAAGGAAAAGTGGAATTTGAACAAAGGGAATGACGAAATGACTTATTGACAAGCTATATGCTCTGGCTCTGCGTGATGACTATTTTACTACTGAATGAATCACAGAATGTGGAATCTTCATGAAAAGAGGACGCATTCTATTGCGGTAGAAAGAAAGGGATAGAGAAATATACCGAAGCATTTTTATAGTGAATTTTATTTGTGCTCGTGTCGATGTCGAGCAATTTTGGTTGTTGTGTTTCTCACCCACTTTTATTGTATTGTTTTCCAGGTTTGCTCTTTCACCGAGTGATTTTGGGTTCTGGTTCAGCCCTGTCGCCGCTGACAGCTGACCTGTCCAAAGGGCCAGATTTGGCAAAGAAATTTGCTAGAAAAGTGAAATGCCCTGCGGAACCATCATCACTGATGTTACAGTGCCTTCGTGAGCTCCCATTGAGATATTTTCTGGAGTCTGAGGTGAATCCTATTAGAATTTATCAAGCTACTATATCATCGCTGTCTGCAGCTCTGGAAATTTTCCCTTTTAATATATTATTACTCTCCATATCTCCTTCAACTCCACTCCACTCTGCTTTGTTACCCCACAATAGGGTTTTGTTCTTTCCTCATCCCAGCAGTAATCATCGTCATCATCATTATATCTCTCTTTCCCCGTCTTGCTTTTGTGACTTGCATTTTATGGTATTTCATTCAATTCAACTCGGTCGCTCGTTCATGCATGCATTCCAGCTTATTCATATAATCTTTGTTAATGTGATGACTTTGTTGCGGCATCATCCAGAATCTAATATTATCGTACAATTTTGTTTGTTTGTGGGATGATGTGCTAAATAAAGCTTTGGAACTTGTTTGGGCCAAGTGGAGATGGGATTGTAGTCAAACATTCTTTACCTCCTGAGAGCGTGATTATGAACCGAATATCACACTATCCCATGATATTCGGAGTGGTCAGAGCGGAATTTTTACCGTCGCTAAATAACCACGATGCGACATATGGACTTGAGAGTGAAAGGAGGAGAGAGCTGTTGAGACAGTTCATAAGGAAACACTACAGGTCAGTTCTAACATGTTTTCTTTCCTCCCACTAATATAATAAGCTTCATGATACATAGTCATAATTGGCCCTCCAGGCTCTACAAAAAGGAGTGAATATGCCACAAAAGAAACAACAAAACTGACTCAAGTGTGTTCGTTCAGTACTGGAATGAGGTTCAAGCATTTTATAGTAGCACTTGAGTAACAACATATAACGTGCTATTCCGAAGTATAATGTGTTTTTGTAATGCTACCACAAAATCTAGAAGGGAAGCCGCTAGAAACAAAGCCGAACTTTTCACAGCTCGTGTGTAGGAACAAAGGAAATGTCTTTCTTTAATTAGTTACCTTTATCCCTTTTGCTACTCTTGACTTGTTACTTTTTGCAATTTCCTACAATTTGCTGTGTTTCGTATTATATATACTTTCTCCACGTGTTATCGAAATGTGCCAGCAAAACCATAAAACACACGTTATATGAACGGTGTAAAATAAAGATCCCTTAATACTTCAAATCTTACTAACCAAAAGCTTATTCAACATGCCAAGTTTCACCTTTTCCTTTTCAAGTATTCATTATTTGTTTGTGGATATCAAAGGCGAATTAGATGTTAATTTTGTTGCAAACGAATCTTGCTCAACAGTGAACGCAACAGATTGTATGAGGTTCCGAAAAAGACTTTTGGTATATACAACAACTTCTAACCTACCAACCTGTCTTCTTTATTTATTAGTTTGAACATAAAAGACAGACTGAAGGTCTAATTATTGACAGGGAAAAAGTTCGACAGAGTTCTCAAGACTGAGATTTTGACTTTCTTTGGGAAAAACAAAAAGAAAGGGCTGTATAATAATCTCCAAGTAAGACAAAAAGAAGACCTGCAATGAAAGAAGGTCGAAAAGTTGGTAGCAAGCTGTTTCCCGTGAAATTGATAAATACCTTTGGTTTCTTTTGGAAGCATGTAGCGTAGCTTGCGTAACAAGACATTCGGAGATGGAACCAATACCACGTGTAATTAATGTTTTTTTTCGCGTTTTCTTCTTCTCCTTCTCAACGAGCTTTGATATCGATTTCGACCTTTGGGAAACGATGGTGGTATAATATGTAGGTAGATGATGAGAGTGTGTATACAGCTAATTCGTGAGAACACATGTTGGTGTGAGTGTGAGAATGTTTTTACGGGACACACGATTACGCTGCGTAACTGTAAACCTTATTTTCGGAGATCAAATGAGGTCATTGTTTCATACTTTCCAAATACTGCAGTTTTCTACACACTGGCGTTTGTTTCCCCGTCTGGCTCATTCACTTCTGGATCATGTAATCTTCGTAAATTCCCTTTTCTCATATGGGTATGCAGCGTGTAAACTTTTTCTTGTTTACTTTCACTCGATGATACTTATGAAGAAGGTCTAAACAGGGTGTGTTTGTGGTAAGTGGATATGGAACTGATTACCTTTTGATTCCTTATATAGTTTTCATCGTAATGAGATTTTGGCCGGTGCAATCCACGAGTATACCGACTGGGAGAAGCCAGCCCAACATCCTCTTAATGTTCGTGATGAAACTATTGATGCCTTGGCTGATGCTCAAGTAAGTTTCCTTTGCCTCCCTCCTCTAGATATTAAGATCGTATAACCAAGAGATTATTTAAAAAAGAGGAGAAGATTGGAATAAGAATGTTTTTGTGGGTTCCCAACATTACCATTACTGTTTTATTTCTGGGGATGCACAAGTAGTAGTAGTAGTGGATTTCCTAAAGAAATGAGATTAAAAGTTGTTTATTTTCTCTGGGTACATGATTTACTTCTCATCGTCCCTGAAATAGATTAATCTACTTATGTAAGCTCACTCCTTCAACCTGTCAGCGGGTTCCTTACGCTTAAACAAATTTCAGTCAGACAACTTTACTTTCTTTTGGTTCTCTTTCTCTCTCTAAAAAAATGATCTCTTCGGTAATCCTCTTAATACGATTTTTATGTAGTAGTTTTCTTCTTGTCTTATTCAAGTAATCAGCAGTTCTCAAGAGCTTTTCCCCTTTTTAAGTAAAGAATACTACTACTTAAACTACCTTTCTCCATCTGACTTTTTGCACGTTGGGTCCCTGTTGACTACCTTTTTTTCTTTACCTATACCTAACATGACATAACAGATTAATGCCCATATATATTTGAATTGTAATGGATAATGTGTGTTTCATTTCAGGTCGTTGCTCCGCTGACAAAAGTCGGAGATCTTCATGCAGCCTCTTCTAGGACAAAAGCATACTTTTACATTTTCGACTACCAGTCCAAAAATTCTGAATACCAACAGGTACGCTACAAATTCTGTCACAAAATGTGTTGTATGCGTTGTATTGAATATCAAGATGTACAAAAGATAGCGGGGGAGATGAAGGGAGCACCTGTTTAGAATATATAAAATTCACATTCAGACAGTACCTTCCACTTGGTTAGCTTTCGTCTTTGAAACTCCCAAGAGCCTTCAAGAGGAAAACGAGAAAGATTTTATAGTGACAATAGTTCACATGTGCATGCACTATACTATAATGCCTTCAACAAAAAAAAGTATAAGAAAAGAAACACGCTCTTGCATTTTTTCCTTATTTTTTTTTGTTCACTGAATAGCTGTAAGTAAAAAGAAAAGCATAGGTATTGCCCTTAAAGTTCAGCATTTTTGCAGCGTGACCGTTTTCTTTGTTAAACAGATAACAAATACATCCATTCGTGTAGTGTGTATCCTTGTGTGACTTTGAGAGTGCATGCCTTGGCGAATTGAATATTTGAGAAAGAGGTGTACGTATGTATTTACGTGGGTGCTAGTGCCGACGTCGACAATGTTAGAATCTCAAAGGAGAAAAGGGAGGCTAGTTGCAGCTATCGTGTTCGTACTCACTTTCTCTTTTCTTTTTATCGTGTGTATCGTATCGTGATGGGATTCAAGTTGTTCAAGATTCAAGTGCAAGGAAAATATATTATATAAGTAGGGTTAGGGACGAAATCGTGTGTATTTGCTACATCTTTTCAACTTGGAGAAAGTAACACATTATTATACCTAATGCATGAGAAGCACACTTTGTCCAATAAGCCTCAAACCCTTCGTAGGAAGAAAGTAAACGAAGTGCAGATCATAACATAGGTACTATTGAAAGTATTACCAACCAACCAAGTTCACCCTGTTTTTTCTCACTCTTTTGAATCGGCAATAAAGTGGATAAACTTTTCTCCTCACTTTTCTCCGCTGCCCATTGTTCTAATATATACAATGTGTATATTTTTTTACATGGAGCCTGTACTGTATTATTGTATATAGTGCGCCCCAGTTTTCAATTCATATTTTTTTTCTTTTATCCACGTCCCCACATTACCTACCAAATACTGCATATGCAACCTATCAAAAAAAGCGTTTTATGATAGCGTAGTCTGGCGTAACTTTCCTTCTTATTCTACAGAGCAAGTGTTATATAGATTTTCCCTTTTATACAACGTAAAATGTTTGACTGGTTCAAGAATTCTATCTAACCGTTACTCCAGTTGGAAATCATTTTCCTTTGAATAAGTAAGTTTATCAGTAAGTAGGTACTTTATGGGGATTTCACGGTGAATCTATCAGAACGAGAAAGAAAAGTAAAAAGGATTCAACGATATAAAACAGTGGGAGCAAGTGTAATCTACATGAATGCAAATGCGTGATAGCTTACTATAACCTTTATAACATATAGATAATAACAGTTTTAGGCCGTTTTTATTTCATAAAGCCAAAATCCATTCCATTTATATTTTGTTTTGTTGCAATCATATTTCTATTATTTTGTATCCCATTGACTCAGATACTTATTATTTGCTTTCGGCTTTGGCTTCTCAGAAAGAGAAGAGGATAAGCATTATTACTCGTACATAACAGTAGAATAACACGCTGTTTGTATGGGAAAAGTTGAAAGCGCATTGTAAAAAAAATGTTTCACATCCTCACAAGAAGTAGACTCGACAACACACAAGAACTAACACAACATCCTTCATCTTGTGATGAGTTGAAAATAAAAGAAGAAGAGGAAAGTAGGAAAAGCTAAGAAAGAACCAGAGTGGTGTAGCCCTATATAGTTTCAAGGAAGAAGAGAAAGAAAGGCATCATGAAAGGATGGAAACTTTTATTACATTTCACTTATTCTCCTTGCTGTTTTTTCAACATATCTAAGCATCTTATAGGGATTTTTTTCGCAACTCACAAGGGGATTTTGTTACACTTTCCCACACTCATATTTATACTATTTGATAGAAAACTTAAATTCCCTTTTTGAAGATTCTTTTGCCTGTGCCTTTGCCACAGCCCACAGGGTTTAATATTATACAAGAGAGTATGTATGTGATCTTATCTTGTGTATACTGTTTATGCAATTTCAGTTTGTTTTTTCCCTTTTTATTCTATGGTGAATGGTGTGTGGATACAAAAATGTTTTCATCATTGAATATATCAACAAACCGACCTGAACGAAATGCAACATCATCTATATTATTATCTTCGTACACCCTGATTTTATTGGAATACAAACAATCTCTCGTGCGGCTTCCATAGAGAGTGGGATGTGTTCATGGTGAAGATCTCCTTTATGTCTTTGGGGTTCCATTGTATTTCTACGAGAACGAGTTTACTACCACCGCTGCCAGCCATGTTGACGATGATCAGCAGAACGGGCTCACAAAGCCTGGTGACATCATCATGGCCGGAAAGACTGCCGGCGAGTTTGTGAGAAAGGAGAAATGGCGGAAACGCAATGAGAGATCTGGTGGACTGGGCTTCTTTGGAGGGAATTACACTTGGTACGAGGTGCAACTGTCCGCAACGGTAATACAGCTCTGGGCCAACTTCATTAGAAACGGGTAGGTACAAAAAAAACTTGGAAAAGGAACGAAAAAAAACTCAACTATTTTTATACTTCCTTTGGTTTATTACGTAAAAAGGGGATTTGCTGAACATGAACATCAAATAATTCCATTTTTGATGATACATATAAAGGTCTGTAGTAGTAGTAGTAGTCTTGAACAAATTTTTAGAGCTGAAACTGAGTAGAATGCATGATGAGCAGTTTTATATTTTGAGGACACATGACATGTAGTGATGTGATGTATGGTATCAGTTTATCGCTTATTATGTGAGTGGTCATATACTCAATAGGGTATTAAACGATATATTTATGTCATTTAGAATGATATAGCATATATATAACGCTACCATATAAATGATACGATCTCAGATGTAAATATACAAAAAAAAATACAACGTTATTTGAGTAAACATGATAGCTAAAAAGTTATAATTTATTATTCCACATGTTAGCTTGTAGCAAGTCATAAAGAGGATTCACCTGGAAATCCTCCTACTTATTTTCTTGTGTTTACTGCTGCACCAGACAGAAAAACTGCAATATAAGCAAGCATGTACGCGTAGACACACACACACACTTACGAGAAGAAGCAAGGCACACAAAAATTTCGAAGCCGTACTTGGTTTTAGCTGTAAAAAGGAGCTGGCTTTTGCAGCTTATTTTCGCCACAACTCACTTGGCATTTTGTCAGACAAGTTTGTCGGCTTTGCTCAAGTGGTTTCACTTATAGATACAACTCTTTTTGAAGACACACATTTTTGCTGAAACGTTGAAAGGGAACGAACTGCCTAGCCTTGCTCTCCTCAGATGAAATCCAACTCAACAGCCCAAAGATGATATGATAATAATATTGGCTCCATTTCGTCTATTTTCCCTCTTGATTTGACTTTTACTGTATACAGACTCCAACTGTGTTGGTACCTTTACCACCACCAACGACTTTTCTCCCCAAAAAACTTTCAGAAATGTTCAGGATAAATTTTTGTAGCTACTAAACACACGTATAACAATATTATATAATACATAGCGACATACATACATTCATTTTCTAGCTACCAAAAAGTTAGCAGAGTGGAGAGAACAAGGGGATAGTAAAAGGGTATAAAAGTTCATGGAGTGCGTGCAGGCTCAAAACTTGCTCTTCTCAATGAAATATTATTACTTCTCATGTTGTTCAATCTTCTTCTCTCAAAACAAAGCTGGTGTGTGTCCATGATGGCCAGAGTAGTTTGAGGAAGGAGCCTAGAGACCTAGTTGCGTTTTGTTTTTGTTTAGTTAAACGGCCTTTTTGATAAGGCCTGATGTGAAATGGGCTGTGTATTCTCGGCCTAACTGGCCATTCACTATTTTTTGAGATATGAGAAAAGTATACAAACAGTTTGGGTCCGAATATATTACATTATATTCACACACTTTTTCCTGTCTGGAAGAGAAAGAAGCCTTGCTCAGCTCTGCTCGGCTCTATCTCTTCAAAGCAAATTACAACCTAGATATGAGTACAGCAGTTTGGGTAAGCTCCCATATCGTCTGTCGACTGCAATTTTTTCAATACCCAACAAAACTCTGGTCACTGACTTTGCACGGGATCCAAAAATTGTGGCACGTTCACTACACAGCAAAGATCGAGTTGGGATGCCAAAAGTGGCAGCTTCGTTTCTTCTTTTCCCTTTGATGGAAAAAGTAAAAGAGAAAGTCCAAGTATAAAGCGCAATGTCTTTAGGGAACGATGAGGCTTCTTTACTCTTTCGTAACTATTGAAGCATACAGTAATACATATCATGAATATGTGTTTAGTTCCTTGTGTTAGAGGGAAAGTAAAAATATTCCAATTTCACCAATAGATTCACCATAAATACAAAGTGTACGATCATACATATGGTTGCAATACAACTTGCATATTGCTTTCGTCACTGGGAGTTCCTTAATACAGTTATGAGTTGGAGAAAGCATGCAAGCATTAGATGAAAACAGTTTTCCTTTTCTCTCGTGTCTCCGTTTTTCTTGCTTCTCTATTGAATTTCGTTTTATGAGTAGAATACTTAGAGCACATATATTTTTATACATATACGACTATATTATACATATATGACCTATATATATTATGTATAACCTATATTATGATATAATATTTCTTTGCATGTATATTTTGGAACGTGCTTTCTTCCCTTGACTTTATGATGGTTATGAACACGAGCCATTCCATTTTATTGCAGAAATCCGAATGGTGATCTTAAGTCACAAGTGAAAGTAGCTCATGGGATAGTTCCTGGCTCCTCGGGCACAAGCACATATCAACAGCAACAACCTAAGGGAAGACCGCAAGGGAAGTCACGGAAAGTCAAAGATGAAAGTGAGGTGAAGGAAGAGGAGTTGTTGCAACTTGTAACCGGAACTGGAGTCACCTATAGCGATAATCGATTACGACTGTCTCGAGACAATCTCATGGCGTTACCAACACCGCTGGAAGAACAACACCAGCGACAACTCTTGCAACAACAACATCATCATCATTATCATCAACCCAAACCGATATTTGTGGAATGGCCGGAGTATGACTCTCTCGATAAGAAATACCTCATCCTAGGCAAGTCAACACTATCTCACTAATGCCCGTTTTTCTTATCTATACCACTGCCTGCACTGCATCACATATCATATAGTTGTAGCTTTCCAACATTACTCTCAACAAATTAACGATAGAATGTGGGTTCCAAAAACATTGGCATCTCACGTTGGTATTTACTACAGGTGTACATTCTGTTGTTTAAAAGCGTTTGGATTAATGTCGCTCAATACCTTCCTTACTACGTTGCTAATGTTTTCAGTCACCTCAATCACAACAAAGTCCAATCAAGTGTAATGGGTGCGTGTTTTGTTGCATTAAATAAAATAAAATTTTATGTAAATTGGTTTAAAAACCTTGAAATTGCAACACTTTCCTACCTTCTATCTCCATCTATAATTCACGCTTACATGCACAACCCCATGCATAATGAATGCAGGTACTGGATGAAGCCATGCAAAAAACTGATGAAGCTATTTAATAACGAAATGTATTAGTAAGGAGAAAGTTCTCCAAAAATATTTGGTGCACACGCCTCAAACAACAACGATACCATAACCGAGGGTATTATACACACACCACGAAACGTAAACTACTACAGTACAAGGCTTTCCACTTTGAACTAATTAAAAACTCCGTCCAGTTTCCTCCATGGTCGCCGTCTCTGTAGGTTTTTGTGGCTGACTTTAGCTCTACGTTTCGGTCGTGTTTTTCCAAATCCGTTAAAAGCCTTTTGTTCCGCTATTCTTTCTAGCTTTCATAAATACACACACTATATGTAAGTACTATTTGTTCAGAGATAGCATAATAAATAGAGTAGAGTAAGCATGTGCATATATATCTTCGCACAACAGGGATGTGAACGAAAAGTTAACAAAACTCAAATTAACATCAACGCACTGGGACAACGAAGAGGTGGTGAAAGCTGCTGGAAAAGACGATGAAAGATTCGCTCGGTGGCTCCTCAACTATTTTGCATTTAGAGGCTTACTTATATACAACTCTCATTTTTTCATACTCTTAAAGCCTCTTGTGAATTTTTTTCTGAATTGTAATTCTGTCTATGAAATACAACTAAGGTGATGAGATGTGATAAGAGAATAATAGAGAGAGCTTATCTTTGTTCGTGGCAAAACAAAACATGTGCTGCGCTTTTTCATTACTTTTTAGCTTTTGAATCGTAAGCCATGTTGTTTCAATGGTTTTAGCCAGACCAGAGCAATAATTTTAATTGCATACTCGTACTTTATCCATTGTTTCGTGATTTGTATTTTTAACGGGGCATTACGTACATCGTAGGTGTACTAATCCAGCTTAAGGTACTTACCCAGCAGTTGACTATAATATTATGGTACATACAGCAGCACTTCCATACATCATCATCATGCAATTTAAAAAAGTGTTTCCTGTGGTACTTTTCTGTTTTTAGATTTACGACCCAAAATACGGAACCACTACAGAGCTCATAAGCTTTCCTTTTGGCTTCATCTTGTACCAGATTACCAGAAAAACAACGAGGGTACGGGTGCTGTGAGCATCCATCATGAGATCAGTGTGTACAGCATGATGCCTCCACAAAATTTATCAAAACTGTCTGTGATTCAACCTACAATCTTTGCATCGGGCTTGCATGATACAGCAGCGGGTTTCGGCAAGACGCGATATAACTCATCTGGTGCTATCGACTCCGGTGACAGCAGTGGTAGCAAGCGCACCGGTGAACTCGTCAGTAGCGGTTCCCGAAACGGCAGACCTGGGAACAGTAATAATAAAGGGCTGGGTGCTTCTTCTAATTCTGCTGCTGCTCCAGCTAGAGATTTTGAGGAACGACAAAAGCAGCATGATTCAGGTGCACATAAAGAATCACTCAAAAATCTTTTAAGAAAAGTTGTAATGCTTGCGGATGTGGATAATGGCTTGTTTGTAGATTTCATTTTCCTATAAACTCCTGTATATTATATCCTATACTTTTTTTATAGGGAAACTAACTGAATACTAACTGAATGGGGATTAAGAGTGTATAATGCGACCAAACTATTTTCTGTTCCCCACTTTTTATGAGATGTAGCACACAGAAGTTGCATTTTACATCGATTTTAAGCGTCCATAACTCATACCATGTTTGCTCTTTCTTACTCTGTTTCGTAGCCGTTCTCCATGTTTCATCTCCCAACAATATGGATCCGCTGGAGAGCACATTTGGCTTTCATACATATTCCACAGCCTTGTCCGTAACAATTGCAATCGGCTGTTCCCTTTTGATACTCAACATTTTGATTTTTGCAACGTTTTACTACGAGCGAGAGAAACGACGCCAGGAGCATCATCGTCAGAAGCAGTTAGAGCAAGATGAATTTAATGATGAACAAGCTCCCCACCACCACCGTCGCGTTCAGCAGCAGCAGCATCACGACCAAAATGAGTCAAATCAGGGCCAATTTTTCAGAAAACAATCCACAGCTTCTATTGAAGACCGATTTAAAATACCGCTAACGACGAGTAGTATCAGTTGTGGTGCTGCTGGAAGTGCTAGTGCGAGTTTAAAGCGACGGAGAGAAAACAGTAGCACGGGAAGCTCTGCCGCTTGTGCCCTATCTTCAGGCACTAACGGTTCAGTGGTTCACCCCGACTCAACTACCACAGTTTTTTGTGAGCACTATGTTAATGAAGAGTCGGATATGAATCTTTTTAATGATTTGTACACCTCGCCATATCTCGTGGAAGAGCAGGAGGAGGACGATGATGATGATGAACAACTACCTCCATTACCATTGCCAGAGCCAGAAATGGAGGTAGCTGCAGCCGGGCCAGGCGCTTCATCATCAGCAGCACCAGACCACTCCATAAGTGACATGAGTTATGGGAAATATGGTGCGAAAAAACATTTTAGTAAAACCTCACTAGTAATAGAGCGAGGTTTTATTCCTATTTCTCCAGCTCGTGGGACACCAACTAATGGGAGTAGTAGTTATATCACGAGTTCCCTAAGGAGTAGTGAAAGCATTCGTCAGAAAAGAAAAGCCTTTGCAATTGCAAGTAATAGCGGTGGAGGACTTAATGAATTTTCAATGTCAGATGTAATGGCTGAGCCGGTAACAAATGCGCCCAATTTTTCACCACAATCCACCGCTACTACCACACGCAGCGAATTATTTGAGATTGAGAGAATCCCAACGGCCGAAGAGCTCATTCAAGCGGACTGCTCTAATGCCTCTAAAACTGGTGGTGATACAACGGGGAGCCAAGCAGTCAACCTAGTTCCCCCTCCCGTAATTCCTGACTTTGTTGGCCATCACCAAGAGTCAACTCCGGGAGCTGGACGTTTCTTTCAGAATGAGCAGGAAACTGTGATCACGGGAGCGATGCTATCTTCACCATCATGTCAACTTTCACAGCAGAGAATGCATCTCCTTCGGAATCAGCCGCTGACGACGATGACATCAGCTCACCAACATCAGACCGGTAGTGGAAAGGATTACAGCTCTACAGATGATGGCCAAAGTGTTCTGTCAGTAAGAATCGATTCCCCTCAGGCTTTTCAATAAGAAATGAGGCTTTGTGTGTGTGTGCTTTACGATACGAATCGCGTTACTGCCACTAGATGCCTACTTTAACTTCCTGTAATTTATATTTGTGTACCCGTCTCCACTCGTTTGTCCACGCACATTTCAATCCAACCAAAACTTTCTCTTTTTCTTCTTACCCCCAGTACAAAAGCCAAAAGCGAAACTAGTTTAATGTTTGCACGTACCTAGAGTCGAAAAACGGACTTGATCTACCCATACGCAGACAGTTCTACTATGTATGTACTTGGTTGTTCTCTGTGATTCATGCATCCCACCCAACATTCATGTTGCTTTGATTGTGAGCAAACGGAGAAAGAAGATAGGAACAGAAGTAGAAAGTAAATCTGGATTATTTTCCATTCCCAGTCAGTCTTCAACGAGGAAGTAAGTGAGCAAACAAACATGTAGCTGGGAAAGTGTGCTGCTAATGGCAGTTTAATGGAATCATTGAGACTGTGCCAACAAATTTTTATTCTGGCCCCGCAACTTTCACATAACCAACGACGACGCAACCAGTCAACTCAATACGCAAAGTTTGTTGGTAGTCTAGAAAATATATCTTTGCACGTAATAAATGTAATGAAACAGTACATTTAAATCACAAGAACTATCAGTTATACAACTGACTGAGAGCTGTAGTACGTATTTACATTGCATTGCTGGAAAAGAGGGATTCAAGATAGATTTCGAGTTCAAGTGGGCGAAACGCACTTGACTCTCGCTCTCTCTCTCAATCCTTCTCCCCGTTCTGAATGTTGATGATGGTAGTATTGAATATTGAGCGATCAAGCAGTAACATTCAAAATCCCGTAAGTATGGGAATTACACAGAACACAATTTATAAGCATTTCCATCTCACTTGAAAAATCGCTTTTTGGAATTTGAGAACCCCATTGAAATATATATATAAAAAATAGAATCAGTGCGATCTGACTGGGTGCCTTATTATCAACCTTGTAGATAACTATATAAAATGTTATTATAGGACAACCATGTAAGATATATGAAGAGAATTTAGAATACATAAATGTACTGCCAGCTTTCCATTTGTATCGTTCAGCATTTAACATGCATGTTTCTAAGTAAATTACTTATCGTTAGAGAGGAGAGAGGCTTTCATTGAGGCAACCTACTTTGTAGTTCGGAACAATTAGTTTGACCAACCAAGCAGAAGTGTATGTACACGAGTTTGTTTACAAACATGATGATGACTAACATATTATAACAAATGTAGTTAAGGGAATACAACACCACAACAACACTGATTATTGTGAGACTAGAGATCACAAGAGCAATACAATTAATGTCAAGATCAAGGTTTATAAAGAATGGGGAAATGGAAACTATTTTGAAGTACTTACTCCACAACATGACTGTTTTATGTTGTTTCTGTGTTCCTAGTTTATTTGTGTGCTTATATATATTATGCCGTATGTATCCCAATGATTTTGTTGGTGTTGAGCTCATTTGAATCTCAACTTTGTGTGTGTGTGTATGCATGCAACATTATTGGACAAACACGTAGGTAATTAGTAGCCTGTGGTTAGGCACAAGCAAAATGTGAACAATTAAGAGGACTTTGTTCCAGTTTAGTAACAGAGTGCGTACTACACAAGATTACACAACCCATTAATACTTTATGAGTGGTGATGGTAAGCTACCGTGGATGAATGAGTTGTGTGTGTATATATATTAATAAACGTGATGCTAGGCTAAGATGTGAAAACAAAACGAGTAAACAGCAACACATAAATACCTTCAACTTGCTGTATTTTCATTTTGTATAAGTAGGCTATACATAATATGTATTGAGTTTACGAATACGAAAGATGCGAAATCGTGTTACTTAAATGAATTTATTGCTGGTATGATCCCATAATATTATGGTATCTAATGTGTGTCTAAATGTGAAAAGTAAAACCAAATAAAATGTATGTATTGTAAGATTGCAGAAGGAGGATTGCTGAAATTCATTCATTATTACAACATGGTCTGTTTATTACCCCATTTTTCAAAGCAATCAAAGTATTTAAGTTTTAATAAAATGAGAGTTCTTCATGCACTAGGTCATCATGATATTTATTTTCATTATCAAACACCGAGAATGTGAGAGGAAACTAGTACTTACTTCAAAATATGTTTAGGCAGATGACTGCTTTATAATTACACATGGTCTACGTTTGTTCTTCATTACTGGAGTCATCATCGGTATCATCATCATTATCTTCATCGTTATCATCGTCATCATAATGGCCTGCTGCTGCTGTGCTAAACGACTTCTATCACTTTTACTACAACAATAATGGAGGAATATTATGAAAAGCTTGCTAAATTGGATTCAGAAAACCCATTTTTCTTCATGGGCTAGGGCGAAACGGGCTAAATTTAGCAGTTTACTGTCAGCAATCGTCCCAGCCCATGCACTAATTCATTCGGCCCCATTTCAAGCACATTACTTTCTCACAAATTCAATATTATGTACATTCTTATATATATGAAATAACAAACTACTTTCACTCTCATTTTAAACTTTTAGGCTCGTCTTGATTAAACGGTAATGTTCACACACGAGACATCATCATCATTGGCTGCAGCTGTTATACCTTTCTCCCTTCTTTCTTTTGTCTTTGGTGACAACGACAAGTGATGTGTAAATAGCAGACGCGTTCACTGCCATTGCCAACACGGAAAACATATTGCGCTGCGTTTATACTACACACGTAGTAAGTACCTACTGACAGAACAAAATATATATTGCACTGCCTCTTTGGCCCATTCATGAGACTTGGGTACAATTCCATACTGAAGGAAACGAGTCGCAGCAAAACGATGAACACATAAAGAGTCATGCTTTCCAAAAAGAGAAAGTTTGCATATGAATGTTCTTGTCATAGGAAGACCAATATAGGATAGGATATACGGTATTGCAATGATTAGTGAGAAAAACTCAGTAATTTACTATTTTGACCATGTTTGGTCATTAAATACCCGGGTGGTACATGTGAAATTCGCCCTCTTCCCTCAACTTGTGACTCCTTCACTTTACAAAAGAATCGTTTTGTTGATGATCATGATGATGGTAAGTAGACAAAAGTACAAAAGTGGATTTCTCTATGAGAACTCATGTGGATATAATGAAATGCTACGGTCGGTACGGTATGATTTCAATCTACCAAGTAAGGGTAAGCGTACTATACACCACAACCACTCTGGATTCTCAGGCGCAGTGCTGAAAGGGACTATTTTGAAGCTCACCAGGCAATGGCAGTAGATACCTACTTGTTTGAAAGTTAAACATCCAAATCCAACCTTTATTCCAAGTAGAAATACACGTATATAGGCAAGTATTCATTTCATTTTCTGAGAGTTAGTAAAAGAACTGCTCGCTCACACAATAAAAGAAAAGGGCGTTATTGAACAATATTGTTCTCAGCTATATCCCCGTCCCCCATTTGTGGCAGTTTGGAAGATTTTCGTTTAGTATTCCAAAAATCCTCAAACTTCCCCAGAGCTTTAAAAAAAGGGGAATCGGAAAAAACGTAAATGGGTTAAGAGATCAATTTAATAAATGAGACTATTTCCTTTCAAGAAAATATATCTTTCTCTGGACCACTTTTCCTGATGGATGCATGAAAACAAGAAGAGTTGAGTGAAGCAAGATTATATATACGCACTCCTCTTGTGTTTCTTTACAACATCCAAAAAAAGTTAGCCTCTCACCTTTACGAGTTGAAGCTGAATGAATGCTTATAACACAGTTTTCACCGGAATGGGAATGTAGTATATATATCGCAATGTAATTGAACATGTCTTCTTACGTGAATTCTCAAGTGTTTCATGATCCTTTCAGCTTGACTGGCAAAGTCAGATAGACGCTAATAATGCTAAAATAGGGTTACGTTACACCCAGTGTACGAACAAATTCAAGTATGGTCATTGAGCACATGTGGTCAGTGTGATAGTCCTTATTCAACTTCAATGTTGTTAACATCACCACCACAACTTCCAAAATGCCACTTTCACGACTTGGTCTGTTTTTCCTGACTTTTTCTAGCCCGTGAGTAGGTTTCGTCGTGTCTTCTTTAGACAGCTTTGTAGTTTGGGCTGCAGGAGTAGTGTAAAAATGAAAGAAAATGAGGGCTTAAGAAGAATCCTACAAGGAGGAACTTGTTCAAAATGTTGTTTTGTTAGTAGTGCTACTAGTATGTACATGTCGTAATTCCACCAACTAAATTGGCATTCGTATTGGCTATAGGCAAATCTAATTCTTTGCTACTCGTTTCCACTGTTGCATACACTGCGTGAAATTGAAGTAGCATAAAAAATAAAAGAAGAGCAGATCCGTATCATCCTCCTTATATAAATAGTGTAGCAACTATTTGAACCACTCTAGACTCTTGAGACCTTATATAATTGTAAGTCACCTGGGTTGTTGGAAAGAATGTGCTAAAAAAGCTGATGGAGTTTTCATTCCGTTCCTTATCTTGCTTTCGAAGATGTGATGTAGTAATAGAGAAAGGAAGATGAGGAACTTTGGATAGTGAAGGATGTTTTTTTTCTTGAGTTCACCATATTATTATTTAGATTTCGTAGATTATACTTTATTTTTGCTCACTCGAAAGGTCAGCTCATGAATCATGTTTTTGAGAACTCAACGCAGTATAATGTAATGTGCTTCTTGGAACTCTTATTTCGGCTTACCTCCCCACATCATTTATGAGGTAAGGTAAAGAAGTAAAAGTAAAGTACGCTAGTATCTAATATGTTTCCCTTGAGAAGAGTAAGCTGTAGCTAATGTGCTCATCAGAGACGGAAAATGTGGTAATCAGTCATGAAACTGAGGGAAATAATGGTATGTAGTTCGTACCAAACTACTCTACAGTAATGACTTTGAATTTAACGAAAGGGATAGCTTGTAACTGTAAGTTGCAGAGGCTTTTTAAGAAAAAAATAGTACCAGTCTTTCCATTCCACCCATTGTTTTCCAGTAACTGACACAGAGACGGATATATCTACCCTACGAACTTACAAATAATCTTACTGATTTCAAGCAGGAAGACGTTCTGCTGCGAGAGACTTGATGGAACAAGATGAAAAATGGGAGGAGTAGCATGTAACAACTTGCACCGGGAAGAGCAGTATCTAGAACGGTAGTCAATCCTCACCTTCTTGTGTTGCACTTTCCCCTCTTCCGTTGCGTTCTCACAATCAGTCTCTACTAACCTCTAAATCCATTTCAGACACATGAGAATCGGGGTTCTCAAGAGGGAGTCAGCAACCTTTGCGGAAATTATGTTGGGCTTGAAGTAATATCAGCAGAAAAAAAAAGTTTCATATTATATAGACGGAATCATTTTCCATGCTATGCCAAACCTTATGTAAGTAAGTCCCCATAGCCCCTTATATTTCTGACGAAACCTTGTCTGTCAAACTCATTGTTATCAACGTATCTACCACATACATACTTGGTTTCTCCAGTTAAGTACGGCTAGACCCTTGCTTATGATATCTATATGACTGAAATAAAGATTTTTTTTGTACCCTGGGATGTGATGTAATAAGCTGTTTCTTATTCTAAGCCGAAAAGCTACTGCTTGTCGTTAGTTTTTTGTGAAATGTTTATAGCATTCAGTTATTGCATCAGAAAAAACGAATGATGATGCTTTCACCGAATGAACTCAAGTCTCCTGGTTTATCCATTGTTTGTCTCCCATACACCATTCACATCCACCCACTATTAAATCTGTATGCATCGTTACTACACTACAATACAATATTATAATGAGATTTCTTTGAGCGTACCTTGACGAAGCAGATTTCCCTATTGCCTACGCTCACCCGTCACTAGATATATTATGCACTCTAAACATTGGGCAAAATACCCATTGTGTGCAACATAATAAATTTTTATAACCATCTCTCCTCCCTGAATTGCTTTCGTATATGGGAACCTTTATTAGCCTGATTGAGAGTCTATACACTGCTGATTTGATTAAAGGGTATTGTATTGGGTATCGTATCGTATAGGTAGTATTGAAAACATTCAATTCAATCCATCCACCTCAATATTACCGCGACCTTCCAGGAACACAACAGACTGAACAGACCATTACTTAAGTAATAGTGCTGCTGCAACAACAACTACCAGCAGTGCTCAAAGGAGCTGGGAAGAAGTTAAGAAAATGGTTAAAAATAGTAAAAACCATTTCAAGACCTTGCTTCCCATCTTTTCTACTTTTACTAGTGGGGAGTTTAACTTCACAAAATATTATAGCCCCGTGTTCTTTGCCATGCCATGGGATGGTTTTTAACTTGAATGTCAGTGTACGGTAAGTACTACTATGTACATTGGTTATTGGTTCATACAATCCAAACGATACTACCTCTGTTCAAGGCAAGGTGATCGCATAAATATCGAGCTCACTTTGAACAGATGGATGCTTTCACAAGGAAATCACTGCAAAGGTCCCTGTATAAAGTGAAGTTGGTGCAAAATGTATGAAAATATTGACTTTTACTCACAATGGTAAGGAAGATATGGATGCAAAAAACGTGTAAATGTAATGTAGTGCTCGTTCACCACCACCACCACCACGAGAATGTAAAATGTATGCAATTCTCTCCCCCGTGTGCTACTCCTGTCTCGTATAACTAAAAGTGAATTACTACTTTTCATACAACAAATTCAATCTTCTCCTCGCTTTCCCTTGTAGACATTGCATTGGTCCTGGAGAGGGCATGTTGTTAATGGAAAAACGTGTGCATGTATAATATGGGGAGTGTAATGGTAGTGCTGGAGGTAATAAAAAGTGATGTGGCTACGCCAAAAACTTGATGGAGACAGACAACTTGACATGAAAGCTGTATTTTTGACTTTTAATAATTTCCTGACCTGTTTTCGCCTAAGGGACAATGTAGTTTGAGTCCGGTAATGGCTACTTCCACTCCCGAGTTTTTTAGTTTATGGCATGGTTCAGGTTTTTAGTAGAGAGAAGTATAAGTTGTGTAAAAACTTGTAATAACGCATTGTAAAAAATTCATCTGAGGAGAATCATTCATTCATTCATTTTGTTAGGGGACGATGGAATGAAAGCACCTTTCACTTTGATTCATACGGAGGGAGATAGGAGAGCCATTTGAGTTAATGTCATATTACATTACTCATATTACAGCAGGCAACTCTATGAATGCCCCGTCAATATAAATGATATAGCATTGAATGCCTCAACCCACCAGACGCCTATCCGTAGAAACAAGAATGAAAAACAAATTGGTAAGTATAACTTTGACTACTACTACTACATGGTCATAACAATATAGGGAAGAGCACAAGTTTGGCCATTGTTGCAACTTTCATAATAATAATATTATATGATTCTTCCACTTATTTTTTCCAACAGCCAGAGCTCAGGAATGACTACCATTCAGCATATTTGATTGTCGTTTGTGAATTGTTACTGACTCTATTCATGTTTTAATCCAGAAGTAAGTGGAATATGAAATCCAGCTGAAGAATAGTATAAAAGTATATATTTCTGTGAAGGAGAGAGCAATACACATGTATATACATGTACATGCTCGAGTCAGATGAGAATGCAGAAGATATGTTAATACCTTTCATCTCCCACGTTTTATGGGGACACAGGCCAAAAATGTAGCAAACAAAAAAGGGTTGTATGGTAATGGTTTGGTTTATCTATGCATGGACTGTCTCCTGGAAATGAAGGAATGAAATATTAATGGAAGTGCCTGCCTGTCCCCAGTTTGTTGGTCATAAAGATTTCTAACGTTTCACTTCACTTCCGTCTCCGCTGTTGCAGTCATATCTGAATCTGAAACATTGCCGACTTTTGTTCTCTCCCTTAGGCTTCCCTTGTCCTGCAAAGCTACAAAGTCAGGTTGGCAAACGCAAGAGGATTTTACACGGGACTTAATCAGCTTTCCGCAAAAGCCATATGTGAGACAGACTGCAATGGGAATGAGAGCCTACTATAGATATGGTGGACTGATGCGAGTAATGAACGTTTGAAAATCTTCATCGATACATATTTTCCGGTTTCCGACTCGAAGAACACACACGACGTAACAAGCACTACGTGTGGGAGAGCTGAAATATCAGGATTTTGTGTTGAGAAGATGTGTAGCATCCACTTTGTTAATTAAGTTGCCTTATGATAGCTGATTAGATTCATATCGCCTTTAAAATGGTGATTGCATTTTCCTTCGGGTCTATTATTTCCCCTTGTTTTTTAAAATCCCTTCTGTTTGTTTTGACCTTTCGGCGACTCCTGTCTACCTCTTCATTATAAACAAGAATGAGCTCTGGAGAGAGACCTAATTGCGTTTATCTCCACGTAGATATCTTTTCCAGTTTGTCTACGAATCTTTCTCTTTCTCGAATCAAAACTCCATCTGCAACACTTTTCTTTTCAAACGGGATTATTCGGCTAGAATGAGTCTCTTTTTGAGTAAGTCTCCTGTGGGAATAAACATGGTGTGGCATGACGAAGGGCAAGAAAGAAAGGGACAGAAGACTAGAGAGCAGCAGCAAACAGAGACACGTCCGATTTCTCTCACTTTATCTCTTTTTAGCCATTTTGATATTATTCTTCTCGAGGTCGAAACCAGCAACATTAGAACGGTACCCACCGGTATCCACCACCACCATTGAATTACACTTTTATTTCACTTGTTCGATGCTCAATGCACATAACCTAACATTACACCAGCAAAATATAAAATACTTCTCTTTATCTTTTAGAATCCTAAAAATGTCTCCATCCAGCTTGACACTGTTACCTGCCATGGACGACGCAGTGAAGGAGCAAAAACGAGCATTGTGACATTATTCTTCTCAGCAGAAAGAAACCCATTTCACTCTGTTTTTTCTTTTCATATGGTAGAAACAAGCAGTTAGTAATCCTTCAGCGAGAAGAGATGAAAAAAGAAAATGTACTGTGGGATGGATGGATAAGGAAAAAGATGAGAAAACTTGGTTGGTTGTGAAGAAAATAAATAGACTTGTTCGAATACACATGTTAGTTCAGAGAAAGAGTGGTATTATGGAGCAGTGTCGAGTTTCCTCCTTTTCCCTCAGTCATTTATCTGACGTATAGCCACACATGAGTAAAGTGTAGATTCATACATCAAATGTGATGGGAAAGGGGTACCTTTTCCTTTGTCGCTTCTTTAAATGTTTCCTTGTGGGTGTACGCATCTGATTACCCGTTTACTCAACGTCTACGTAATCTTAAGACTTCAATATAATAACAGAACAGAGAGAAAGATGTACTCGCTAGTTTCAAAGGAAACACCTTTGCTCTTGTAACAACGTTTGCTATTCACACTACACAGGAAATGCATAAATAAGAGAGCTTGAGCACCATGAAAGGAAAGAAATTCTTTCACCTCCTCGCTCTCCCTTGATATTTTCACAGGACATAAAAATGGAAAAATCACCCGTATCACTTCCAACACCAGACTTCAAAGGTGTGAGGAGGAAGAAGGATGGCGGAGAACAACTTTTCACCTTATTTTTATGTATGCAGCATGTAAGAACCTGGGGTGAAGGGTTTCATCATATCACTTATTTGCAGTGTATTCGTGCAAACAAAAAATCACATTGTTAGGAACAATGAGCAAACTCGAATACGAATGTTTTCGCTTTCGCCCTATGTTTGTACGACGCCCTTTTTTTGTTTGGATCACGAATGGTATATATTACGTTTAAGTTTAGTCTAGTATCCACTTCACATATCTTGAATGACACCTTTGTCACTACTTTTCATTCTAATACGACTTCTCGTCTAGTAATGCATCATCCATCTCAATGCATCATATTAGTTGTGTAACCATCTAGCGGATGTGACATGGCACGTTCAAATCAAACCCTTTGACTACGGATTTTTTTTACAGAATGCATGCAGACGAACTTTTGGAAAATTGAAGTGGAATACGTTTACTATTATTATTCAATTCCACAAACCAGTTTTAATAGATTGCTAATTAAAGTTTCCTTCTAAACAATTAACACGTACTTGAACAAGCCTCTTGGCTAATGCAAGCGCTGGAGTGATTACAGAACATGAATGTGAGAAATATACAGCTTTTATATGTTAATTATAATTTTGAAACAGCACTTGATTATGCTGGCAATTGCCATTTATCACAGTTTAACCTTGTTAGATTAATACTCGATTTCCCAATGTTGTGTAAGAACTTTGATGATAAAATAAAAATAGATATTTTATGATCTGGCTGGAAATTTGGTTTGTTTTTGACATCATCTAACAAGACTGAAATGACAGGGCTTGAGTGACTTCCGTTTGATTGAAAACAGCAGAACAACGCAATCTACAAATATTTTTATATTAGGATCTACATATATACGTATATCATGCATTTTTGCCATATTATACATTAGCCGTTGTTATAAATCGTCATATCCTGACGGCAATATATGCAAGTGAAATCTGATCTAAGCACTTTATATTTCTATTTCTGTCATCGTAGGATTTAATTTAATTGTATGTATGAAGTGTTAGTATATAATTATGCATACACGTGATTGCAGCCTCTGAGTTTTTTGTTGTGACTTGCTGAAAGTACTGTCAAAGTAAATGAAGAAAAACAAAGTGTATACCTTATCATACGATCGCACTAGAGATGAGAGTTGTCAAAAATGTCAAGTGCCATGAATAACAAAATGCATGTTCACACACGTACTTATTAAGACTATTCAGCATTTACTACATCATCCATGCTTGGTTGATTTAGTGTGAAACCATTCAGGAATGTTCATACCATCAAACGATGCTACAGCCATAGTCTATTGAAATTTCTTTGGTTTATTTCACTCTACTCGTAATCGTAATTAATACCTTGTACACTTGTTTATACATGTGATTATATATGACGAATGTGTTTGTGAAAAAGCACTTCAGTAATGAATAATCTCTGATCATTAAATTTTATTGGGACAAAAATTTTCTGGAAAGAGACATAAAATACATATTATCAACATATATAGTTCAGTAACTCTAAACTTTTTTCCTATTACCCTTTTGTTCTTTGATCAACAGCCGCTACGTATCCCAATACAGTACTTATCCATCCTTTGACTGTACTAATTGCGAGTTTTATTGCTCTTTGACTTTCTCCGTAACGTATAAAACACGAATTTTCTCAAGTAATAAAGATTTATTAATTTCATGCGTGGCAGTGTGCAGAGAACAAAAAAAATTGTTTTCTGTTTTACGAGACTGTCTACACAACTATAATAATATGGCATGTAATTTCACTGAAATGAAAGAGAAAGCAGCCAAAGCCAACCCAGTAGAGAAATAGCTTGGTGTAGAAGTAGAGGAACACAAACTGATTTTTAGAGCATCCACTACAGTTCCAGTTCCAAAACATTCTTTGGCGTCTGTATCATAATCACAATGGAGCATCTGTGATGAACAACTTAAAGAAGCAATTATGATCTAATAAATTGTGTAAAATTATGACATTTATTTCTCCCAAACGGCTTCCTCCTCACTAGTAATCGTAGGTTAGAGGAATCAAACTGGCTTTGCATTATAATTCAAATGATTTATAGCTACCGGAGTCCATGAATACGACCGACAATTTCCCTCCAGCTCGATACACCCATATTTACATTATATAGTGTAAAAGTAAATAAACAAGAAGAACACAACACCAAATGGTACATGCATACTATAATAACATGAAATATAAAGTGAAATCCACAGTAGCCGTAGGGAGAGGAGAAGGAGTAACGGGGTGAAACCATAATACCAATATTTCTATTTAATAATATCATGAACGATGCCGATACGATAGACGGTGGTCCGTGTAAGTTCCTAGTAGTAGTCGCATGGTCGTATCATATCAGGAACTACTGGTGTTTCTTGTACATTTAAGAGAAAGCATTATGCCATCACATTGCTGTAAAGTTTTGCCACTGAACAAAGCCAAAGTGAATACAAGTTTAGATTTAGTGGTCATATTGGTCTGATAGCAGTTTTCCAATACATGTTTTTCATGAATTCCATGTCGGAAATTTGCCATTGGATTGCATCGTTGAGCTCCTTGTGTTGTTCTTGTACACACGAGAAACAGCAGGGCAAAGACAGACTTTTGGGTATTTGGATTGGAAGTATAGAAGGGAAACCACAGGCATGCATGACCAGACTCTCGTGCAAGTAAGCAGAACAACAGAGAACCGAATAAGGCTAACTTTTTAGCAACATGATTTACACCCATATATCTCTAGACAATTATCCCAAATGGCCAATACGCCAGTTGGAGACAAGCTACGGTTGCATGCAATAAATTCATTCTTGTGCAGAAATTAAATGGGCCACAGTGTGACAGATAAGATGGCTTTTCGAGAGTGAAAAGGAGCTTTGAATTTGCTTGTAGTGGTGCTAGCCGTGCTAGGGGATTGTCGCCTTGTGTCATTAAAATCAATGTAAAATGCTCCACTCCCATGCTATTTCAACAAACAGTTATGAATTATAAAATGAAAACTTTACGACTCTACATGCAACTTTTTACTAGTTGTTTTTTAAAAGTAGTAGGGTTGTAGCGTGTGCTACTCAGATGTTCATCTCGTGTTTTATATGGGGATGCGTGCGTAATGTCTTTGGAATTGTAATAGTATCAAATGTCGAATGAGTACAAAAGTGTGCACTTTCATTACAAGTATGTACTTGTAATAATTTCATGCCAAGAAAAGTAAAAGGATTGTGGGTACTTTCTGCAGCTGCAAATATCTCTTAATCTTGAACACATATAAAGGATTTATGTCGGTAAGTTAAGTCGTTTCGCAAAAGTTAACGACAAAATTATTACAAGGTTTTTACAGATCCTTACACTTTATTGCACTTAGGTAAAATTGCCGAGTAAAATTCTAAATTGCAACTGTTTTCATAATAACCTTTGACGATTAGTATTTGGAGAGGAATTAATTAGGCTTACAACTCTCATGTATTTTCGTTATTGGGTAATACCCGTTTAGTTTCCCTGCAATCGCGGTTTATACTGGGTCGTTGGGTTGGGATATTTTTGCCAATGCCGTTTTAAAGCAGAACTTTCCACTAGATTTGATATCACGACATAAAAATATGAATATATATATCTTTGTGTGGGCCAGTCCCATGAATAACTCCCAGGGTTAATAAAGCTACAAAAGAAATTCAGACACATTCTTCCCTTTTTATTACAGAAAGTTGAGTGTCCCATAAAAAATTTTCTTTCGCTTGGAGAACAAAAGTATTCCTGAACATGGGCTCATATTATTTCCAGTCTATCTACTTTATATTCACGATTCGACAATAGAAAGCGAAAACATTTTTAAATGGCCTTGGAGAAAAATATAGGAATCCCATCTTTTAAAGTTTGGTCACTACCTCAGCTTTAAGCAAGCAGCTTACCACACCACACGACCGGATTCTAGTGACGGATCTTTACTCTCCCCACATGGAAAACATGGAATAGGGCAAAATATGGCTGCTGACCTAAAATATATTTTCCTGGGTTCGGAGAAGTGGACAATGGTACAGAACGAATGACGAAGGGAGCAGGAGAAGAAAAAAAGAATTTATTATTACGAAAGCCACGGTTGAATGATTGTCTTCCAAAGCTTGAAATACAACCATTTTCGTCATTCTGTCCTAAATAAAGAATCAAAGGGAGAAAGTCGCTTTTTCATTCGCTCTCCCATAGTTTACACAATTCGGCTTCCCACTGAAGGAACGACTCCCATCCACCGGATGTGGTCTAGCGTTAGGGAGAAAACTAAAATGCAATGTCAAAGGAATTCCAAATTCCTTGCCACATCGTACATATTAACGGCATTCTATCTCTCACTCGTTTCCCCATTTTTCCTTTTAAAAGTTGACGCAAAAAAGTTTTTGTTGCTCAAAAAATGCCATTATTGACATTAAAATTCTCGTACAATTCGAATAACTTTGCATGTATACGTAGGAGGAGAGAACGCAGGGTATTTGTCTGTGTGTGCGAACGTGTGTATAAAGAAGTACATAAGATAGTGTTAGTAACAAACTTCAGGCTCTGTCCAAAACTCGATCGTCTTTGTCGACATTTTTGCAAAAGAGGACATATAAGAGATGAACATGAACCATGTACATCAGCAGTTATTTTTTAGCACAGAGTTCCTATTTCTTTGCTAATACCAGTTCAGCTTCAGTCAGTCTGAGACCATCATGGGGGCGAATCTGGGTTATAGGCAGAGGACGACTGAAGTACATGGTCACTGAACAAGTAACTTTTTCGGAAGCCAGCTGTACAAGAATTCCATTTCACTGTAATCCCGTGCCGGGTGCCGAAGACAAGGAGTAGCTATACGCATTAGCTCATAACTTGTGAGAGGAAACTCAAAATTTTCACACAAAATGACACAAGACAGGAAACTAACAGACCCCATAAAAAGGATGCTTGTGTTTCGTTTCCCTTTTTATTATGATATAGCATACAATAATACTCATGGAGCTGGTTGGTAGGAAGATACAAAACGGAAGAGAAAAATAAGAAATGTTCCTATATATTCTTGCCCAGAGAGTAAAAATTCAATATTTTATTCCATAAAATGACAATAACTGCCTTTCCGCAAGCAAGTCATGCTCTTGAAAATTCCGTTATTGTGTTTTCAATAGAAAATGTGCCTCAAAAGTCGGCTAGGAGTATAAAAATAATAACAAGACATGTCCAGCGTTTACTCTGCACATGAAATCTCTATAATGCTCTATCTCGTATCAATTATATTTTATATATACTGCATTCTATACAGTATACCGCACTAAGTCTGATGATGAGTTTTACTACAAAACTAAATTTGTATACAACATCATTATTAATATATGTGGTTTTTCTCGTTCAAGACTGTCAAAATTAGTTTTAGTTTAGTAAGTAACGATTTGTGGAAATGTAGAATAACGAAGATGTTCTGTGCAAAGATGGGAACTTATGATCATATCATCATCGTCTGTTAGCTAGCAGTTTAATTTTATTACGCCTGATTCCTTCCAAGACTCGGCTGCCAGCCACATGCATAAAATGCACAAGCCCTTGAAATGAATGAAAGCTTTGCATTTAGTTGTGGGTATTGGCAGCGCCAGCTGGTTATGCTTAGTGCATCTACATGAGTCAAAGCACCAGCTAACGGAACGTCATGAGCATGAGGTTTATTTTTCGAACTTTTTATCTGATATCTTGAAAGATCTCGTAATTCTAAGAATACGTGTTCCATTCTTTTCTTGGGGTAAATTGAGATACATACGCTTGGGCAACCTGAAGTTTGAACAACGGATCGCGATTTGCGCCTTCATTTATTGACCGATTGATCTGAAATTTGGAATGCCATAACTTCAACAAAATCCCATTTATTATCCCATAATCCCAAATTTAAAATCAATTTTTTGATTGAATCTGAGTATGTTATCATAATCTACATCCCCTAGAACATAGACGATCCATATTTTGTTTTTTAGAAAAATTGACCGTTACAAAATTTCATACTCATGTATGTCATGAGCTCATTGATCTCAATTTACCCCGAGAAAGAAAAGAGCCAGTATTCTTAGAATTACGAGATATTTCATGTATCAGATTTGAAAAATACACCTCATGTTCGTGACGTTCCGTTAGCTGGTGCTTTTACTCATAAATGATATTATCATAATATGAAACGGAGTCCATGTACTATTTGATGCATTCATATAAAAGCTAGCAGCCTTCTCTCAATACTGTATTAAAGGCGATAGTAATACATCAGCACACAAGAGTTATCCACATCAGTACGTGCATTGGTTGGGGTGATGTGGGTTTGGAAAAGCAGTCTTGTGTAGATAGTAGATATGTAATGGTGAAGTAAAAAGGACCTTAGTTCAGTTCTCGTGATCGTTCAAATAGGATCTTCTGTCAAACTAACGTACAGACATTTTTGCTGTAATATTTAATTTCCAAAACAATTACACGTCAATAATTAATTATTTTTAACAAGTTTCATTACATCAGTAGGCATAATTTAGGCTGACACAATGTAAAATATTTTGGACGATACATTATAGTGGAATTATTAGCAGAATTAATAGTATAACACAGCATTAAAGTTTGACTGCATACAAATACAAAAATATCATATCACGAACAAAAAACTTCAAAACTAAAAGTCTATCAATTGTCTCTGACAAATGTGAATTTTATGAATTGAGCATACGGGTATTTTTAAAATATGCATCTTCTTGACTCAACGATGATCCTTTATATATTTTTGAAAAGACTGATGATGCTCCAAGACTCCATGCTAAGCTCCAGCAGAGTAGGGTTATTTGGGGCACTCGTCTGAATGTGTCTTCATATTTGCGAGTCTATTATACCCTGCAAGTTTCCAATAAAAGCCATGTCAGGAAAAAAATGATTTTTCATCAAATTTACTTCAGTTTTTAATTGCTACCTTACCTCTTTGACAATATTGCAGTGTATCGCCATACACCACTCTCATTAGCGGCCTGACATCCAGGCTCATGCCTTTTACAATTCCTGCTTTGTTTTGAAGCCTTAAGGTGTTAAATTATTTTTAAAAACGTTAACTTTGTTTAAATTGACAAAAATTTAGGTAAAGTAACGTAAGATATTCAATAAATGCCTACCTCTAACCACATGTCCCACATTTAAAAGGCTTATCATCTTCCTGTAATTGATTCCTACGCTTGACAATTCATTGTTCCTATGTGTCGTTTTAATTCTTTAGGTCCTGATAAAACTAGAGACAAATTTAAACAAAAGTTACATACATTGTTAAAATCAAAAAAACACCGCTTACTATTTGTTACTTAAGTGCTTACCTTTGCAGCACAATTCTACAAGCGTAAATTTCCTTTTCGCCTTCTGGTTAATTTACCTTTTCCCATTCAATGCTGTGTCAAATTTTGGATCAGTTTAAATCTAAACAATCGTTTAGGACAATTATGTATGTAAAAAATAAAACTAACATAAAAGGTGGATTTTTCTCATTAAGAATTCTAACCTTGCCCACAAGGTGTTACACTTCCACAGTCCATTTTCGTCAGGTGGCTTGACAAGTTACTAAGCAGGTGCTTTTGAAGGTTGCCTGATTTTGTGAAACCTGGAAGAAGTAAAACCTGATTACATGAATAATTCAAAGATAAGCTATAAAAAAAGAGTTAATTATAGGATTACTGATGTAGCCTGAACCGCATTTTATCGCACATGAACGGTTTTGTTTGAGGCTGGCAATCAACATTTTTCATATGCCTGTTTAACGACCCATTTTCAAACGCTAGTAGGAAAGTTTAAACAAAGAATCACTTAATAAATAATGAAAATCACTTAAAAGAATAATGAAAAAAATTGCAATTAAAGTATGGATTTATGATGAATGGTTTGTGTTAAGAATACTTTTTCCACAGCGTTGGGCAAGTCTTGTTAACTAATTTAGGCTTGCATTTTCAAGGTGTTTCCTCAATCACAAGGCAATGAAAGACTGCAAAAAGAAGAATCAACGTTAATGAATAATGAATTCAGGTATTAAGTGGAAATAAGTATGCTATAGGAGAACGTAATTTACCTTTCTGACATTTGTCACACGTTCTGTTTCTTTCACACCACTGTTCGCATTCGGGATTCCTTTTGTAATGAGCTTTTAGGTCAATTCTCTTTTAAAGGCTTGAGATAACATAAGACAAGTGGGCAATCAGTGTCATTCAAACTAAGACAAAATTTAAGTTAGATATATATTTACGCTTGTTTAATAACAACTCTTTGAACTTGTGGCAAACATAATCCCGACTTGGTTGTGAGTTGCAAACGGTGGAGTCCCAGCTTTTCTACCGATCTGAACGCTAAAAAACATAGAGTTTTGAGAGTTAATGAACGTCACCTAACTTGGTTTGAAATTAAAAACTCAAATTTTACCTTGTCCACAATCCATACAAAGAATAGGATGCATCTCATTATAATGGCTAGTTAATAATGGGACGGAGAATTTCATTGCATTTCCTAAAAATAAAATAAAAATATGCAGAAATATAACGTCAGTATCTCCAATGTCTCAAATTACTCTCACCAACATTTAACCTACAATGCATCATGTTACACATTTATTTAAAGGCTTACAAGCAACATAGATTGTTCTTCGATACAACCTTTTTAATAGTCTGACATGTTTAATTTGCCTAGTTTTGCTTTTGAATCCAATCAACCTTCATCCTAAGAATAAATGTCAACATAAGTATTATTTGTTGGAATTTGTATGATAATTTGTTTGGGATTTTATTTCAAGTACCTCGTCTGCTCTGGTACTCCGCGTAGGGATAGTCGAAGATGATTTGCCATCTCATATGGCGTAAATGGAACAATTTTCATCGATGAGGATCAAGCACTAGTTGGTATTTGAACGTGCTTGTTGCTCTTAGAAAGCTTTGTTCAAAAGTCGCCAGGAATTCCCTTGAAATCTCCTAATTTCATGTAATCGCTGAATCAACTAAAATGCAAAAATAATGTAATGTTAAAATAATGTAAAAAAAATAACTCTTTGTTACAGAATGGATATTTAAGAATTTAAGTGTATTACATTTTCATAAGAATAATTGCGGACCAAATCCCTGTAAATGGCTTTAGCGCAGCTGGACCGAAGTTTGGAACACCTTTTAAATAAATAGTCGCACCCTAAGCAAAATGCTTATAGCTCTGAAAGTGGACAGGTCAAAAGGTGCTCCTAAACTTCTTTCAATCGTGTCGTGGTCGTACAGCAATCCTTTCTTTCCTTCAGTTGTGTACAAAACCTAATTTAAATTTAGTTACTAAAAGATTGGTAAACACATTTTGTTTTATTATTTTGATTACCTTCGGACAACCAAAAACTAAGAAGTCGCTGTCCTCTGTAATTGCGAAATCGACATATCCTTTAAGAACAAGATACGCTATTTGGGCGTCGGCCTCACAAGGACTCTGGATATATCGATCCCGTAGTTTGTACAAACTGTTAATCGAAATAGTACATTTTTTTAATTCATTTTTGCAATGGTTTTTAGACGGATTTTTTAGACATTCACTTACAGTCTTAAGATTGTTTTTGAACTTTAGAATTGCGCACAGAGTACGTCTGGAGTACTCCCTTTTACTTCCTGTGCGTCGTCTGTTTTTCTTTTCAAAACTCTGAAAAATTAGAACGTTTGAGTCGAGTCTAAGCCGTGTGTATACAATTGTGAAAATCTAAGGTTGCTTACTGTCTTCTAGCTTCACGGCATTCTTTTTTGCCTCCGGACTCTGACCATCGAACACGACGACAGGGGTGAGATTGCATTCCATAAGCATTAACATTTGGCTAGCGACATATCGCTGGGGACTGATTTGAACGGCATCCGGCTAATACAAAAAGTTGAAAGATTTACTATTACATAACATAAGTATGATCTTATTTATTATCAAAAATTTTTTTACCTCGACATATCAAAATGAAACGTCCACAGCTACCTTTTTCCCAGCCATTTTAGATAACAGAGTTTCAGGAGGCTTCTCTCCATGATTTTAAACAGGTATTTAATACCCATCTCACCTGTTTTCACTTGTTCAACTTTATACAAACAATTAACTAAACTTTGTTCACTAATAGCTTTAACTTGCTTAATAAACGGGTCAATAATAATACTTGATAATCTGCCTTATCTAATTATCTGCCAACTAATGACTAGATCAATCTCCCGTACTGACGAAACGACGGTAAGTAGGAAGATAAACTCCGTCGATCTTTCACTCGTTCCAATCGTGTGTCGGTGCGTTCTTCTATTAGCCGTCTGACGGAATCAGGAAAGTGCTGTGTACAGCCAAAGCATGAGTTTTACAAGTTTTGTTTTGGTTGCTGGTGGGTGCCGCAGTGGAAACAGTCTTTGTGTTTCTGAGGAGTTTTGATAAAAGACGTATGAAAAAGCCAAATAAAATGTATTTTGAAAATATATTGCCAATATAGATTTTTTGTCAGCCTGCATAAGCAATAACTTCATGTAGAAATCATTTTCTGATGATCCAATTCCTACTTAGCATTGACCAATGATCCATTTCCTGGTCAGATAATTTGGAATGGATTTGATGACGTTTGTGATCCTCAAAAATCCAGTTTATGCACAGGTTTAAAAAGTGCATTAATCTGACCTTAAACAATTAACAATTTAATAAAAAGCACCCAAAAATAGACATGAACTCTGAAAAGGATGGATTAGCGCAGAAAAATAAGGTGCCGACAGAACGGAATAAAATTGAAATGCAAAAAGGAATAGGCTGCAATAGCAAAATTGAATAACATTGAATACTAAAAAGGAACAAAATTGATGGGCAAAAAGGAATAGGATGTAGGTGCAAAACTTAATAACATTGAATACTTAAAAGGAATAAAAATGGATGGGCAAAAAATGAATAACATGGATGGACAAAAAGGAATAGGATGTATTAGCAGAATGGCAATGGCAAATGGGGGTAGGCAAAATGGAATATGGAATAGGGATGTGTTAGCAAAAAGGAATAAAATGGGTAGGCAAAAAAGGAATACATTTGAATGTTAAAAGAATTACTGGCTTGCTACATGGAGTAAGTGGAATCGGCGAAACGGAAACGGACAACATGGTAAACAAACGACCTTTGTGTATCCCTTTTCCCAACAACTTAAGTAACATCAATTTTACATACCACTCCTCTTCATCGTCTTATTCTTCACGTTTTTATCGTGTCTGTGGTAGAAGGTTTAATCAATGTAGGGTCCTGCTATTTCTGTATTCCTTTTTTGTAATTAATTCTGCATTTCGGCTACATAAAGTCACTATTATCGATGATATTATGAATGTGATAAAAAACCTAACGAGATCCTGACTTTGCTGAAAATATCATCATATTTTGCCATTGACTCTATAGGTTGAACATCGATATTCATCAGTACAATTTTTATATATGTGAATTTACAATTACTGCATTATTTCAAAACAGTTTTTACCATTAGGTCTATTGTAACTTTGTGTGGAAACAACACATCCTGTAAATAAACATTCTACTCCTTAAAAGCATAAAATCTATTTTCAGGATATCCGGATCCATTTTGTCCTAACAGGACCCATTTCCAATCCTGAGCCCCACTTACCTTGATTGATTTTTTGTACTGTAGAAGGTTCTATCTTACTCTGAATTCTACATTATTATTTGTCATGGACTCTGTTTTGCTTTACCCAACTGCATTTTACCAGCAGACTTCATGTTTCCTTTGTCCAACTCTATTTCCCTCGAAAAATCCCAACCTTTGCCCCTATCTACTTGATTTTTCACGCAGTACACCATTTTGCCTTACCCAAATTCATTCACCGTAATAAGCAATAGTTTTCCCACCTCTCGTTCCCTATATCCCAATTGATTTCGATTTTTCCTCACAGGACATTAGTTTGCATAATACTACTTCATTTACTCCATTAGACTCCATTTTGCCCAAATCCTACTCCAACATACACATTTGTCCATATCATACAAAATCAAACTCCATGCCACCTTTGGTTGCTCAATTTCGACATATGAAGCTCATTTTGCAACACATAATACCCTTCCGGCCTTTTCCTTACTTACTAACAATAATCTTCCCACTTTGTTGAAATATTCATGTTCAAACAGGATATATCACGCAAAAGCATAAATGAGCAAAGCATGTCGTTTTATCCATGCTAGAACTCGTAAATGCCGAGAGTTTGCTCTTGTGTACATTTTATGCACTTAAGGACATTTTGTGCATAAAGTTCATTTCTCTTCCTCTAGTCAATCAATTTTGGCGAAGAGTCATTTCTCTCTTGATCGAGCGACTGATCGGGTTGAGCTCTGCTGACATCAGCATATTGTTTGGATTTTGCTAATTGAATAGCAAAATAAGTTAGTTTAGTTGTGGTAAAGTGTTTTGTTGTTGCGAGCATGGCGGGTTCCAGGAAGAGGAAAAGTTCTGGAGGCGGTCCGCCGCGACGTAAGAAGCCCCGGAAGACCCAGAGGACTCTCAACGGGGTTTTGGTAAGTGTTTTTTAAATTTGTTGAGTGTTTACTCTCAACGATTTTTAATTGTTCTTGTGCATGGTAAATTATGGTAGTAATTGATTAAATGAATGAAATAGTTAATTATGTGTTTATTTTTGTTGTAGTTCGACCGAAACAATCCTCTTTACTTCACAGATGACATGAGGCAGAGAATGTGGATCTGTATGGAGGAAGCAGATCCTCAAAAACCACGGAGTACGGAGCCTTTCTGTGGGACGCTGTTTGAGAGGAAGTACTCTCGAAAGCTATCAGAGCACCGGGAGGAGCACACGGGGAGAGAGCACGAGTGTCGAGCTTGCTCATTCAAAAGTTCGAAACGATCGGTAGTTTCAAGCCATGAGACTAAGGTGCACGGGGATGAACGTAAGTGTATATTATGATATTGTAATTTTAAATGTCGATATCGACGTTGTAGTGATTAGGTTTTTGTTTTAAAGTGCAATTGTGGTGGTTTGTGTTTTCGGTATCGATTATTTATGGCTTTGATTTTGCTTTTTCCAGTTCCCAAGTTGAAAAGGGGTCCCAAACCCAAAGGTGTTGAAGGGGTGGCGCCATCCGAAAAGACGACGAACGTGACATTAGGACGTAAGTGTAGTTTTTGCATAACTTCTTCTGTAATTAAGGTGCATTTTACTTTTTGTCTTTTCATAATATGGCATGAATCATATCATTCTTTTCCGTAATTTGGTGACATATTCATGTTCCTTATGAGTTCATGTTGACGTATCCCTGGCGTGTTATTTTCTTTGTTTATGATGTTCTTTCTATTCCTTTTTGCCTTATGTAAAAATATGTTCCCTTTTGCCCTATATGTAGAATTATGTTCCCTTTTGCCCTATATGTAGAATCATGTTCCTTTTTGCCCTATACGTAGATTTATGTTCCTTTTGCTGTATATGTAGATTTATGTTCCTTTTTGCTTCATACACAAGTTTATTCCTTTTTCATACATAAACGCCAATTCCGTTATGCTTCATGCGCAGGAGCCAAGTCCATTTTACTTCATATGAAAATATGTGACCTTTTTTCAGTCATATTAAGACACCTATTACTTTTTTTTGGTAATTTGCTTACCATTTCTCTTTATTCATAATTTAACAGAACTTATTTTTCTTCTTTAACTCATAATTTTCAGAGTACATAGCCGTCTATGCTATTCCGGTACCACACGCACCTGAAGAAATTGGTGCGCCTGTAGTTGTTCCGCAACGTTCACGTTCGTTGCGTTCAACGCAAAATTCTGCTCCTCGTTCTGCTGCATCAAGCATAACTCAGTCTAGGACTGTTAGGTTGCCGGGTGCTTCTCGCCGTAGGCGTCAAGTTTCTTCTGCGTTAGGTAGAGAGACGCCATCATCTTTAGTAGGTAGTTTTGGGGCTGGCATCCCTGCAGAAAGAGGTGGAGAGGAATTGCTCCTCAATATCCCCTCTGTTAATGCATCAACTGCCCAACGTGCATCCGTTGTTTCTAGAGCAAAACCTGCTGATAATATTTTAGTTTTAGGAGAAAGGGTAGATGACGATCTGCAGATTGTTCATGAGGAGAAAGTAGGTCGCGAATTAGGTAGAGATGAGGCTGAGGCAGAGTCAGGAGAGGACCAGGTTCCAAATTACGATGTCGATAGCGACGAGTTGGATGATGTAGCCGATTTTCCTACAAATGATTCCAAAGACGAGGTGAAGTCTTTTAGTGTGCCTATGCCACAACTTTCTAAAAAGCCAGTTGTTGGCAGAGCATCGACCTCTCCCTCAGTGAAACCCCCGTTATTTCGACTAGGTGTTAAGCCTGATGTGGGACTGCAGCCCAGGAAAATAAGTTTTAGTGTTGGGCCCAAGGCCATTAGTTCTTTAGAGACTGAGTCTCTTGAGTGTGACGTTGGAGGTGGAGTTGGTCTGCAGCCACCCACCTCAGCTAGCTCTGTGTCAGGTGCCACCTCAGTTGGGGACAGGGGGCTAGTCTCTCACCCCGTTTTTTTAACTGGCCCTGGCACATCTAGCATTTTTGCAGGTGGTGACGAACTGCAGCGTCCCACCTTGCCTGACCCGGAGGTCATATTTTTACAGGAGACTGTGAATCTGCAGCCACAGATTTCACAGGTATTTGGACCTGAGGTCAAAAGTTCAAGTGGCGACGACCTGCAGCCGCCAACTTTAGATTTTGGGCCTGAGGCCATTTTATATAGGGATAATTCACCTAGGTCTTCTGAAGCTACAGGTAGCCTTTTCAATACGGAAGAGCATTTATTAGAGAAGATGAAGCAGTTAGTTAGGGAGAATAGGGCACTTAAGAATGCAAATGCTGAGTATGAGAAGAGGAATGCAGATTTGGGTGACACAGTTACCGAGCTCCAGCGCCAGATATATTCCAATGCCTCCGATACTGAAGCCCTTAAACAAGCATTAAATCAGAAGCAGAATGAAATGCAATCCATGTTGAAGAGTCTCAATCAGTACGCTCAAAAGGATCGAGAGTTTGCCCGCGATAGGCAAACTCTGGCGGATATCGTAGGTCTTGGTAAGTCGATTCACAATTTTTTCTCATGCTATTCATATTCCTTTTATGTAAAATCATATATCTTATTCCTTTCCTATGCAATTTTATTCTTCTTGTGTCAAGTCATATGCTGTTTTATTCCTTTCCTATGCAATTATATTCCTTTCGTGTAAAGTCGTATGCTAATGTATTCCTTTCGTATGCAATTATGTTCCTTTTATATGAAATTTTATTCCTATAATATCCTTACACTATCAAATTAATGTTCCCTTAATTTATAGCCACTAACCCTGCGCAACGAGAGAAAGCAAAAATGATGTTCCTGTTCATCCTATTTTTTGAAAGCTCGACAGCATCTTATGTGAAGGTTATGGAACAGATAAACGCCCACCAAGCCTCCTTGGGGGAGCCGCCATTCCCGATCAAAATCCCTGTGGACGGCTACTATAATTCCAGAAGCACAAAACTCCAGAAATTTCTCTGTTCTCTCCTTCCTGGCTACTTAGATGGAACGCCAAGGCGCGTCAGAGAAGGATTTCCTCGTCCCATTTATGGGGACGGATGTAATATCGCTGCTTGGTAAATACATGAATATCGATAAGAATCACAATTTGAAGTCAACCTAAAAGCAAAAAAAACTTATTGTGATTTTCTGGTTTCTACAGCTATCAGCGTAGTGTGAATACCAAGGGATTTGGGTATATGGGGATGAAGAAAGCGATCCTTCTTTTCAAGAGTGCATTGAAGTTTCATGATCTCCCTAATCTTCACCGTCTCGTTCGAATGTTTCTGCCCGCGAGATGCGTGTTTTCGGAACCTGAGCGCAGCCAACCCTCTGAAGTCATTAATGACGAGAATCTCCACTGGCTTCTCAGAAACAATTTCGTTGTAATTGTTCCTTCTCGAAGAACTAAGGAAGAAGTGATGGGGGAAAAATTGGAGGATGACTATGACGACGTGTAATGTTACAATGACTTTGGAATTTTTTTATTCATGTTATGCGATACACATTACTTATAATATTTAATTTTTTTGATTTCGCTTTATAGTTTTCTTCTTAACGCGGCCAGAAACGATGGTGCTACCCTTTTGTCCAACGACAAGTTTACGGACGTCTGGGAAGATGGGAAATACTTCGGTTTTTTAAAATTCCGATTTATTTCTAAGATGAGGTAGCACGATTATTTTTACTATTAGCTTATTAAACAATGCAGGGTGACTGAATGTCCTTCTAATGTTTGCTTGTTTACAGACGAATTGGGTTCGAATTCCGCGATGGAGAGTTCACTCCATCCATCGGTACAAAAACCGTGCCTGACGTAGCAAAGTATTTTTATGGGGCTTGGTCGGATGAACCTGAAAACTACGAAGGTGCTGATTTACCCATGTTTTACAAATTTCCCACTCTTTAATTGTTCAAACAGGCATTTTATTGTTTTTTTCTGAATGCTATAAATAAAACTATAAATGATTCTAAATAATAAAATATAACAATTTTTCTAATCTTGCATTTGTTCTTATTTAAATGAAGAAGTTTTTAAGTACCATTAATTTCCTTTTTGAGCAAAAGTCATCAAATACCATTTAAGTTACATTCCTTTTAAAGTTAAAATCATCAAGTACACATGCATTATGTTCATTTTTTGGCAATATTTTCCTTTTGACGTAGTATTTTGCGTATTTTCTGAGTAACAAGGTTGAAAAACAGCCAAGAATGACAGAAAAAATGTTTCAAAAAAACTGCAGCCGAAAAACGCCATATACATTGTATTCCTTTTTTGTATTTTTCCCATTTGACGTCATATTTCGGTTGGGTGGTACACACAAAGCTGGAAAGCAGCTTATAATGACGGACATAAGGTTCCAAACAACCTCCAGGCAAAAAAGGCCCAAACCTTGACCCAAAAGAGCCAAGGTTTGGGATGTTTTAAGCCATATGAATTATGTTCCTTTTTTGCAGTAGTTTTCTTTTCTCGTAATTTTTTTGGAACCATTCCACTCAAAAAGTCGGAAAGTATATACATTATATTCCTTTTTGCTCTATTTTCTATTTGACATCATATTTTGAGAACCATTGGATAAAACTGCTGTAAATTAACTTAAAATGACGGATATAAGGTTCAAAAAAGCTCCAGTCAAACAAAAAGCCCAAACCGTTTTGAACTTTGTATTCCATTTTTAATTTTTGACGGCGTTATTTGCGTACCATTTGACACGGAAGGTTGCATAGAAGCCTAAAATGATTGACACGAGGTTTAAATAATAACTGCAGCCGAAAACCCCATATACATTATCTTCCATTTTTGCAGTTTTTTAATTTTTACGTCGGTATTTGGGTTCCATTTTACACAGAAGGTTGGTAAGAAGTTGAAAATGACGGACACGAAGTTTCAAATATAACTGTAGCCAAAAATTCTACATTTATTATGTTCCTTTTTTGCACTTTTTTTCATTTTTACGTCATATTTTGGTTACTTTTTGCTCAAAAAGCTGGAAAGTAGCTTAAAATGACGGACATAAGGTTCCAAAAAACCTCCAGCCAAAAAAAAGCCCAAACCGTGAGCCAACAGGGCCACGGTTTGGGCTGTTATAAGCCATATACATTCTATTCCTTTTTGCACTTTTTTCATTTTTACGTTGGTATTTGGGTACCATTTTACACGGTAGGTTGGTAAGAAGCCGAAAATGAGGGACACGAAGTTTCAAAAATAACTGCAGACGAAAAACGCTACATACATTATGTTCCTTTTTTGCACTTTTTTTCATTTTTACGTCGTTATTTGGGTTAATATTTAACACTGAAGGTTGGTGAGAAGCCTGAAATGACGGACACGATGTTGAAAGATAATTACAGCCGAAAAACGATGTATACATTATGTTCCTTTTTTTGCAATCTTTTCTTTATTAAGTCATATTTTGGGAACTATTCAAGACAAAAAGCTGGAAAGTAGTTTAAAATGACAGACACAATGTTCTAAAAAACCTCCAGCCAAAAAAAAGCCCAAACCGTGACCCAAATGGGCCACGGTTTGGGCTAGTTGAAGCCATATACTTTGTATTCCTTTTTGAACGATTTTCATTTTTGCGTCATATTTTGGGGAACTGAATTCACAGAAAGCTGAAAAGCAGCTTAAAAACGGACATGAGGTTTCAAAAAACGTCCAGCAAAAAGAAGCCCAAGCTGTGAATTTTGAGCCGGAGCCTCAGTTGGAAACCCAAAACAAAACCCAAGAAGTGGAAGCGCAAACGAAACCCACGAAGAAGAATCAGAAGTTATATGATGTGTAAATTATCGATGAGCCAGTCACATCAATTGACGAGAAAAGTATTGCAGACTCGAGTGATTGCTGTGGTCAAGACAGCAACTGTCGAAATTTCAAACCCTGCTAGCAGAACAAGCCCAGTTGCAACGATTTTCGATCCAAAACATTGATTGCAGCCGTATCTATTTTAAATCAGAACAGCCAGTCACAACCCAGTCATTCTTCTTCAACTTCAACCGAATTATCAATCATGTAACCAATCAACTCTTCCTACTGTAAATCCAGAAGCCGATCACATACATACGGAGGTGGTATTGAAGAATGAATCGGAAAGCTCCAGCAAGCCTGATTCGGATTGATGAATCTGTAGTTTCTAATGAAGGTTAGTATGAGAAGACTTTGATGGCGGCCGCATCTTAAGACACAACTAGAGGTCATGGAATGTGAAATAATAGGGACAAATTGCCAAGAAATTAAAGTACAAATTTTAAGTCTGTGCGAAGAATCACATCCATCGTGTGAGACGGCAGAACTCAAAATGGAACAAGTTGAGCCTCCAAAAATCGTGGAAACCAAGAAGAGTGATGGTACTTTACCAACTGCAGTTGAACAAATTAGGGAACATATCGAAGAGCCATGCTCTGAAAATGTAGCTTCTCAATCTTCGAGTGGCAACGACTCTATTACTCAAATCACAGACGATCTAAACAATACTCCAACGACTTCTGCTTCTCCTCTGTTAGTTCCAATTTCTTGTTCTATATCTGAGATCGAGACAAATGCAAAGTCACCTGCTCAATTTACGGAAAACGACGAAGAATCACAAGATGAAAGTCTTGCTTTTTCTACTGATAGTGCAACTGAAGTTACGATTGTGACTGAAAGAATGTCAGAAGAAGCCCCAGTTTCAGCATCCAACAGTCCACCAATTTCCATTGTTTTGCCTTCAGACAGTGCTCTCAGATCAAGTAATCCAGATGGAAAATTACCTACATCAAAAAATGCCTACAAAAGAAGAGCTGAAATCAAACCTGGAGCACTTCTGGACACATTAAAGAGGCTGCATGACAACTTTTCTCCCAAAGTACTTAAAACTTCAGGAAAGCAAGATTCAGTTTCTGATTCGAATATGGAATCAGCCGAAGTTGATGATGTGATAGTAGAAACTCCTGTTAAATCAACAGTAGAACAACCAACACCTCCTCATCCTCCTATCCAAATACCAGTTAGTATTTCTGGAAGTGTCAAGCCTAGTGGACAATACCTCACCGCGCAATCACAACAACCAGTAAGCATTGCGGTTACACATGTAAGACCTGCGCAAATTTTATCCAACGTCCAAGGACAACTCTTTCTGCTTCGGCCATGCATCAGATTTCGTCTAGTATTTCTTCAAGCATGCTAGCCAATGTTACTACAGCCATAGTTTCTACTGCAATGTCATCTTCTGGTATAACTTCCGTTACGTCACTATCAGTACCATCTTCGTCATCCGGTGGTGCAACTCAAACAGTTTTTGCCATACATCCAAATATGAGCATACCAGCCAACTTTGCCCACCTTCAGCAATCACCAGTAATGCTTCCTGGTGGTCATAAAATGGTCCCCATCAAACTGGTAACTCTTCCAAAACAAACTGGTGGCCAATTGCAAACTATCCCTATTGGTAATGCTACTTCCAACCGCTCAACCTCTTGGAAGCTGTAAATATTGTGGCCAATACGGGATCACGCTCTTCTTCTCCGAAAACCATTCTTATTGGCAACTCTGTACAGAGCACTCCCTTGAATTTAAGTTCAATGTCAATCCCTGTTGGAAGTAATTTACATTTTGTTCCAATATCCGTTTCATCTGCATCTGGAACTACGGGAAATGTCAAAGTCCTGATGACTCAACCCATTAAGATGCAACAGGCTGGTATACCACAGTCTATATATACGGTCCATATTGAGGGGGAATGCGTTCTGTCCCCCTACGTATACATGCAAAGTTACTCGAATTATACGAGAATTTTAATGTCAATAATGGCATTTTTTGAGCAACAAAAACTTTTTTGCGTCTACTTTTAAAAGGAAAAATGGGGAAACGAGTGAGAGATAGAATGCCGTTAATATATGTACGATGTGGCAAGGAATTTAGAACTCCTTTGACATGCATTTTAGTCTTCTCCCTAACGCTAGATCACATCCGGTGGATGCGAGTCGTTCCTTCAATGGGAAGCCGAATTGTGTAAACTATGGGAGAGCGAGTGAAGACGCGACTTTCTCCCTTTGATTCTTTATTTAGGACAGAATGACGAAAATGGTTGTATTTCAAGCTTTGGAAAACAATCATTCAATCGTGGCTTTCGTAGTAATAAATTCTTTTTTATCTTCTCCTGTTCCCTTCGTCATTCGTTCTGTACCATTGTCCACTTCTCCGAACCCATATTTTAGGGCAGCAGCCATATTTTGCCCTATTCCATGTTTTCCATGTGGGGAGAGTAAAGATCCGTCTCTAGAATCCGGTCGTGTGGTGTGGTAAGCTGCTTGCTTAGCTGAGGTAGTGACCAAAATTTAAAAGATGGGATTCCTATATTTTTCTCCAAGGCCATTTAATAATGTTTTCACTTTCTACTGTCGAATTGTGAATATAAAGTAGATAGACGGGACATAATATGAGCCCATGTTCAGGGAAAAGGTTTGTTTTCCAAGCGAAAGAAATAATTTTATGGGACACTCAACTGTCTGTAATAAAAAGGGATAAAAAGGGAAGAATGTGTCTGAATTTCTTTTGTAGCTTTATTAACCCTGGGAGTTATTCATGGGACTGGCCCACACAAAGATATCTATATATTCATATTTTTATGTCGTGATATCAAATCTAGTGGAAAGTTCTGCTTTAAAACGGCATTGCAGGCAAACTAAATGGGTATTACCCAATAACGAAAATACATGATAGTTGTAAGCCTAATTAATTCCTCTCCAAATATTAATCGTCAAAGGTTATTATGAAAACAGTTGCAATTTACAATTTTACCTAAGTGCAATAAAGTGTAAGGATCTATGAAAGAATACGGGCTTCATGTTACTATAAGCCAACACATGTACGTAGAATAGAGGCAATGGTTTTGTAGGCCTTTTTGTACGCCATCGTACAAAGACATGGGGTATTGTGGGCTTTATCTGCTGCTGCAGTAACAAAGAACCTATGCTCACCGCCAAATACATGAAAGTTCAAATAGGATCTTTTCTCAAACATACATGCTGACTTTATTGCTGTAATATTTAATTTCAAACACTATTACACGCCATATTTAGTTATTGTCTATTAGTTATTAGTGCATAAGATTATACAACTCATCGTATTCTACATGTGTAATAAATTTGTTTTACAAAACAATAAAAGCTTAACCACTTTAAACGTATGCAAAGTTGCAAGTCGTTTTTAAGAAACAAACATTATAAGTCATGATCAGATCGAAAAGTTGTGATGAGTCAACTTTGCGCACGGGCATGATCGTAGCTGAGGAAGGTTAATCCTGATGGCGCGATTATTGCTAGTTGAAAACTTTACCCAATACCCCGCCATGTTGTGATGTAAATCGCGACATCGGCAATTTTTGGAAACCGGAAACGGTTATAAATTAATCAAAAGACAAAACTACTAGCACTAAAATTGGACATCTAGCATGTCCAAATTAATCTGATGGTGATGATGATTATCAAGTGACCCGATATATAGTTGCATTGATACGTATGATTTTATTGACTGAATAACTGAGTGGTTATTGCTAGTTGAAAACTTTACCCAATGCCCCGCCATGTTGTGATGTAAATCGCGACATCGGCAATTTTTGGAAACCGGAAACGGTTATAAATAATCAAAGGGAAACACAATAGGCTTGAGAGCTGCATGTCTCTAAATTGACATGAAGCATATACTGAATACCACTCATATTGGCATGCATGGAAATATCGTGGTACGAGGTAAATTAACAGCACAACTGAAATAATATTTTGCAGACTACCGAAACCATTTTCTCAATTTCAATGTGACAGGAAGACCTGAGGTAAAAGTATTGATGATTATTATGTATCACATCCAGTTACAAAGTTTTAAAGGTTCATTGCATACATTTGTAAAGGCATTTAAACCTGTAGCAATTACTACTCTTTGTGTCGTCAAAGACAGCTTTTTGTAAAAATGAAATGCGCACGACATCCTTGTATTCTCATCCAAATCTACGCTAACCAAGTGTGGGAGTATGCCGTTTTCATAACATTCTGCGACACGAGATGGAATAGGACGAGAACCCGGATACTGTGTGTAAAGTTGGGTTCGTGGGGCATTAGTTCTTCTTTTTTCCTGCAATAATCTGCTATGCGATGAAAAGGAGACGGAATGTTTAGCGTAACATCTATTAAAGTTTAAGGGAATAATAGTAAGGGCACGTGGAAGACATTCATTCAACTCATCTAATTTCTGTACGAAGAGAGTAAAACGTAAAGTCATAGAAAGTGTCATTTTTGACAACAATACAAGGTATAGCATTTAGGGACTTGCTACATATAAGTTGAGCTCAACGTTACGTCTCATTGAATGTCTTTCTCTGACAAGAAGTTTTGTTCCAAGTTCATTTTATGTCGCGGAAATAAAATTGAATTAGAAAAGTGGGAAAACAACCTTAGAAATTATATAAAGGAAGAAAGCATAAAAGTAATCTCATTACTACAGTAGCTCCTTGATGGACACGCAACTTCAACTTGCTCCGAAACCAACACCACCACTGGCACCTACCACCACCTCCCCTTCCTTTGAGCTCTGGCACTGAACTCCTTTTCTTTGATTTTGATCTTATTATTTTGAGGGACATATTATGTACATACATCACATCAGATTCTATCATGAGTTCCTGTTCCTGAAACTCACAACAATTTAGGAGTGGCGCTTACCGGAAAATTCTTCAAAAACGTTGCCTGTTTCGAGTTTTCTTCGGCATAAAGCTTTATAGGCACCTCCCTAATTTTAAAGGCAAGCATTGCATTGCTCTATAAAGTCGGCCATAACTGTCGAGAGAAATCCAATTTTGAAAGTGGGGGAAATGACGATATTGTTTTTCGTTCCTCTAGTTGATTCCACCGAGAAGGGTAGGAAAAAAGGAAATGAGCAATGGAGTCAGTTGAATTGACCATTAAGACGGCATGGAGAAGGCAGGAAAACGGGCGACGTAAGCTGTTATTTTTTGATAATATTTGATAATAACCTTTATGATTCAGCAAATAGTATGGCAAGGCAGTTGTGAAACGTATCAACAACGTACCCACCACCTACCTAATATGCAATTCATACGGTGGCTGTCTGTATACTTGTAGTAGGTGTTCCTGTCAAAGAAAAATACTCTGTTATATTATAGTATGACTACTACTATGACCAACATTGGATTGCCCCGTCGGTGTGTTTTGCTAGTTTTTTTTTCTGCTAGTAATACCAAAGCTGTAAAGCATGGAGTAATAAAAGTCGACCCAGAAGTGAGAGTGATCGCAGGTGTGGGCTTAATGGGACTCATAAAGCTATCAGTAAAAATAGCCATAATGGCTAAAGCTTAAAGAAAGAAGAGTTACTTGGTGAAATGACGACAACTCTGTGAGAGAAGGGGGAAAGTGAGGGTGAGAGAGAGGATGTTGATAACACACCGATAGCGTTTCCAGTTCAGCACTATAACTCACCAATAGTGAGGTTTTATGATATCTCTATGATATACATAATGCGGATATTTAATACGGCATTATTATTTCATTTTCCTTTATCCAACAAAAGTATTTTGAAATCAGGATTGCATGTGGAATATTATGGGGTTTGGTGGTGGTTTTTACTGTCATTGAAATGTAGGGTAATATACAGATAACAAGGAGTTGCCATAAAAATGCTCTCTTTTTTCTCTTATGTTGTGATTTGTAACGTCACAATCTTAATTATGCACTTTATGATCCCCATTTGCACTCCCAGATCGGAGGGGTTACCTCTTCAGCGTCATTTGTGATGATGAGATAATGGCAGTAAATAAAATTTCTGTGAGATTCAGGGCAGCTGGTACGTGAAATTTGGTGTTTTATCATTTTCATTCAGACAAATGTGGGGTAGAGTTTGTAAATAAATAAATACATAAATTTCAAATCCCAGCATAGCTGTATTCTGTACTCCAAGTTTGATAATACAAGGTAAAGATAACCTACTTCCAAAAAATATAGCTCAATGGCATGACCTAAAATCTAAAATGGATATTATTACTATTATATTTGTTATTCCATTTCATTACTGCGTTATGTATGTGTTTTTACAAGACAAAAAGAGAGTTGTTCCAAATATCCTGCTGCAATTAGTAAATACATGGCGTATATATAGTACGTGGAGTACGACTACTATCTGATGGAGCCAAAGTTCCAATAGAATATTTATTATTTGCAAAAATCGGCAAGTTAGATTAAGTAAAACGAAGATGAAAGGAAGGGATGATAGAAAACGAATGCAACAGAGCGATGCTGAAGACAGTTGGTATTAGCTTTTGTTGTCTCACTTTTTCCAAACTCCCTCAACTTTTCTTGGGTGCTTAGGAAAGCGTGAATGATTTACAGATTTGTATATCACATGATTTATGAGATACTAAACGACATATGACCGTCGTATTATTTAAAAGGCATAAGTTTCAAGGGAGATCAGTTGGGTTGGGCGCAGAAGAAAATGTCTCGTACGATCCTTAATGAAATGCTTCGCTCCACTGTGCTCTCTCGCTGTATCCGTCGATCTATTCTCTTCGCTTTTGGTAAATTCAGGAGAAATATGAGATTTATGAGAATATTATCCGACTCACTGGAAGTAAAAAAATGTGATGTCAGTTGCATTATACATACAACTAACTGGGGACACAAAAGTTCCAATTTTCCAATATTCCCTTTCACCACTACAATGCTATTTTTGAACAGTTTCCGGCAAACTATAGCGCAGCCTTTTGAGCTCAGCATGATAATATGTATGGATATGGATGGATCCAATTTTATTCTACTGACAGGGATGCACTGAATATGAAATTACTAGGACAAAGGAAGCCTTATGCATGAATGTTGACACTATTAATGGGGAAATGCCTGAATTTTTAATTATTCACTGGACATTGTTATTGAAGCACATTACACATGATAATTGGGACGGAATCCCGTTCGATTACCTCCATGACAAGAAAATATTTTCACCTCATCACCTTCTCTCAGAGCTATAATTGGAACGTGCTGTTTTTAGAGAACACACACAGAGTGTGCATCATTGATATTTGGAATGAAATGTTAATGCTACCATGTCGTGCTGGCATTCGTGTCACTTTTCGATAAAGAACGATATTCGCAATCGTATTAAACCCAACAGTGACGACATGCCAGCCACGACTCTGAGTATCATTTAACGAGATATTGTCTTACAAAATGCTTTCACATAAATTTGTTCATATACCTATATTCACTTCCCATATATTAAGACGAGGAGATAGATAGAGATTAGCGAGAAATGGCTCAATTTTCTAGTCTATTCCCACATTCAGTTTATGGCATTTGGTCTTCTGCTCTCACGATCAACATCAACTATCAACCATTGTAAAAAAAATGCTTTTAGTTTAAATCTATTATTCTGTCATATGCATGCTACATTTTGTCGGAAATTCCCATCAAGTAAACAGAAAAACAGTACACCCACAATACCTAAAACCAGCATGAAAAAAGTATTATCGTGAGGTCATCAAAAACACATTACAAAATTGAAAGCGGTTCTAGGAAACCCTAAATATGAAAGGGTAAAAGGGGAAATACACCATTTCATGTACATGCCGCGTTCTCTTCTGTTGCTGAATTTTCTTTCTCATCTCCCACACTTTTCACAGGCATTACTTCACATTTTCTTTGGTAAAAAAAAGCTGTTACGTTTACGTATCTTGGAAGGTTGTCGATTGTAAAAAATTCACGTAGCGGTATACATCATCAAATCAGAATCTCGAACAAACAGTCCGTCTTCTTGGTTGGTCTGGTTCTGGTTTGATCACATTTTCTTCTTCCTTCAAGATGGCAAACCTCTTTCCCTACAGTTTTGCATCGGCATTATCATTATCATCTCCTCGTCTGTCTTACTCTTCGTCTTGAATTTTGAACCAAAAAAAGATACCGAAAAACGGAGATGAGAACGAAAGGGAAAACGAAGGGAAAAAGATGAGGTTTTGTATTGTGCAACGCAAAGAAGCAGGAATCTGTTTTTCGTATGCTCCTGCATGCATATTATTCCAAAAAAAAGGAGACTTGTGTTGTAAGGATCAAAGTCATGTGAAAAGCCTCCTCTGATGTGATGTTACGATTTTTATTCCTCTCTCTCTCACTCTCTCCATCATATATATTGTGGGTACATAATATGTCTACATTTGTGTTTGTAGTTTGAGGAGGTACTATGTATATTTGCTGTCTGCTTCCATGTTGCTTTTATACCCTCTTTCGCATGAATGAGTGAGATTGAATCAATCTCTTTGAAAATTCGTCTCTTTACGTGAATAACATCCATGTAATACATTTTATTCAATGCGTTTACCGAATATCTTTTGCGGAATATAAAAATAGATTGCAACCAGCTTCTGCTTAAAAAGAGAAGGATTTTACATTTGGTCTAGGATTCCCAGAACGAGGAAACACATTCCAAATTTTTGAAATACTTAATTTTAAGGTAATACTCGAGTTTCATATTAAGAGCATTATATGAAAGGGCACATGTAGCGGGTAATGAAGAGTGGTTTACTAATAATATGAATGCAAACAACACAACATTCATACTTTAAATGTGTTATACATATATACATATAGATTGATAGTAGTAATGCTGCTGATCCTTTTACATACTTATCTCATAATCCGACGTGTGTTCCAAATCATTCCAGTAGAATGGACCGCAATAAGATTACCTGGAAAACATCAGGTTTCTGTACACAAACAGATTATGCATTATGTTATGCAGGTATTTGCTTTTACTCAAACTCAATCCAACCTATTTTAGTTGACTTTGCGTTCATTTGTAAGGTATTTGCTCTTGCTGACCTGATTATTGAAGGAATGGGATAAAGTTATTAAAGGAGAAGCCGTACAGTGCAATGTAGTAGAATGTTAATGCACCACCATATCATGGGTTTGTTTTTCTGGAATTTTAACATGTTTTGCAGAGCACGTATGTGAAAGCGTATTATGCATACTTATAGTATGGTGGTTGATTACATCAATCACATTCCATTTAGCTTCCAGCTGATTACCCCATTATCCACTGAATTCAAAGGGAATTTGTATTCATTACAATCACTCATACCAGGTGTATACCTTTTTACATCCTTGGTGAGCAGTTTCAACCCTATTTTGTCAGCCAAACGATGGAATCCCTACCGATTTCCCTCAAGTGTATAACAGCCAACATATAATAGAAATTTTTGGCAAGCTAACCGATGAAAAGGAGACATAAAATGTGTATTTGTGTAGAAAAAGTATATAAAAGTAAAGTATGCAGACGACAGCCTATATGTATGCACAACCTTTATTATATTTGTTATCTAAAGCTGTAATACTATAGCATATGTATACCTTTAATGTTTCAACATACGTATAATAATATGCATCTGTTTTCATTTCTCTGCCTCACACAATGCATCATACCATGGGGAAGCACTTGGACTTCCCAAAAGTCAAACTGAGTTTCATTCAAAGGCACACATGTATTTCCAGTAAGGCAGCGTACTTTGGAGGAAATGCAGAGAGGAAAGTGAAAAGGATCTGATCTGACCGAGCCAATAAAGCCTAGTGAGTGTAATTGAATTCACAATCCTTTTAACTCACTTTCTCGGAGCTCTTGCTGTACATTCCTCTACATTTATGAATACTTTTCCGTCAAAGATCACAAAAGGGGTTGTATGGATAAGAATTAGGACGGAAAAGAATATATTTTGCACAAGATGGAATGCCTTATAACCGTGCATATACATACTACCGTTGTGAAATCCAATATCAAAAGTCCCATCAAACCTTGTATTTTATGATCTTATTAGGAAACTTGACAGCTAGTAGTTAAAACGGATTATTATTGACTTGACTTCATTTACGTAGGTACTTTATCCACTTTCCACAAAGAAAAGTTTCTTACCTTTATCAGCACAAGTGTTTAGCTTTCGGATTACCTTCAATATTTAGTTTCACTGCAATTTCCGGGTGGTAAGTGTCAAAGAGCTCTAATAGAAATGTAGTAATTAAAAATCCAGGGAAGAAGTTTCTGCCGAAAAAAAATGTAAGGATGATAATGAATTTGGGTACGTGGAGTGCACAGGGTACACCATTAACTAAGAAATGGCCTAGTTCCATGCTGGAGCCTGAGGTGCAAACAAAAGGAGATAAATCATTAAATCGACCTACATCTGTCCTTTAAGTGCCAGGTCTAGTTAGCCAAGTTGCCGTTGAAGTGGAAGTTTCAATCAAAGAGGGATTCAAGTGGTCGGAATACATTATGTTTACAACGGTGGAGACATGTCGACATGAAGCTCTTTGATGGTACGGCTTACGCCTACTTTCTCCATTATGGAAGTAAATGAGATGTTATGTTGAGTATGAGTAGTATTGCGTATTACATTATATGCTTCCAAAAATAGGTTGTCCATTGCCTGCATGATTATTGAGATTGAAATTGATGATGGTATCGTGATAGAAAGTGATTATGTGTAATTTAAGCAGATTTGTGCCAACCTTTTGTTTCATTATGTCTCCTACGTGTACAATTTCGAGGGAGAAAATATGATGGTCAGCACAGCAGAAAGGAAGGGGAAAGTAGCGTAAAAACACTCGGGGAGAGTGTAATGCTGTCAAGTGAACTGTACACATGTGTTGACATTATCAGTGGAAATTAGACCCATTGTCCAGGAAATGTGATCAATGAGCGAGGGGGGAAACAATGCTTGCATTTTGCTTCACTAGTAACAGTTTTTGCAATGCAGGGAAATTTCACACACGAGCAGTAGCAAGAGTACCTACGTTCTAGGTATAAGCACGTGTTTGTACGGCATCAAGAGAAAGAAAGCCATCCCCAACAGGCTTAGTTGCTGGTATTTGCTAAACGGATTAAGTAGGAGCACATTTCTGTTTCTAAACATTACTTATTAACGACATTGACTGGCTCTACCTCCCACACTCAAATACCCAACTTTATTTGCTTTCCGCTCCCATTTCATTAAAACGGTTAATGCATCACGTATGAGTTTATATCCTGGGACTAAAGGGCTAAGTTTTTAGGGCCCTGGAATTGGGATTTAATTCTGCAAAACCTATTTTGTTGGAGGTATCAAGGCCTAAATAATTTCATTTCGTTGGTAAACTGTGTCCCATGTAATTATTTTATAATCAGTATTAGTCCGTCATTCATAACAAACTCCTCCTTGGAAAATTTCATGCTGCTACAAATACTATAAATAGACGACAACTTTGCAATTCAGCTTGCTTTTGATGACGATGCAGGTGGGTAGTGATACGGGTAAGCAAACATATGTAATGAATCAAAGCAAATTATTCTAATTGCATATCCATATTACTATTATTATGTAATTACAGCTTTCAGTTCACCAAAGCTTTTATTACCTTTCGCTTTTCTAATTACAAACAAGTTATTTATTACACAAATCTGCAGTTTAAATTTCCCTTGTATTACAACAAGAATATTAATATTGATGATACATGATAAATACTTAAATATATTTACTTCGAATTACGATAATTTACAATATTACAACCTGTATTTACATATAATCAATCAGTGCAGACATTTCTGCATAAATTTTATTATACTAATGGAGTTCAGTACTTCAAAAAATTAATAATTGTCCATTAAACACAATAACCACGTATATATTGATTGTTAAGTTTAAGTAAACCGGTGTATATTGTATCGAGAATCGGTTATTTTACGAGATGCAAAATCCATTTCACCTATAAAAAAACTGACACTTGACACTAATCACATCACAGAGCCTATTATTTGCCCTTTAGATTATTTTTCAACGTTGTTCACCAATAAAACATTGATTCAACTTACTTTTCACAACAAGTATAACAATATTATCCATGATGAATAGGGTACACTGTACATGAACGCGAGTAACAAATAGGGAGATTAAACTTTTTGTTTCCACTTTACACCACCACTGTACCATATAAACCTTGACGCAGTGCAGACGAAGGGGAAACTTGATTAGGGTAAAATACAGAGATAGAATCGATGCACCCCACCTATATATATTTATACGTATATTGCATTTTTAGAAAGTACACCGGATTTTCCCGTTTTATATATACACGTATTATATTGACGAAGTTTGTTTCTTGTTGTTTGGTGAAAAGTTTAGTAGTTCACAAGGCACATTTTTTATATACTCTACAAAATCTTCCTAAGTAATAATATCACAACAGGTTGCTATTTTTGGCACTTCACAAACCAGGAGACATAGATAGCTTGCATGTAGTTTTGTATGTATGTTTGTGTATATTCATATTCATTGCATGCATATAACACCATTCTCCTACTGACACTCTTTCCATGCTTTCTCTCTCTTTGTTGATGGTCTGGTTTAATTTCCGTATTCCTTCTTCATTCATTCATTCATTCTTGTTAGTTGAGTCTTCCAACTTGTTTTCCGGTGGAGTGATTCAGTTAATAACTTGCAGGGACAAAAGGAAAACTCTGACCGAAATTAATCTAAAGTCGTTTTTGAGAAAAGGAGAAAGAGAGTGAGAGCGACAGGATGAAACTTGGGAGGAAAAACTTTGTTTTAGCAGATTGTCAGCGTAATTTCAAACAAATCACTTTATTCCGTTTTTTACAAGACGGGTGCTGAAATTGCCTTTTAAAGTTTTGCTTTTTTATTGACTTCCAATCTTCCTGGGTTAGCTTTCCACCCTACATGTACATTTGACCTAGATTGCGCTTTATTGAAACAAATATTCATCCTCTTGATGCAAACACAAGTGAACTAAAACAAATTTTGACATTATTTGATCAAATTTGAAGCACGCCAGTGTCTCCTTCTGATATTATATGAGTAGGCGGAGACGACACTATACTGACGTGATGTGACGCGAGAATCTAAAATTCAGAAAATTGAGCAAACCTCTCAAAAAGCGTTTTCTATAAAACTGAGGACGTCTATTTGAAGACTGCAAATGCAAAGTGAAACACTGAATTTTCCGAAAAATAAACCAAGAAAGTTGGATAACCACTTTCGTCTGACTTTTTGCCATCAAGAAATTTGGAGGTTAACTTTTTAAGTCAACGATACCTGTCGTCTATAGATGAGGGAATGCATTATTAGGGCTGGATCTAGATGCAGGTGTATAAACAGTTGAAGCAACTGTGTGAAATGAAGTTTTCAATGGTTCATTTCTGTTTTAAAAATAAACGGCACCTTTCAAACGAGCTGAAATTAATGACGTTGTGAAACTCAATTTATAAAAGCAACATTCCCTGACATGAATATAGTTTGTATGGGGCTTAAAAGAGAAGGAAGAAGGAGAATGAAAAAAAAAAGTTTTTCACTCTTTTGAAAAGACGAACGGATGACTGAATAAGTTAGTAAAAAAATTGTTATCTTGTTGATCCATCCAGAAAAGTGAGTTGCGAAATGAAGATCGCTTCCAGAGTAGTGTAGTTTGGAGTTGGGTTTGAAATGTATTTTTTATGCATGCTATAATCTAGCACATTATATAAGCACGAAATTTCGTGCTAAACAAGAAGTGTGAGATGACGGGAGAGAGCTGGAAAAGTGAAGGAGAGATTTCTTGGCTTTCTCTCACACTCCACCATGCAAGACTTAATCCTCTGAAAAGTTCCATTTACTCCCATAATGTAAGTCATGTCAGAATAGTAAGTAAATTAAACTCGGAGCTCATCAGCATTTGGAGAGTAATTAAGACTTTTCTTTAATGAGGGTTTCAAAGTTTGTGAACCAAAGCCAGGAGGGGGAGCTGGTCCATGTGTTGATGAGCCTGATGCTCCTGAAGTTGGACTTTCCAAATTAGTTTCCGGTCCAAATTTAACAGTTGGTGTTGTACGTTTTGGTGGACGTGGCACGGTTCGTGACCCACTCTCATACTGTATGCTACCACCTCCGCCTGCTAAGCTAAAGTGACCTGAGCCTGGAAGTTGATCCTTCATTGTTAAGCTCGACCTCCTGATTCCTTTGATGCTACCGCATTCCGGTGAATCATCAAACTGGACGTTCATCATCGCAGCGGAAATAATTGCATCTGGCATGCTCATCTCAAAATTCGTTTGCTGCGATTGCTGCTGCCCTTGCATCTGCTGTCTTCCCTGTTGTTTTTTGAGGGTGCCAGGCTGCGATGGATAGTTCTGAGCTCCGTAGGAATCACCACCAGAGTCAGAGCCAGCCGAGGAATGTGGTCCCAGAGGAGGTAACTCGCCACAAATATTCGGCATTGGCATATGTTGCTGCTGTTGATGTGCTGACGCGGGATGATGATGATGATGGTGATGAGGTTGCTGTGCCATTTGTACAATTTGTCCATTCTCTTTCCGTCGAGGGAGCGAAGCAATATCCGCTTTAGAGTAGGCAACCCCACACCACCACCATGTGAGCCACTGTGACCATGACTTGAATGGGATCTTGGGGACATTCCGACTGCTCCTGCATTGCGAGATGGAGAATCTTCCATTTCCTCAGTCCGCCTTTTGTCTCGTTGATAATAAAATGCAGCGAATATAAGAATATTTAATATAAGGAGCGAGCATCCTATCGCAATCGTCACAGATAAAGCTGTGGAGTACATATGGAACCCATCTGCATCTCCATGGTCCGCGTCAGCATTTCCTGGAAAGATCAGATAAAAAACACGTGTATTTTCTGGTACAGAAATGAAATTATTGTTTATTCTTCCCTTTGTCTTTGCAGTTTCTAAACGAGCCCAAAAATCTAATTTCGTATGAGCAGTCGAGCAATTAAGGGAGTCGAGTATTTACATTTACAGCTCAGCAAAAAAGAACGGATATGCTACGCCACACAAAATAAAATGACTTTCTGTAGAAACTTCATTAGTCGAGAATGGAATGTAACCTAGTTAGCATTTGAGTACACAGACGCATTCAATTACAGCAACTTTTGTTGAGATGAATAAATGTGCAGTTTCATTTTACTTTTCCCATTCATAAAGTACGACATACTTGGAGTTGGCTGGCTGGTTGGCACACATGCATATTTTCTATACGACAAATAAAAATGGTAATGAAATCATGAGATCGACGAGATACCGTTGTTTGGAATACAAAAAGAATATCAAATCAAGTGGCCATATGCCTACGCTGCTTTTCGGCATTTGCAAGGCATAGATAAATATTCAGATTACAGTGTAAATTTCTGATAGGGATCTATAAGACAAAAGTTAACTTTTACTTTCACGTTGCTTAAGCACGCAATGCGGTCTATATATAGTAGTACAAAATTCAATCTACACTTGACCAAGAGCTCTCAAGAAGGGAAAATGGAATAATGCTAGTAGAGTATAGTAGTTTAGTGCACGCTGCTATGCTGATGGTATCTATATAATTCTATTAGAGTCTTTTTTTTGGTAGTGCGAGATAGTTATCGATAAGAGGAGAAGAAAGACTTACCTTGAAAAAAATTGCCGCGATGTTTATTCGGATTGTGTTCCCACATAGGAGGATGGCCAACCAATTGTATAGTTGGGGGCGGCGGGGTAGATGAGTTATGGGAAGGGTCTTCAGGGGGTAAAATTACAAGGCCTGAGTTTGGATGAACTGGAATTGCGTTGGACGAAGATGAAGATGATGATGAAGACGAGGATGGAATGGGATTTTGGTTCACATTATGATGACCGCTGGGGGCACCGTACCCATTTCTTTGTAAATCGGGTACAAATGCAACCAGAAGGAAAGTTGTGTGCTCTGTAATGTGTTCGTACTTTCGGCTTCGAGTCTGTAATCACATATACGAGGAAATCATTTCAAACACACATCACATCACATTGCTAGCAACGAAACATATATATAAGTGAAAGCAGAAAAAGAGAAAAACGGTCGACCTTCGACCGTACATGTGCCGGGGTACCTAGAGAAAAGAGAGAAAGTCACCTCTATCTCTCCGTGTACTATTTACTGTTATTACGTTTACAATTTTAGATTTTGTCTTCAAAGGCTGCAGAGAAATGTGTATATACGACGCACGTTTGTGAAATCATAAACATATAATCTGTAGCTTGCATGCATGTAACGAGAGACTGTAGCTGTGTGAAACATGAGAAGAGAAATATGAAATGTTTCACCCAAACATATACATATTATACCCAGCTGGCTGAAACTGTTTACAATTTCTCGGTAACGAAATGTGGCAGAAATAAAAATCAGAGGGAGGTATACCTACTACTACTACTATCTCCCTGGTTCAGTCAAGGCATCATCCGAGTTTTGAAATACGTCTATTTGTCTAACTTAAACAAAAGAGAAAGCTTTTTTTTTGGTGATATGCCGTGAAATAATACGCATTTTACTGCCGCCTCGTTTGTGTGTGCACGTAGACGTGAGCATGAATACGTATTTATGGCGAAATGAATGTGTGTTTGGATTTTTTTTTCTTGTTTTCTTTTTCCAGACATTTATTTATCCAACTTGGAGATATCAACCAAACAATATATTTCTTTTGAACTGTCAGGGTACTACTACAACGGATGCTTTACCTTGTTAGACATGCAGACGGAAAAAATCTCTACATTGGGATATGAGCAAATGTTGCTTGCTGCATTTTTTCCTCAAGTGAACACATTTTAAAATTGTAGCAACACAATATTCAAGTCATCTTAAGTTTACATTTGAAAAGTAAGTGTACTACAGATCATTGAACTTTCTGCCACATCAGTAAATTGTAAATGTAAGCCAGGGCAAAGGTTAAGATGACAAACAGGGTTAAACCATAAGCTTCTTTTCTTTGTCGTATAGGCTGGTTAATATGTGCTCGTGTTCTTTTCACAGTGCTTCAAGGCCAACAAGTCTCGCCGCAAAACTAGGCGCAGTCTAAACTTGTATGAAAAACACATACATTCAACTGACTGAATCCCTGTTGGTTTTTGAAGCGTATGTGTAGCTATCTAGTATAATTATATTAAATTCGCTACAGACTTTACTCATCCACTGATCTAAAACAGTTTGTTATTTCTGGAATAATCAAAATCAAAGTATGCACAATAAAAAGGAAAATTTGTACTTTGAAACGGTGAGCCAGCAACTCTGTTTCGTACGTGTCTCAGAAGAATTCTGAGAAGCCTCAGATCAAAAAACCTCATCAGTTTTTCATCATATCTTGAGGCATAAAATTATGCATATTTTAATGCCAAATTGAAATAAGACATTTTCTTTCACTGAGGCACTTGAAAGCAAAAAATGTAAAAAGACCTACGTGATCCTGCCATACTATACATGTCTTCAACTTTGCAATTTATGACTGCTTCTGATGATACGTGAGACGCAAGAACTCATTTCCAAACATTCTGGTTTCACTTTTGTGAGTGTAACGAACGAAAAATGATGTATGCGGAAGGAGCAGCATAGATTGTTATCACTTTAAAAGCCAAACACACCTCCGCAATATTTGTTACTTTTACTCTGTCTCTAGTCTCCTCGATCAAGAGAAACTAGATGATGATGACACTATCTCAGTGGATGGTAACTATTATTATTATTGCAATGAGGATGATGATGATGATGAAGATCGTCGTGAGTCAACTCAAGACATGATTATGCAGACTCAGCAAGTTTGTTCACAATTTGCTTTCTCTTGGAGATCATGCAATGAAAATGGAGACAGTTCTGGAGGGGAACCAGAACCACCAAATTGGGAAACGAACTGTTAGATTTATCAAGTTTTCAAAGAGCTGCCTCGTGTGTGCGTTGGCTTGACTCTGTTTTCTTTGCCTATTTTTATACTACCGAACGTGAGGTTTTGAATGAATATATATATTATGTATGTCTGTACATGATTAGAAGGATTAAATTTTCTATGTGTATGTAGTGTGTACCTTCCTTATATATTTGAACATAAGCTAGATGTGATTAATGGATACACTTTTCACCAAGAATTTATACTCATCATGCAGTATACAGAATTATTGACATAATAACCTTTATGCTATATACTTATTTACATTACGCAACACAAGCCAAAGTATATAAAATTTAGAGGTGGTGAGAGACTGTTTTCTCGGTATTAATTGAAAAAAGCATATATGTGCGTGTATTTACTTACCGATTGTCAAGTACTTTTTATACAGCCGGTCGTAACAAGGCCAATCGATCACTTTCTTGGAGGATTTCTCGTTGCTTGATGAGCGACTGTTGCTGGGCTGGCTTTCACACGGATTCGACTCAGAGTCAAACTTCTCATCATTAGGATTTCTACAATTGAAAATACATGGGAAAATACAATAACACCAAATCTAACGTAGGTATAGTAAAAGGTAGGGTTTAGATGAGTCTCCGAATACGGCAATAATACGAATTCAAACATATGGCACCAAACTAGATTTTCAAAATCCTCTTAGCACGATCTTAACAAAGTGAAAGCAGTAAGGACATGAAACTTTTTTCCAAGTGGTTATATTGATACTTTTAGAAAGCAATATCCTTGGAAGGTTTACCTCTGAATCCTTCTTCATCAGATTCATTTAACTCATTTTTTAATATAAGCGTTACTGCGTTACTGCTACTACTGTCCCATTGAAATCCTAGTTTATGTATATATATTCTTACAATTTCCAACTAAATGGATTGCCTACGAACGACAATATCGGTCAAAAGAAGGAAAAAAACTCATTATCCCTTTGATGTACAAAAAATCTCTTTTCAAAAGGAAAGTACAGTATATTTCTGGCAAGAATTACGAGAATGCAAAAAGTGCTTTAAATAGCATAAAAGTAAGGTAAAGCCCAATATATATTTTATGCTGGATATTATATGTATGTTCTCTTCAAACAATCTGCTTAGCTGACAAAAGACTATTAAAAACAGAAAAAGGAAGACGGAGAGTGGAAACTCGAGAAAAAATTGTCAAGTGCGGACAGTGATTCACAGATTTGTCTGCTATTTTTTGCTTCAGCAACTTCCCAGTGTACAGGCTGTCTTACGCAGCACACTTTTCATAATACTCTCGTATCCCATATCTCATTTCTAGTTTTTATTATTTCCTTATATTACCCTCATTTCTATATTACTTATGCATGTCTTACCCAGTTTTTATGAAGTTTGCCCAATACTGCATCACATTTTGTGCCAGCTGGACCTCATTCCGAGTGAAATTCCCACTAAAAAATCCCAGTCTCCCAAGCTCCCATAACGAGATGAATTCTCCTGAGCTATCCTGACGTTTATCCTCTGACTCGTTAGTTCCGCCACGATTGCCGATAGCAGTGCTACAACCACCACTATTGCTAGTGCCAGTACTACTACCGCTATTTGTGATTCCTCCTCCGACATCAAGACTACTACTTCCACCACCACCACCACCACTTCGTCCATGGATGGCTGTTGAAGAAGAAACAGCCTCATTTCCATAAAAGTAAAGTGGTACTCCAAACACATACATGATGTCCTCTCCATGAACACATCCAAGTCTCTGCATAGACATTATCAACACACACATATTTTTATACGTTCATATACATATATGCATAGCAGATAGGTATCTTTTTCTAAATATATATCTGTTTTTTCTACATTCCGGAATACATGAATGTATGGGAGCAGCAAAATGAATTCAGTGCATTGAGCGATAGATATGGTCATTCAAAATTGCAGATGGAATGTAAAAATAAGTTGGCGAGTCCACATAAAAACTATCTCTCTCTCTCTCTCCACTTTCTTCTCTTTTTCAAAGAGATCACTTTTACGAGAAGTACCAGACGAAGAAGGAGGCAGAAGCTATTGGATGAGTTCGATTAGATGTGACATGGACCAAAACTCTTTTCGCGATCCTAAGAGAGAAAGAGAGGAAAAAATATCTGTGTAACATAAAAGTCTACTAGAAAGAGGGAAAAACGAAAGGGAGAAACACAAGATAAAATGTTGGAAAGAAAGGTTGAAAATTCTTTTTTCTGACTTTTAGAGAAATCAACGATTTTTTTTCACTGTGTATACATACGCACCGTATCAGACCATATTCATATCACTGTCTGTGGGGACTGTGGAAGAAGAAGGAAGAAGCAATAGTTGTATAAAAACGGTTCTTCTCTCAAGGAAAAATGTTTCCTTTTATAACATCATGGTGCATTTTTTTTATTCCAAGAAGATATTAGAGTTACAAAGGTACGCTATGAAGTACTCTTATAAAAAACGACTATCCATTTCTCATAAGTATAGCCGTGTATTTAGTAGTAGCAAGTCCACATCATGGGGGTTGTGTGCTTGAGTTCAATAAATTTGTGGAAAATCTCGTCGTACATATTTTTGAAACCCAATCGAACCATTCCTACCACGACCATTATTGCTCCTTCCATGAAAATAGTCGAAATGAATGGACAAACCCATCATTCTTACTATCTTTTATGCAGTCACAATCAGCGACATAAAATAACATATGGCATTTAAAAAAAGAAGTCTTTCTACCCCAGACAAATATTTTCTCTCCCTTGAAAAAAAAACAGGGAGAAAGAAGGGAACTTCATAATAATAAAATGAAAGGAAGGCTGACTGCAATAATAACCATGTAGTAAAAAAATGAGGGGAAAAGTCATTTCTTCAATATTTCCGGTGGGGACCCAAAATGCAATGGCTTCTCAAGATCATCATCATTCGAATATAATGTTATGTGTAATCCAGATCAGAGTTCAATGAAGCCACATTTAATATATTTTTTACATAAAAAGATGGGAGAAAGTAACATATTATGGAAAGTAATGCGGACTTTCTTCTTCCCCTCACACACACACACACGGAGGTTTCTTCCATCCCGTAGTTGAAAAAGTTGGTCCCTCATGGATTAAAGTAGGCACAATATGCAACGCAAGCTTAAATAAAGTGATGAGAAAGTATAGATAGTAGATAAAAGAGAGAAAAAGTGAATGTGTACCTGTTGGTAATCGGACATCTTGGATTGGTACTCAAAAACGTAGAAATATGACCTGCTATTAGAATGTAAGTCTCCCACTTTGATCAATGGGGCTACAACCTGGATACATACAATGAGAAAGAAAAAAGTGAAAGAGAAATATGACGGCCCATTAGTTTCATGTATGTATTAAGAGCAAAAGGAGGGAAAGCAAAAAAAATGCTTGCTTTACTAGTGGTAACTAGCGTCAACACAGTCAACAGTCTTAAAGCTCGTCCATTATACCAACGTCATTTCATAAGCATCTAGTCCACATTACATTACAATTTTTTCTTGGCTAAGTTACAACCAGGGAGAAAAGCGAGCGAGGGAAAGTAAGTAGTAGCATCTACACTTTTAGGTAAGCACACCACCAAGTACCAGAGAGCCAAGAGGAGGAAGAAAGTGTATACCTAGTACTTTTCTTTTTTACCTCTGTTTTCTTCTTCTTCGGGTATGGTATGGCAAAAAAATGTTTCAGCATAAAATAAGAGCCCCTGCCTGTCTTCAAGATGTTTTTTACTTTCCTTATTTTTTCTCGCTATATCATATTCCTGTGCAAATTGTCTGTGTGTACTAACGATAAGTTGTAGTTTGTATTAGCTTCCACCATAACTAAAGTTTACCATATGAAGCACACTGAACTTAACTAAGCTCGACAAGACTCCCCTTCTCTTCGTAGTGATCTAGTGTTGAGGTAAAATGTTGATAGTGACTAAGGAAGTAGGAGAGTAGTTGAAGTGTTGCTAGCGGAGAAGAAACTCAAGTTAAAACTCTTTCCCATTGGAAATTCTCTAATATATTTGTTAGAGCCAGCAAATATGGCACTAATATCGGAGACTTTGAAGTCTGAGAAAAAAGATGGTAATGCATGGCAGCGGCAGCATCATGTTGTAGAGTGGAGGGAGGGTATCAACTTTACTTTATATACATGTAAAGTACACGATGAAGATGATGATGATGAGTAGAGCGATACGCTGGTATGAAGAAGCCTGTCTAGCTGCTTGGTTCAGGGTTGCGAAAGTGATGTAGAATTTCCTATCACGATAAAACTGGCGTTCCGTAGCCTCCATCTTTTTACCTCACCAAGTGAGTATGAAATATTGGAAAATATTATCGAATGGAACGTGTCTAACTACTAATCGTAGATTTTGTGGTACACAACTCACTAAAAGTAAAGGGGGAAAATGCGGAGCTACTGAAAAGAGTCAAGAAGATTGAGCAAAAAAGACGGCAGCTTTAACGCAAAGAGATTTTTTAGGTCTGGGCTTAAGATATGCGGCTACTTCTAATGCATTGCTCGTTGTTGTAGTAGATGTGTTACGGAGGAGGTATCGCTCCTCGCTCATTGTAGTGGTGGAGTGGATGTAACGATTTCTTCGCTCTTGTTTTTAAGACTTGTTTCTTCTCCTAAGCTCCATTAGCTTGTGCGTTACGAAGCCATCTGGAGTGAGTGTACAGTGAAAACTGTGTAATCCAGATATGCATACAAACAACGGCGGAATATTGCAACAGCAGCATCTTTTTAGGTGTCTACATTCACAAAGACTATGACTTGAGTAATGTATTGAGCTTACCTACCTATTCTTAAGGGTTCTTTGCTTATGTGTAAACTAAACTATGAATTGAGCTGCAGTTCGCCGGCCAAGTTAGGAATGAGAGATTTTGAGCACGGTATAATAACGTGTTGTACATGTGATTGTGTAAAGTAAGTACATTTACAACCACATATAATATTGCGCCTTGTTCTACACTGCTTTTGCTCCACTTTCACTTTTCTTCATGCTGGAGAAAGCAGCAGCATTCTCTTTTCTCACTTTCTCGCTGGTCCAACTTGAGCATCACGGTCGCGTGTTTAGATGTTGCTTTTTCAGCTACTTTTTTCCCTCATATTATTAAGATGTTGTGTTTATGTGGCGTTATTTTTGCTCACCTTGCAGTGTTGCATGAAATCTAGTTTGACATGTGTGTTTCGCCAATACTCCACAACTGGTTTTTCTCTTGTTTCTCAATGATTAGGAGTATCGTCTCTGTTTCATAAAAAATGGTAATGCGTTTTGTGTAGGTTGGTATTGGTATATATTGGTATTGGTGCAATAGTTGAGAGATATGGAGCAGGACCGTTTCATTCACTTTTTCTTTGCTGCCGTTTGCACTCCTTCTGCCAATATTTTAACAGGGGCATGACATGGCATGTGCTTCTGCTCCTTTTATGTTTATCTTGCTATTACGAAAAATGTTTGAAGTGAAGTAATACATGAGTTCTGGGCTGGAATATGGGAAGAGACAGAAAAAAGGAGAGGAGTAGGTGTATTCCAAAGCTATCTTACACATGCTGGTGCCCAACATACAGGGTCATTTGGGGAATATAAATGTCAACCTGGTTGAGATTTATTACCACCTGTGGGGAAACTAAGAGGAGCTTTGGCGGTCCGCCCTTTTATTTTATGTGTGTTATGATAGAGCATGGTGATTTTCATTTTTTCAAGACATAACATACTACTTCTACCGTCGACACTTGAAACATGTATCATTTTTTAGTAATATAAAGTGAAACCTCTTCACCAGTAAAAAAAATATATATGTCCATTGAGTACTAGTCATCCCTTTCCCGACAATAGTAAATCAGATGGTATATTGCTCATTAGAAAGCTATTCAGACGAGGCTACAATCTACGTGCTGTTACAGGAAGCAATGATACCACCTTGTCGAAGAAAGTTGTTAAAGTCATTGTGGAGTCCGTTAACACATTGTCGGGCATATTGAAATAAAGATAGGCGGCTAATAATGCGTTTGGTAATAATGTAAGTTATGTACTCACCTGTGCGTCTGCTAAAGCGTCCAGAGTTTCATCACGTACGCTGATTGGATGCTGGTAGGAAGAGCAAAATAAGACAATTTAATGATCATTAACACCACATCAAACTTAGTCATAGATATACTGCGAACGATGTAGTTAGAAAGAAAATAAGCACACCATTCGTTTCCTAATTGACAATAGAGGATTAAAACACAATGAAAAATAGTTTGGGTTTAAATGAGTTGTTGATTTAATGTGAATTCATTATAGAGTAAGCAAGAAAGAACAAAATCACATCATAAAATGGAAAGACAAATAATTATTATGCATGCATATTATTATTTGCTATTCATTCCAATACAATCTTGCAACCAAAAGCAAGAGAGAGAGAGGTTAAAAATTTGTTAATCTTACTTGAATGGGTCGCTCCCAATCCGTGTACTCGTGAATGGCTGCGGCCATAATTTCATTGCGATGAAAACTGCCATCATCACAGAAAAACAAAAACGGTCCAGTTAGTTAGAATTTTAGTAGATAATGCATGACCACATGCTCCATTTAAGGGAACACAGCGGTGCCATTTATAATGTAGCCCTGTACAGTTTTACAGTACACAAAGTCAATTACACTTTACCTAGATAAGTGTATATATAGACTCTATTATTATTATTTCAGCAAACATGGAGCAAACAACATAACAGTGGATATAAAAAGTGAAAACAATAAAATCATTGCCATCTAGTTCGAATTATACACTTCCTCTCATAAAATAACTGGAGCTTGGTGGCAGTAGTGGCTCCTTCATTTGATATTTCATAGGCTTCGCGGTTATGATATTTGCTTTTACTACCGTGCTATTGAACAAAACATTAAGCTTAGTCCTTCTCTGACTAACGCTGAATGAAACAGCCAAAATTCATAGTAAGAATTTGCCTATCATAAATGTTATATCCGCTTCTCGCTCAGTTAAAGTACATTACGTTATAAAGAACGTGTAGTTTATATTTCCGCATTTATTGCTACGTTTTGTTGTTCCGAAAATTTTCGAGGACACTAGAGAAGGCCACATGCATGACTACCCGCCCATGCCATTTTACATTTTATAAAATTATTGCTCAGTTCCGTGTATTTTATGGGAGCTGGGTTTGGTGCTTTGTATGCAAGTTGTTAAAAAACAAGGTACCTCTCTTCTCCGAATATACATGCATAGTCTAGTAGATTGTCCTTTGGATAGGTGTCCGATTTCCAAGAATATTAAGATGAGGGAATGCATCCCAGCCATTATAGTATGTGGGACACGCTTTTTGTGTTAAATAACGCAAAATGCATATAATTTTCTGGGGGAAGAATAATGGTCGGAAAGTTTATGACTATGAACAAGGAACAAAAACCAACGTTGCACTCTTCCCCAGCCGTAACGACATCCCACGTTGGCGTTGGCTATCATTATCATACGCAGCATATTGCCAAAAAAAGAGGAAGTATAACAGAAAATGTGTGTCTTCTCTTCCTACTTTTGGTCCTATAAAACTTTGTCGCATTTTGATAAATTATTTATTTTACACTATATGGTCGTCTGCTGCAGAAGATATTTGTTGGACTCCAACTGTTTAACTGTGTGCATGCAGTAAAACCGTCTCCCACACACATTATACACATTTTCAGCTCTTTCACTCAGTCATCGCCTTTCCCCACACTTTTTAATAAATAAAGTGAATGCCGACTCACTAAATAAATGAAATAAGTAGAAGCAAATAATATCCCTCTTCTTTTATACATAATAATAATGCATTATATACGCAGATCGTTTTTATTCTTTTGACGTTATTTATACCTATGTACATTCTGTACCTATATACCTGCGTATAGGGTATAGGTTTTCACAAGTGAGAGTAGAAATGGAATGAAATGAATGGATTAAAAGTTTTTACCTGTAATATTTCTCGACAAACGCCCTGAGGATGTCTCTACGTTTCTCATTTTCCAGCCCATAAACTGCATCATGCTCACTTAAGGAAGGCAGCATCTCTGCTTTGGTCACACCAAATAAAAGCGGGTAATGGGACAATCGATCTCGGAGCACGTTTTCTCGGATCCCCTCTTCTATAATGACACCATCGTCGGATGGTCCAAATCTTCCCCACAGCTGTAAAAAAACGAAGGAGAAAATGAATACGATTGAGGAAAAAAGGTGGCCAAGTTGAATGTCTATGAAAGAGAACAAACAGAAAAAAAGCTTCCATTGTCCTCCAGTTTGCTTCATTATTACCACGTTGATGTGGATGGTTTGGTGTGTGAGAGCTTGCCAGATTTCATGGAATTTCTAATGAGGTTCTCCTCTTTTATGTTTACCAATACAGACAAAAGCGAAAATAAATGATAGTTGAGGCTGTGCACGTAATGGAGAATGGAGAAAATTTCATGCTTTTTTAGGGGTGGGTCAAAAGTCATTTTCTGGCTCGATTGTGTCTACCTAAATAGAGGCAAATAATATGAATTAGAGCTGAAGCTACACAAAAGCCACACATGCAATTTATAAATATATCACCAGAGTAGTACACACAAAAGTTTGATAAGGATCTGAAAGTACTGCTCATACTTACATATATGTATACATAATATTATGCTTATATCTAGGTATGGTAGTAGCATGTATGTTACGCACATGCCACACAAAACTTTTCCTCGCGTTTTGTTTACTCTCCTGTACATTACACGGTTGATGATTATACCATCAAGGGAGAGAGAGGCTGCTTTTCTAGATGGTTTGATTAGCCAACAATTTGACAGCTTTCCATTATTTAATTAATTGCATGAATACAAAAATTGTCGGATGTGACATAATGTATACTGATTTACTTCAATAAGCAGCTTTTAATGATGCAGAACATATTACATTCAATATTTTGATTTTGATTAAGTGCCCCTCACCTAATCTGGACTGGAGTAGTAGTAGTTGAAATTCATGAGCCATGCATGTTTCATTGCATGCTTGCATCAAAATTATGAATTTACTCTATATTTCATTCCTTCCGTCCTCTTTTTCATACCATGCATGTCATGCAAACCCTGGATGGTTTGACGGTGATATGTTTATGCTCCACTTTGACTATGTACATTGCAATATAAAAAGGTCAACTCGGTCATTAACCCAGCTCTATGTCATCAGCAAGTTTGCTAACCAACTACACTATATATACAAAGTATTCATTTTATACTGCATGAGCTGATGAATAACAAGCAGGGCTTTGAACAAGCTAAGTTGTAATTAATTCTATCATGTTAAACTTGTTTAATGAACTTAACTTTATGTGTCTAACCCTTGTTTAAACTAGACTTAAGGATGCAGTTTGTTAGTACACCCACGTAGACTGTTTGTGTTTTCATTATAATGACTCCTCCCGAACAAACATTGCTGCAATGCACAGTAGTCAGTAGTAGTCAAAATGTTGTTTGTGAGCATACATGCAGAGACAATCTTAATTACACGTGCTGCATAATATACACAACTGCTGGAGCTGTAGACATCATATCATTCGCTCAGTTTTGCCAAAGATAGTTTTTTTTGGCGTGGCACTAACTTACTTTTGTTACCCGAAAGCGAAACTACAAAGTAAATAGAATGAAACAAAAAGAGACCACATTCAACTTTGGATGTGCGCTTAAAAACTCGAGAACGAGAAATTTCAAGTACGCACTTTTGTCGTTCCACTTTCTTTTTAAAAAATTTAATGAAATGCAGATGCAAACTTGTGATTATTTCATACTTGCATTCATTCCTGTGTGTGTTTGTTGTTTTTAGCGTGCTCTTTGTCTATGCGGGGCTTTGTGTCAAAGGAAAATGTTGAATTTTAAAGGAAATTCCCTCAAAATACTGTCATAGACTCAAAGGCTTATATAGACTTCCAGCTAACAATTTGCACCTCATAATTTACATGCAATTATAAAGGAATTAGACGGTTATTTGCATTGTAGATAAGCAAGGAGTCTGCTCAGGAAGTGCAATACATTATGCGAAACATAACAACAACAAGGCAACTTTAAACACGGTCCATGTCTCCTAAAATAAGAGTATACATGTCTAAACATTTAAGTAACTGCACGCTAAACTGACTCCTGCTCTTACTTCTTCAGAGTTTATAAATATATATAGGTATGTTTGAGTAGAGGGTTGTCGTAATCACATTCCGTTTAATGTACCTAAAACGCTCGTCAATTTCACCCTCTTTTCCTGCGTATGTATGTATGCTCTTAATGTCCCCATTTAATCTTAGGGACCTTTATGATGGATGATGATAAACAAAGACGGAGCACAAGCCTTTGGGGAATCGGATTAATTCAGCTTCCGTGACTTGCTAACTTCCCACTTTTAAAGATTATATGTATGCATATCTTTGGAAGGGGAGCCTAAAACAACTCATGTACAAAACTGACTTTATAACAGGCATGTTGAAGGAGGCTCAGCTTTCTCTGGTGTATTCTACTTCTACTGAGGAAAAGCAGGAAATGACTATTACAACTATTGCATGCCTTTGTCCCGCTTTCACTTTCTTCTGTTTTATTCAACGTGAGCTTTTCCTTTTTATCCCCTTCATTCATTTAAAGTCATATCATTTCGACGAACGCACGACGAGGAAGACGACAGCATAACATTGGGAGAAACTCTCATGTTAACTTGTATGTATGTGTATTTACTTATAGGTAGAAATGCAGAACAATGAGTTGTGATACTAAATGAGTAACGGCAAATTTGTGTATATGATCTACAAATAACTATGCAGTATTATTCATCATAATAATATTCCTAGGTAATAAACGTCTGGTGAGGAAAGTTACACCAAATAGGAAGTTTATCGCGTGTAGTCCTCTCTCTAGTAATGCAAAACTCACATGAATCTTCCATTAGCCTTTTATAAGTAAGAAGTGTAAGTGATAACCCCATTCATTTACACATAACACGAAACAAGCATAATGAAATATTACGTTCCAACAACATATCTGGTAAGTATATTAGATAAAAGTTTCGTTAAACCTATATTATAAATAGCACATAATAGGAGCATGTAATATACAGGAAAGTTTCTTGTTAAGGGTCATTTATGAAAATCTAAATCGGTTCAACAACTTTTCAAGAGCTGTTTCTCAACGGAAAGCGGCTCAAATGTTGATTGTGAGTGGGTTGTACACACAACACAAATTCGCAGTAGGAGTGAGCAAACATAATATAACTATACTACACAAGTGAATTTTGTAGAACACAGTCGTATGTAGTACCGTCTAGTTGTCTTTGATAAATATGAACTCAAGTCAGAAATGTAAATGCTAATTATATATACCCTCGAGAATGAATTGTTGATTTGTTGGGAAAAATTAGATGCGAAGCATGTGGAAATATGCTCAACAGACATTCATTTTTACGAAATCCCTTATTTTATGCATTTGGAATAGCTCTGAATGTATACCTAGCTTACAATATCGTCACAATGTGTTACATCCTTCATAGAATTGATAGCGACCACGGCCACAGAGAAGTTTAATCTGCTCCTATTTTTAGCTTTCACTCAATTTTATTTTCCCTTTTGTTTTTGCTGTGGAGGAATGAATGCATGGAGGTTTTCTACGGATTAATTTGAAATCATCAGATGAAAACTTTCACAAGCTTTCAGATTGCTATTATTGCTCCTCGTTCCAACCGTTTTAGAGGGCTCAATTTTATCCCCACCATACATCCCCTGTTATGGTATATGTCATGAATACCGAATTCAAAGAGCAAGCAAGCAAACCTTTTGGATTGCATGAGATGGAATTGCACGTTGTTCATTGCTGCTTCACTGCTACATACAAGTTCCATTATGTACCCAAGAATGACATGTGTTTCCCTCCTGTTTTCTTTTCGACGGATTGGGTGTATTTATGTAAATGTCCTGCTTTTTCATGCAATACAGAAAAATGTGCATGATTAGTGGCACCATGAGGGAGTCTGCCTGTCTATACGATGCAACCTACACAACAACAGCTGAGAAAGGGATTTCGGAACAAAAGGCTGCTGCATATCATCTATATGTATATTATGCCTGTTGTGTTCTCTGCTTACCTTTGAATGAAAAGATAAATATTTCAAAGAGCCGAAAGAAATGTGAGGATTGAAAGACGATAGCATGTAGAGTAAGAGCCAGCAAGAACACAATCCAAAACGAAAGTGGCACACGTAGTATTATATGGGATATTACGCCATAATATAAAACACAAAGATTTTCTTTCCGTCCTCCACCGTACTTATTTACGATATGCTCTCGCTACACTAGTTATAGTTGTGTTTGGAATAGTTTAGTACTTTCGTTTCTGCCTAAGAGCTTCATTGTAGAACCAGTAATGGCAAATGGTTGAAGAAATGGACAAAATTGTGAAAATTTAATGATACTTCCTTTCATGCTGTGGTGTAGCAGCAGCAGCAGCAGCAGCAGAAGTGTAATAGGAATAGTTAGAACAGCGGTAGTGAGATATTTGTATTGGAGTTTTCTCCGAAACTATCGTGCAATACAAAGGACAAGTGTAGATGTAGCATCTAGAGTGAATAAAATGGAAGATGAAAGAGGAACAAGAATAATATGGGCTAAAGAGCAGCAATAACAGTCAAAGATTTCTAGAGAAAACAGTCAGAATTTTCCAGCATCCTTTCCAGCTCTAATTCTACTCTTGCATTGCCTCCAACATCGCATCGCTGTCTACATTCTTTCACTCATTCATCCTTCCATCCGCTTTCACTCCTTTCTAAAAAAGACAATAATGATATGCGGATAGGTAGTGTAATAAACACAAATATCAAAATAAGACGTCCCTATATATACTTCTATCTATCTGCTCTCGAAAACTTTTCAATGTGCTACATATATACTACATTTATAAATGTTTAATACGGTCCAATTTCATACGCACAACCATTTTAACAATTCCCATTCCCCACAATGTACTTTATACTCAAGTATACATGGGTTTGAGTTTGAGGAGACATTGAAAATCTCGTATATGGCACTAGAGAAAGGAGATATGAGCATAGGAGCATAGTAAAAAGAAAGTATGGAAAGTAGTTAGCACTTAAAATATACAATTATGTCGGGGCATATAAGGGAAATCCAAAGTGACAGCAGAAATCGTTTTATGGTCCGAATTTTACGACAAAAGAAAGGACATATATTTCCTGTGTTCCCCCACTCCTTTCTTTTCCCTTTTTCAACATTGTACTTTTACCATCTTTCTACAAAAAGTACCACATCACTATTACCACCATCGCCACACAATACCATTATCCCATCCATCCTATAACCAAAAAAGAGAAGTTGTGAGATTTGTTCAGCATACTACGTGCATAAAAATGTATGCAGAGACAGACAAAAAGTTTGCATCACCATCACCACACACACCACTACCATGCACCAGCAGGAAAGAGCTGCATTGTAGATTGCGGAGCAGCGAACATAATAATGAAACGAGTGAAAAAAAAATCGACCTTTATTTCGTTCTTTTCTCTCTGGTCTCAATTGGTATGAGTGTCTTTTTGTACTCAACCGCTGTACAAATACCAGTCGCGTGAATTGTAAATGGATTCTCAAAAAATATCACACAATTTGGCAGTTTTCAAACGCAGAAAATGTGTTGTAAAACTGGTGAAACACACTTACCACAATCGTACGTACTTTGTCTTCTCCACATACGAGTTTCAATATGGGATATATATAGTCAGATGAACTGGTTCTCTGTGTTTGAAAGTAACTGCCATTGTGAGATGAATATTTCAATAGTAAGTCACCTCTTAATGGTGACAGCCATGGGAGTTGCCGTTTTGCACGGAGAGGAAAAAAATTTGCACTTTCTATACCCTAAAATATAGAGAAATCGTTACAGGAGGCGGCAAAACATGAAGGAAAGAAGGTAACCATCACTTTTCACCGATGTACAATATGGAGTTAATTTGCTTTCCCCTTTTTACTCCCTTTTTTACTTTTTGGTCGTCGATGCTGGTGGTGATGGAGGCTCAGCCGCTGTGGTGGGGTGATGTGGTGTTCCCTATATATTTTGGATCTTTTATGCATTTAAAAAGTCTACTTTTTTGAAACTGCCGATCAACCGTCTTTTCTACATTTTTTCTAACACCTGCAAAAGCGTACATGCCACTTTAGTGTCATTCTATTTTCCTTGCCATTAAATAGAAAAGAGCGCTTAGTGCTTCTTAATTGGATTGACAAAGACTTTTTGTACTTCATCAAATTACCGAGTAGGGAACGTGCACAGCAGGAAACATACATAAATGAGGGAAACTGGAATCGTTTCAATATGTACTTCAACTTTAGACACTTGCTTTGACTATATCAGTTTTTTGTTTTGAGCCAAGTTCAATGAAAAATACTATTTTCGTACTTTTATAGTTTTTGAGTTGCTTATTCACACGCCCTCAGGTTCATTTTAATATTACATGAGTGAGTAACTGAATACTGACAGGGTTTTACTTGCTCTTGTACTTTCAGAACTCTTTTACACATTTAGCTGCACAATTTTGAAGAACATCTTGCTCGCGATTGTCTTACTCGTTCAAATATTTTACCTCGTAGCTGTTCAAAACGCATAAAATTGAAGGAATAAAGAGCATCGAAGAAGTAGAAGAAACAGCACCAATTTTGATCTCTTCCGTTAGTCATTCCTCAATCCCTATACACTTATTTTCATTTTCTTTCAAGTCACTATAGCTAGCTGTGAAAGTAAACATATGGGAACGATGTTAAAAAGAAAAGAAAATTATTTTCCCTTATTTCTAGTCACAGAATAATCGAACAGTATTCCATGTTATATAAAAAAAGGCATCCATGTGTGTGCATGTGTACATTTCTCCACTCAACTAAATATAAATGGAGTATGACAATCATAAAAAGTGCTATTAGTATTTTCTTTCACAAGTTTGCCTGCTTGTAATGTAATGTAACCAAGTAGGCAGACATATTATTCTATATCATCAAAAAAGCACTGGGTAAAAAAGGACGCATGTCTTTTTTCATTTTTATGAATTTCTTCGAAAAAGAAAGCATTACACTTTCCAATTGTACGTAGCATTTCCAACTATGTCTCTGCCATATTCCGTATTTTCACAATTCTACTGCGCTGATCAAGTTATGGAAGGAGCTACCCATTTTTCACACCAAAGAGGATACTTTCCTTCATATTTCTTTGCGAACAAATTTTGAGTAGGCTAGTTGCTGACTTTCAAACAAGTCATACGGGCGATCATCGGCAGATGCTGATGTATGGCATGGCATGTATGTATGGCAGTACAATGTCCCTTTTAAACTTTTAAAGACAGTTGGAACTTTCTTAGAAATCCAAGAAAGTTAGGAGCATTCAGTAGCACTGAAAACTTTGAGTGTTTCATCAAACGATATGCTAGGGAATACAAGAGGCAAAAGTTTGTCGAATTATTTTAGGCAAAGGTAGAATAGAATACGTTTGGCCGACCATCATCCAATTCTGTGTAGTGAAACACACGAGATCATCACATATACATGGGCTATTGGTTACTGATGCGGTTGTGCAATGGAAGAGTTGAAATTTGTTCTGTCAAGTTTCGTGCATCCAGATTTCTGAATATAAAAAGCACACGTAAGCGCTACAAACGCAACTGCATTAATCAATAGTAAAATGAATGAAAAGTGGAAAGATGTAATGAAATACTTCAATTTTAAACAGAAAGCAAATTTAATCCGACTTAATTTGAATTAAATGTAGCGTTGCACATGTTTCTTTAGTGCATGTATTTTAGGACACTCGATGTAATTAAAATAGAAGCAAAGTATATGATGAAAAATAGTAATGACGATTAACTATAAGGTAAAAATTGAGTTTTGTCGGAATGGATATTACACCACAGTTGTTACCACTGATATGAGGCATCCACCTTTTAGCAAAGCTATAGCTAGTGATTTTAGCAAAAATATGTTTCATAATGACGTTCACATTTGATAGTTGCGGAAATGTAGCCATTTAGCCACGTCATGTGAAGGTAACCTAACAGACCAAGGCGTTACTCCTTTCCCAAAAACAATTCGAAATGCTTATATATTTTCTAGGAATTGGCCATGACTGTTCACTAAATGGTTGAAATAAAAAAGACCATGAACTAACAAGAGAAAAGAACCGTTCATAAATAAGTCAACAGATTTTTCCAATAAGCCCAGAAAATTAAACTTTGAATTGGAATATAAAATGGTCAACTCTGACTGTATGTATCTTGCTCGAGCGTTGCCAAAATTCATGTTATTGCCTCCTTTTCTAATTCCAAATTCCACATGATGTTGTATTTTATTTGCTAAGCCTATTGCCCACCTACTCGCATGCCGTTTGAGAGGAGTAAGCACGCTTTTCGCGAACCACAAAAGGGAAATAATGCTACCAAAAGTGTTTTCGAAACAAGATGCATATTCTACGGCAATATGGCAAGGATCGAGGAAACGTGAAATGGTCGTTTACTTTTTAGAGTAATAAGTGTCTGGTACTATATTAATATACATAAGAGAGAGAGTAGGGAGAGATCTCATAGTTTTCCAAAGAGATAAAAAACTCCCTACCAGCCGGCTAAAGTTGTAGCTGGACCAGATAGAAATAATGTATGCGGAAGCATTAAAGTTCAGCCAAAGCAACTTATATAGACATAGTTTTATGGTAGCGAGAAAATTATAATAGAAATGTGTAGCACTTACAATATAGCCACGCGTTTCAAATATTTTGTAACAAGTGGAAGTGAAAACTCGAGAAATGCAAAAAAAACTACATACTAGGGGACTAGTAGCAAAAAATACAGTATCAGAAGGCATTTGGAACAGCTCATGGACTATCTTATGTATCGTATCGTTTTAAGCGTCTTTTTATATTTATTCAAAAACGTACATTTAAGTTCGATTCGGACAAAGGGAATGAACAAGTCTTATGGTGTCCTTCTGTCTGTCCGTCCCGGATACGCATATTTTATAGATCTGAGCGCAAACCCTACTCAAAGACGAGCGCTAGAACTGGGCAAGTCCACTGATGAAGTAGAAAGCACAAAGAGAACAGGGCTACAACTTGGACCAAACTTTTAAAAAGTTTTTCTCCAAATGAAATGGTAAAGCTGAAGCCCAAAAAAGTCAAAATCCTCGTGATATGGCGTGATAGTAGAATGAAGTGTACACAGGAATAAATTCATTCATCAAATATTTGATAAATGCTGCTTTCCCAACAGAGTAAAAACAAGTTCAAATTGTACATAGGATTTCCTTGTTTGAATAGCATCATAATTCCTATATCTGGATCGTATTTCGACATAAAATGAATTCTCGGAAAGTTTCCTTTCTTTCCTAGTTGCTATATTTGAATGGGAATGTACGAAGAGTTAAAATATATTGGGCCTTAAAACTGTTTTATTCTTCCTGACTGTGTGTATAAATTTTCCTCTCGTCTTACGATGTGTTAGCAAATGGAGGAAAATTCATGTTTTATTCACATTTATATTGCTTGCTTACACTCTTACTTATCCTCCTTGGTTGTTTTCTATTGGACATAAATTAAACAGTTTAGGGGATTTAATGGTTTCGCGTGCAACGTACTAATAAGTCAATTACTCAAAAAGTTAAAATGAGTGAAACGTTCATTCTTGGGATTAAGGTTTTGTAGAACATTTAAAAAATTAACAGTAATTTATTACCGTCCCTAAGACCGAATTATATCGTTACGGGAAGCAGTCAAGTAGTCGGTTTAGGAGGAGAAGCAGCAGAAGTAAAAAGTCCTGATGTGAGATTTGCTATCGCATCAATGCACATAAAATCTCATGAATATACACACGTATTCATATACACTCAACTCTTTTATAACATGGACCAGAATGTTCAAATATAGGAAAAAACTGTACAATCGCAATAAGTGAATACTGTGAGTAATAACCAAAGTAAGCGAAGCAGCAAGTCATTTTGTATAACAAAAGCATCATCATCTAAAATCACCGAGCTTTTACATTCATTCATTTGCGTACTCTCATTCACTCAAACCCCCCACGAATGCATAGAATGCACGAAATATGCAAATTCTGATTTGCCAGCAAAATCTCCTTTTTACTTCCTTTTGCTAACAACCATAATAACCAAAAACCATATCAAACACACTGTGTAAATGCAAAAAAGTAACTAAGCACGACTTGTATATGTATGTGTGTACACTTTTTAATATTGTGTATACTCATGCAAATGTCCTCAATGTATGAACCTACGTACATTATAATATGCATCTAGTATAACATACTTAAATGGTCTACCCATAAGAACGGAAAAGACTTGCTGAATTGCAAGAAATGTCCGTCCATTTTACACAGACTTTCCGCCTAAGAGGCTATGAAAGCTCAGTGTACAGCTCAATACAAAGACGGAAGAGGAGCGGAGAAGAAAGTAGTAGAAAATTGTAAAAGAGGCAAAGAAGGGAATCCCTTTTTAGCATGTTAATCATCTCGATATCTCAACTTGCAATCTCAAAAGAAATGGAATTCTACCATTCTCGCAAATTTTCTTTAAGCTCCTTTTGCTCTCTTTTCTTCTCTTCCTTTCTCCCATTTAATACAAAACTCGTTTCAATCTTGGAAAACTAGTTTTGCCTCTTCTTCTTCCTCTTAACTCTCAAAACACATCCACTACACATATAGTATAGTGTAGCTCACAAACTAACAGAAGGAAAACATTCTCCTAAAGAAATACTAGAAAGAAGCAAGCCCACTCACACACATCTTCTTATACAACACAACACACAACTCCATCTCCTCTACTAACACAACAGTAAAAGGTAGTGAAGTCTAGAGCAAAGTAAGTCAAAAACTAATCAAGAAGAGAGCCAATAACCTTCAGCTAAAACGATAACAAGCGTCGATAAATACACATGGAAAAACCGAAATAAATATTTTTAAATGATGTTGATGCTCCAGCCTATAGTGCCTTCTCTTCCCTCCTCCCAAAAACTTAGATCCCGACCAGATTTATATAGCAATGATATATAAAACCATGCTGCTCGCATGCAGCAGAGTAAAAACCAACTTGAGATTAAAGAAAAGTGCTTAATGCAAATATTAGCAAGTTAGCAAACTAGTTGAAGTTGAAACTAGTGGATCCTCTCGTGTCATCATGTCATAATACGTTATTTTGGATTTGGATAGTTCTCCACTTACAAGTTAATAACGTAGTTTGCTTTTCCCTGAAATAGAAAGGAGTTTCTTTTGAATGCGTGCTTAAACGGCTCTTCCCTTCTGAGTGAGTGTGGATTCTACTCGTTGGTAGCATACGTCTACATGACATCACACACATCACCGTACCGTACCATCCATTTGATCCTTTTCGTCTGCTAAGCTGAAGAAAGAGATGGATTTAGGTCGCAATATCCTGTTACCCTATTTACTTTCTTCATACTACAACTACTAATGCCGCTGTCATCATCATCATCACCAACATAATATTGCTCGACAACATACAACAGACAGCTATGCAAGTCTAGTGCAAAAAGAAGAAAAAAAAGTTTTCAAGATAAAAAATTATGGAATAAGGTTATATTATATTTGCTTATGTGGTGGCACACAAAAAATAGACGATATTATATCCTTTGTACTTCAACAGCATCGTGTCGTGATTTCCACATTGCATGTGTACTTTTATATGCATGTATATATTATAGCTACATCTCGAGTATTCGAGCAAAGGTCTTGCTTCCTTGAAATGGAATAGCTTGAATGATGGTTAAAGTTATGATGATGACAAGTATAAAAACCTCGCAGCATTCTGCAACGTCGACTGAAGAAGAGGATGGAATGGAAAAGGAGAATGGAAACGAATTTGAATCGCAGTCCTTTCACAAGCTGACAAAATGCACGGTTCTCACACAAAAGTATATCGCAAGCCGAATGAGACCTAGTTTATTTTTTTTCGTTTTGAGAGTAAACTCTTGTGCTCATCTCAGAATAAACCTTACATATTATACAAGTAAATTCAATATAAGAGTGCATTTATGGTTTCTTCATGTTTTATGCGTACTCTATTATTTGCATACTTTGTACCACCGCGGCATATACTTTTAGAGGCTGGATTTTGTGCTGATTTTCATGGAGGCCATGCAAATTACTTTCACTTAAGTGAATCGAAGGTAGAGGGTATTTAACATAAGTGTGGCAAAATTGTGAGAGAAATTTCATATTATTCCATAAAGGGCCTGCCACAAGCACATACGTTAGACCCATTTACCAATAAGATTGCCTTATGTGTGTGTGTGTGTTCATATTTCTTGGTCTGGAGGTTTTGCAGTCATCACCAGATAAGATCTCATTTCCTCTTTTCTGTTGCATGTAATGGCCACCGGCAATATTATAGGAAGCCACGCAATTTGACTGGCTTCAATAATGTAGTCTAGCATACGATCAAATTTTCTATTACTTGCATACACTCTGAAGTTGGGGAAGAGAGGCAGGAAAATGAGTTAACTTTTCATATTCACAATTTGGTTAGTTTACATAAGATAGAGGTACACAGATTTCATCAAAGATATTCTGGAAATAAGTTATTTGAGGGCGAATGAGTTTTCTCAAGGAAGTATAAACGCTAGGTAAACACAGGTTGTCATATTATATAAAGTAACTCAAAATGCCACACTAGAGTACACTATGCTGTATAGATGTTGAAAGATAAGGTATTTGAGGAGGAACAAGAAAGCAGAAAAAAACGAATAAATGTGGTTTATGTATGGTTATTATTATTTTGGCGTTTTCTATGACTTTCTCTTTTCCACGAACCACGACTTTTTTTGTCGTCTCCAATTTTTATTTATTTTTTGTCCCTCACGGTCAGAATTACGCGAGTGAGCATGAAATCATACGCACCAGATGAGAAAATCCAAAAATTCTCAACATCTGGAGATACTTTTGATGATGATGATGATTCATTCTACTTCATCGCATTCTATAGGCATACACATAGGAGAAAGTGTATTATTGAGTTAAACGAATGGTGCGGTCTTGAAGTGCAAATATTCGTAGGTGGATACTTTAAGGCAATTTCCATGCCTTCTTGAAAGCATGAATAAGGGGTGTATTTTTCAAATTTCATGTACAAAATTGTTTAATATATAGGCGCAAGAAGACGTTTATGTAAATAATATGTTTGCTTCAGGTTACGGTTACATCTTTCGTGTCCTTGTGTACATTAGTAGTAGGCCAATGACTTCAATCAGATAAAATAGAATATAAATATCAATAGTATTATAGTTGTAGAGGTGTAGGAGGATATGAAAGTGACAGCTGAAGTATTCATGCACTTTGCTGCTAAAATGAGAAAGTAGAATATTATTATGGAGCCATTTGATGATGGATTTTGATTACTTTTCTATTATATTTTCCCAGTTCAACATATGTGTGTGTATATATATTATATAAATGATGAAGATTACTATAATATTTTCTTTACAAGGAATCACAAAATGCTTTCAGATTTATGTACGCTTAATACACACATATAGGTGTTCGAATAATATCATTTGTATAGACGTGGATTATTCTCCGAATCGCCTACGCATCATGTATCATCGACAGTGCCACAAGCAAGTTTAAACATTTTTGGTGGCTTATAAAAATATGAAATATCCGCACTTTTTACCACATTACTAGATTTGTGATTTTAGAAAAACCAACGATAGTTTCAAGATATCATTAAGCTGGACCTAGCAAAAATTCCAAGCGACTAAGGATGAAACTTGTCTCATTTTAGTGAGTGAGTGGGTTCGTTGTATCTTCCCTTTTGGCCTGAAGATATAGCTTGGAGCTTTCAATCACATCCCATACTTACACAAATCAAACCAATAAATCTAGGGCAAAGGATATTGAAGCGGCTAAAAATGGCAAGTCTCAGCATGGTCAAGAAAAGAAAGGCAGAGAGCAGAAAGAGGAGAAAATTGTATCTTACCTCAGACTCGACGAAATGTTGGAGCGGAATCTGTCGCAGACAGTGAAGCATAGTTGAAGGAGGTTTAGTCGGACATTTCACTTTATCCGCAAATCGCTTCGCCAAGTCCTGGCCGTTTGACAGACCTGATACTAGGGGGGATAGAGCTGAGCCTGACATCAAAATCACTCGGTGAAATAGTAGTCCTGAAGACATTTAAGTGGTAGTTAGCAGTAGTCGTGTAGTGAGAGGGTAGAGGAGAAAGTCATGTTCCGTTCCACATTTACGGGGAGAAGAGTAACATAAGGACGTTTTTTGAGCCATGACCGAAGAATGAGCAATTGGGAAGGCGAGCAGGCGGGCAAAATGTTGAAAGGGGAAAGTGTTGGGAGAGAGATGTTGATTCAGCAGTTGTTGTAATAGCCACACATGGATCAGAATCACAAGGTTTCCAGTGACGAAGGGATTTTTTTTGTATTAACAAAAATTCGTAAAGAAATCAACAAAATTTTGTTCCAATGATTTTTTCATCAAATGTGAGGTTATAGCCATTAGTTGGTTTCGTCCGGTCCAAATCCATTGTAGAAAAATTTATTCAGCAAAAAGTTTTGAGTATTCAACCAGTCATTCAAGATGAAAAGCCAGTCGGACGATTTTTTCCGTTCCGAAAAGCACATGTTCCATGTTTGTTCCATGTTCAAGAATGATTTTGTAATATTCCGTTCCGAGCAGGATATGTAGGCAGAGGATGTGGAGGAAGGGCAGCGTGTCAAAATACATGAAAAAGAGAATGAAAAATCCGTTTAATATCTTTTTTTCTTGCTGCTACCCATAGTTCACAGTTATAAACATACCATTTGAAGTTAATGTAGACATCAAGTTGCCATACTATGTCTATAAGGCTTATCATGTATATTACAAATTAGATAACCAACTCTCATCTTCGTCTGTGGTAATATAGCATATATGTATACGCGTGTATTTTTACAATGCCCTCAACAAACAGTTTTACATCATCCTAATAATATTGGCCAAGATATGTTTGAACATTTTAGCCAACATCAAGATTATATCATCATAGAGTACATTCATTTTTTTGAGTCAGCATCCACATTAGCTAGCTTTCCTGCCCATCCCATCCCATGCAGCAAATGATGAACTACTTTTGTTCCCCGTTCCCTCTCTCCCCGTCTCTCTTTTTCTTTCAATTCAATTTCTTCTCTTGATATATTCTCTCATAAAACCTTTTTCTTTGGTCTGAAAACCACGCATTTTGCCAACCCACTTTCTCCTCTTTGTTGCTGCTAATGCCCTATGTGGTGCGTATATATCTTCCTCTTCATGTCCATCAATATCATCGGAGGACGAGGAGAAATGTAAGCAACCATGACAAAAGCACATTACCCGAGTTTCTTTTCTGGTGAAGAGGCAAGCAGCATGATGTACCCCACATCTTTCAAAAGCTTATCTTATACTAGTAGTCAGTAGTACCATTCCCATTCTTTCTATATGTACTCTGTAATAATCTCGTAGAACTCATTTTTAGTTATAATTTTGTATCAATTTACTAGCCATCCCATGCCATCCACGGCCTCAGATATATTTTTATTTAACGTCATTACCAAACTAAAAGCGGGGATTTCTCCAATTTAATCAGAACAAAGGTCTTGTGGTGCAGCCTACTATAACCACCATGAGTGTCATTACTCGCTGATTTTTTACTTGAGGGAGAAATAAAAAGTAACCCGAGTCGGTAGTTTACTGCTGTTGAATTCTTATCTTATATACTCAAATTTAAAGCACCCATAAGGCATCCCATCGCATCGCCGATAAAAAAGGGTTCTTTTTTACAACACTTATTAATGACAATGATCTCAACGACAATAGTAATGACTATAGCACCAGCAGCATTGCACCAAAAAGAGAACGACAATATTATGGATTCTATTACCAGAAATAAAACGCGTTAGCATACAACTATTGTATTGTGACTGATGCTGACATTCAAACACAAATGAGCTACCAAAAGTCATTTCCTCACTTTTATGCATGCTACAACCACACAACACATACACGTAATTATTAGAAGAAACACTCATTTGACGAGCATAAAAGACACTGGGGCATTGTCTACACTACATTATACCTATGCCGTGTCCCTGAATATTATGATGGTTTAAGGGTTCGTATGTTGTATGCACATTGTAATATGAAGTTGCATGCGGAGACTTTAGTTCTTATCCACAACGACGGCGTGCACAGTGGTAATAGCATTAAATACAGTTTACAACTCGGCAAAAGCAGTTGCGTTGATAATGTTTTGTGTACTCACTCACTTCTCTCTCTGTAGTCAACCCTGCCCAACTGTAAATTAAAGGAGAGAAAGATTTTGAACTCATGGAGAAAGAAACATTTAGCTCATGTCTTTCACTCAATGCTGCGCTGCTTTCCCAGGGCAATCCAATACGTAGGGGAAGCTTCAGTCAACAACAACAGTTGCAAAATTGAGTGTGTGTGTATATTGTTATTGTGTTCAGGAATGTAAATACTACACGAGCAAAACGCCAAGTTAACCGCTTGTATATTGTAACCCCATATAAGAACATGATAGAAATGATCTATAAACTGGTGCACATGTTAGTGCGGCACGCTGAAGCAAGTGGTTGTTATCGTTAGAAAAGGAAATTACACTGCTCGTTACGACATCTCACTGATTATGCTGACTACGACGATTAGATACACACATAGATATAACACACAGAACACGCGTTTATACCTAGTATAAATTATTGTAGGTTGGATCTGGATGTAACAATGTAGCATGCGTAGCTTTTTTTACTCCCAGTCACTAATATTTCATCCTAAGTGAACAATATTCCTCCTTTGCTGTGCATGCATGCATAGCACATACGCCTACTCATAGTAGTCAAGTTACAGAGGTAGTAATTTCAGTTGCGAGAAATTGAGCTCGAAGCCTCGACATTTTATATATAAATATATATACTTTCCTGCACACATTTCATGAACAAAGTATGGAGAATGCATGGAGGGAAAAATGATGATGTAACACCAAAGTGTAAACTTGAGCCGAGCCAAAGAGCCATGATGCCATTCGTATACCTACTGAAATCCAAGAACACATGACGGTTTTTTTGAGCGGGTGTTGTTGTCAGAGAAAGTACAGTGTACATGTTCTACAAGAAGTTTTCCTTTTCTTGTTGTAATCACATTCACACTGCTAACAACTAACGATGTCTGGTTTACATGAGGTTCTATATGTGCATTAGTAAAAGGTTTTCCAGTGCACAACATGGGATCGGGCCAAATCGAGCTCTTGTGTTTGTTATTAATGCAATACGCCTTGTTTCTTAGTCATTCTTGTCTTGCTGGCGTACATTATGCATTGCTTGCACTCATGCATTTACGATGAAATAGGACTTTCCTCTAACTATCACTGCTGCACGGAGGAAACTTTGGAAAGAGAGATTATGTCGAAAGTAAATGCATCTGGGAATGTATGCATGAGTCTCGTAAGTATGCATGTAGTAGGCACATCTAGGCAGACATATGTGCATGCGGATGATGCTGATGTGAAATTCCATCATTACAAAGTAGCATCCTACTCCAGCATGTCTCAGAGGAGAAAGGCTTTCCCTGAAATTACGTATGAATGAAGTATTATAAAGCTTTAATGTAACATGATGACGACCACCACTCATACCGACCGCTAAAATGTTCTCTTGTCTAAGTAGACCAGCTTTACTGCTTGCCTTTCCAAATTTACCGAAGGGAAGTCAGGAAAATGGAGAATGCAATCATGTCCATGGTTTTCAGCAATGCCGTTACTTCCATTCCACTACTTTTTTCATTATGGTAGTGTGTGTGTGTGCGACTAGTTTCTCCAACGGTTTCGAATATTGTGCATGGTGAAAACCTTCAATACAAGTTTTTGGCCATTCTACTCCGAGTGTGGAGTCATAGTCATCCGGTTTGATTGTGCAAATAATGTAATGCATGAGCTATGAGACTATGAACATATCACAATATTATTATGACATCCAAGAGTGCTCCTCATGCGCCTGGTGTCTGGAGTTTTAGAGAGAAAGAGAGCCAGTGCATCTCCCATCATTTTGGTTGGTAATGCTAACAAAATGACTGACATGCTTCTACGACTAGCACCTCCGAATCTCAAAGTTCACCGGCAGTTCCAACACGAACATTGGAAAGTTGTGGTAGTAGTTTGAACACCATAGTTTATGCTTTGGTTTTTTAAGTTTCTCGTCTATAATTTTCAGCGTGATGGATGGATATTTCAGTATTGATCATTTTTATTGCTTTTATTCAGCAAAACAAAATGCAGTTTAGATGAAATACATTGCTTACGATTACACTACAAGACACTGAATGTGCTTACATCCCCGAAAGTTTTCAATCTCTTTGTTTTTATTTGTAACGTTACTCAAATACCGAGAATACTAATATATGTCTCCGATCACTCACGTAACAATGACGGTGATGGGTGACATGCGGATGCGAATGCATGATATATTATATTTGTCCCTGCTATTTAAGGCAATTGTCTAAAAGCCGGGTAGATGGATGAATGAAACAAGATAAACATTGCAGCTGCAGTGTGTTGGGACTTGGGAAAGTGTTAGTGTGTCTCTGAAGGAATTTCTTCATACTGATCCCGAGACGCTTCAGCACAAGTAAAACGATACCAAAGACGGCTACATAATATGCATTTACATTATACGAAAATACATTCATAAGTCTTTTTTCCCAAAAGCATCCAATTTGCTGGTAAACAGACCAGAAGAATTGTGTCATGCTTAGATAGTCACGCTCATACAAATGCATTCTTACCAATGAGACAGGATATGTTGTACCGCATCTGCAATTTCTTGGAAAATGCTATTGACTGCTAAAAACGTTGCTGTCAATATGTATACAAATTCCGGTAATACGAGAATCACTACAGTCGCCTAAAGTGGTATACCCCGCGCGGTGAGCAGAAATCTCAGCAACTTTATACAAGCTTTATATCTCCCAAACCAGTTTTCATTGTATACATGTATGTAAAATGGAACTGATAAAACTAAATAGCAAATGGTAAATGCTTCTTCGACTGAGTAAAGACGCAATGTTATGAGTGAGTGCACATGTCCATAAAGTGGATTTAAATCTCATCAAACCCGACGAGATGAGAAGAGAAGAAGGCCAGAAGGAAAAGAAAGACTGAGGGCGGCATAGAGGTGATGGCTCGAAATTGTGTGCTAAAGCTCCAAAATATCCTTCATTTTACTCTTCTGTAAAGCAATGCATGCATCAAAACTACCTAGAGCCACTTGTGTACCCAGCAAAATGCGTGCATGTATGTGAAGAGAGCAAGCTGATTTTGAGAAATAAATACAAATGTATATGCATATTTACATATTGCATTTGCATCCAGCAGAGTTTTGAGAGAAAGTTTGTGTTTGTATACACAATAAAACTTTTCCCATTTACTCGTTATAGATAAACGTGCGGATAAAAGGTAGTTATACATACAGTATGTACATCAAAAGGAATGCATATTATTATACAGCTTACTTGGGAATATAGAGATGCAACAACAATCTAAGCTAAGGTCTTACTGACTAACAACATTTTGTCGCTTTTTGAGTTACCAAACGGAAGCGACTTGCTGTGATGTGATGATGTAGGAGTATAAACTCAGTATCATAGAGCGAAGGCCCTTCTCCTTATTCTAGTTTGGTGGCAATGACAGTGAGAAAGCAGTCTCGAGTTTATCACTCACTTTGAAATGTCACACGAAATGACGGGATGTTTAAAAGGATTTTCCACGTGGATTGGAATACGTGCGAAAATGTGCACTGGGAAAATACATCCATGGAGGAGAGAAAGCAGGAGGAAAAAGATGAAATAGGGAATTTGGTCATTTATATGTTTATGTGTTTGCTTGAACAAGTGTAATAACGAGAAGGGATAGAAGTACGCGTTACATTGCACATAAATAAAAGTCCCTGGCGTTTCCCTCATGATAGCACTAGGCGATTATGACTGTGTCGTCTGTTTCCATGATTTGTGTTTTTGCATTTTCCATGCAGGTAAAAAATGCCTATAATATTTATATTAGATGAAAAAGCATCGTTGTAGCTCATGTATAAATTTCTATAATATGATTCATATAAATGTACCTGTTTGCTTTCTAGAAAGTCTACAGTAATCACTCGATGGAACGGCAAGGATCTATGCAGAACAGTCATGCATAAGGTGTATGGATGCATAGATATATTCAAAGCAAGATTTAAGTTTCCGCGTGGATGGTTCTCAAAATGAAAGCTTTTTTCTCCTGTTTGATGTGAATAATGGTGACGGTGATGATGGTGGGAATGACACCGAGAAACCAGATTTCATAGGTTTGGTTAGGCTCCGTCATTTCGTCACACACGCTTGCTACCCACATTCAACCTCCTTCGTACTTATGCTTACACAATCATCCTATTAACATTTCAATGAAGGTAACACAGTCAAAAAATCCTACAACCATGCAGCGTACTATCGATTGTTAAAAAGCTTTGTTCCATACCATTACGTTACTTATTATTACGTTTCTTTGACCATAAATGAACACGAATACGTATATTGGGCTAACTGTGTCCTGCGTCATCACACTGTTGCAATGTTACATGAGTACGAGTTAAAAAGTGAAAGTTTGAAAAGAGTTTAGTGTAAAAAAAAATATTCACCTGTTTGATGTGTGATTCTCGAGTGACGAATTAAGTATTATCAAGATTTTTTATACATAATCTTCCTTTGATTGCCAAATATAAAAGTTACACAAAAATATTTGTAGATGAACATTTCCACATATTATTGATGATTATCAACAAAAGAGTACAGCACAAAAACATGCATAATCAATGAGTGCGTCATTCAATCACACATGTCCACTTCCCATGAGTTTACACATTCTGAGAAGAAGAACGGAGCGGAAACAATAGGGAAATGTGTCATTGAGCATACATGCCATGCTTTTCTCATTCACCACCAGTCACTGTGGTAGGCAGCAAATGCCACTGGAAACACATGTCTAGCTAAAAGTTCAGACTTCATGGCAAGATGATATGATCATCATCCTCACATCCATTTTCTTTGAGTCGAATTCACAGTGATGAATGCAAATGTGGCAATAGCAGAAAATAACGAAAACCTGATGTGGATTGATAACTTTCAACCCATGTGAATTGCAGAATACATATGATTTTTTTTGTGATGATGAGGCAAAGAATGAATGAACCTTTTTGACACCTTACTCACACGAATGTGTATGGATGTAAAGAACGTGCTCTTCTAAGCGTTCCACATTTCGTGGTCGTGGCTTCTATTCCTTCTTCTCATTTCCTCTCTTTCAATTCAACTCTTTTCATCTCAAAAGAGACTCTTCCTCGTCTTTACAATCGAGGAGAAGTTCCATGCAACTTGCACTCAGTTCAGAGCAGATATAAAGGGAAGAAAACGGATTAAGATTTTTTCCTCGGGTTCGAAGGAATGAATTCATTCTTTTTCAAAGTACTCACACAGGAATAAACTGACGTGAAAGTAAAATAAAACGAGGAGAGTTTGTGAGAGAGTTCCACTACGCACTCATATTTTGGTAACTACGTTTTATGGATTAATAAAAGGAATAGATGGAGTGCTTTTTTACACAAATTCATCAAATGGTATAGTATATTCCGTTAGATCACCGCCACAGGCCAACCTGCATCATTTTTCAAAACTCAATAGAGTTTTGACAGCATATTCAATATTTTTCAGTTCTCATTCGTTTTTATATGTTCCACACAAAAAACTAGCATGGAAAATGGGCTAGCTTTGAACAAGGTGTGTTTTCACGCAATCTGAAGAAGGTGAGAACTTTGGGATACCCATTTCCACACGCTTACAACAACAAAATGTTTGGCCTTCAGTCAGAGAAGTACTATCCAATGCTTCACCAGTTTAGTATTTACTACGCCTCTGTCTAGAAAAATTCTTTACTATTTACGCCGAAATTTAAAAAGAAGGGCATCATTTCGTTTTTACGACTGATTCGGAAAAAAGTGATGAAAAAGAGCTTTTGACCTTTCATGCGGAATTCTAGTGAAAGCATAAGCCGTATAGCAGAATCAAAATTGGAAAAATGATCCTTGCTTGTAGTAAATGTGTACCAGGTTATGATTTGCCAAGTTCGTTACGTGATCATAACGAAAATCAACATGTCAGTGTGTTATATAGGGTAGCACATATCGTTTTCAGATGCTCAAGGACTAAAGCAATGAATATATAGTTTCTATTTAAATCCCTTCCGATCATTTCAATAGTTAGAAATGTCATCAACATGCCGTGATTATATGTCGTCGTGATGAGATTGATGTGATAACTTTTCTTTTCACCCTAAAAAGAGTCTAATCCTTTCCTCTAATTCCTGGGAAGTAAGCTCATTTAAAAACAAGAGTAAGTGGAAAGACAGCGGTATAGTAGCATACTTTAATCACTCATTCAGCCTGCTCAACTTTTCACAACGCCGCTATCCTTTTCAAACTCGTATGAAAATTCAATTAGATCTTATGGGAATGCAACAGCGACTCATAAACGGATCGACGCAACATATGTTACACTTCATATACAACACACCAGATGATTCATTATACGTTTTTGGTTAGAAAAATGCTTTCCAAAACCATATACAATCTAAACTTTCTCATTCTTGCTCCAGAGAAAGTTAAACAAGTTTCAACTGGTAAATCATTGTGTTACTTGCTAAACTAAAGTACAATTTCATTCTTGGAAAAAGAAAGGCCATAAAATTTTGACCTCAAGAATAGAACCAACCTCGTAAGAGCGATAGTGTTTCTTTAGTTTTCTGGCTGAGGAGAGTAAAGCTATAAGTACAAAAGCAAAAACTAGGAGGGATAAGAGTTTTCTGTAGAATCAATATTTGGCAAAGAAGTTTTTGCACGACTCTCTCTCTCTCTACTTTGTACTACCACTTTCTCCCTCAATATTTACATGCGTACGACGAAAATATGCGAAAGCGACGGACACTGCTACCAACATGTTTTTACGGTTATGTTATGTATGTCTGGATGTTCTGAGCTTTTAGCTAAAACTCACATTTTTGCTACCATGCATTCTTACAATTTCTTCTGTGATATGACTCCGAGCTGCTACTCTCTATATATGTAAGCCTTGCCTTCACCAACCATAACTATTTTTGGTGGTCCATATATAACAGGATTGAGATTCATATGAATACATATATGAATTCATTTCTAGCCGGGTAGACACCACCATACCACCACCACTGTTTTTTGGACATTCTTGTTTAAACCTGAGAAAAAGTTTTCACTTTATTGCTACGCTGTCTCTCCCTACTTTCACGTGGCGCACGTTTTTATGTCCAGAGTGAGAGAAAGAGAGTGGATAAAAGGAGTAAGTATTGGCATCACATGATGATGTAACGATAGCGGAATATTATGCAACATTGTTTCAGCATATAACTCAGCCAGATATCTGAGCATAAATGTTTCCTCCGTTGCTGATTCAGCATGCAATTAAACTGCATATTTTTCGCTTACTTTTACATACCTAGAAGAATCTTCCGAAAATCCTCTGGTGCACAGTACCAAGGGGAAAGTGAGTAAGCTCCTGAGGATAAGATATAAGAACCGCATTCTCAAACTACAGGTCGATTTTTTATGCTAACCTCCTAAAGTTTGTCAGTGACTTTATTTCCATGCCCATTTAGCATTTAGGTTTCTTGTTCTGTCAGCTCCTACCCCCTTTGTACTTATCTTACTGAACTCTCTTTGGACTGCATTGAAATCTGGGGGGTATCTGCACAAAATACACTGCAGAGAAGAAACTAGAGTTAAAGTATTGGAAGGGAACTCGTCTGTCGTTGTAACTTAATTACGTCTTGGTGAAATCGAATTATCAGCCTGTCTGAGCTCCGGAAGTAAGTTTTACTTGGGAGTTTCCGAATTAAGTTCATCTCGAGCTAAACCAGGCCTTTCTCTTTGGTTTGACGACCAGAGACCAGGTACGAAAAGAGGATATTCCTCTTCTGGTGTAGGATAATAATACCTAAAGTAAGTATGTTGTATGCCAAGTTTTACAAAAGTTCAACTACATACATTGCTAGCAAATGCAAAAAGGAATGAAGATTTCTGCTCTTATTTTTCATTGCCTCCTCCAAGAAACTTTTTCCAGAGAAACAAGACGACGCAACTTACCCTGGTCTGGCAAAAAGGGGGAAAATGAAAGTTTTTGGATTAGGAAATTCTTTAAAATTCAATCCTCGTGCTGAGTTTCACAACAAAATATATGCAACATGCTTATTGTGCGTACTCTCATGAATGAGTATTAGAGCCAGACACTTATATAAACGAGGAGGGGTTTCAAAGTTTGAACCATCAACAGTTTGCATGTAAATCAGTTCTTTTGTTGGACATGTTACTTTTAAAAGATACACTGATGATGTTGTTACAAAACAGAAAGAAAGTAAAAGCTGAAACAACACTTTGTGCAACACTACTACTTCCTCCGTTCAGTGGACCTAACATTGTGTGTGCACAGCCTATTTTCTCAAAGTCTTTTGTGTACCACCGACAGTGATGGTGTGCGACAGACACAAAATTCAAAAAGGAGCTTTTTGTCTAGAGGAATACTACTGGAAAAATACAGATAGCTTTATCCCTTCTGCATTTGTTGCTTTGATACTAAAACGAATGTATGGATGACTGAGCAGAGTACACATGCAAAATGGAAGCATACAAGTTACGAGTAATTGCTGCTGCTGTTCACTATCTCACGTAAAGTCTCTTTCATTCCACGCCTTTGCGTGTTGTGCAAATGAAAACGTCCAAGTGTCTCAGAGACACAAAAAGATGTATTATTTTTACTGAACAATGAAAAGCTAAACTTTTTTTTTGAAAAATAATAAAAATATGAATATAAATCTACGCACGAACTGCCTTCAACAAAGAGCTTTTCTAACTTCAGTATTGTACGCACACAAATGTTTCAGCCAATTCCAGGAAAATCTTATTCTTTGAGACATTCTGCAGACGTGAGGGCTTATCATTTATTTTAATACGGTCCCTAAATACACAACACGAGTTAAAAGCCTGGACTAAAAGATAATTGTACTCACAAGAGAACAACAGAGATCATAAATGCGAAAAAGGCGTGCGATAACCTACACACGCTGGACGACATTGCACTTGGTGATTGGCAGATTGCCTTTTTCTAGAGTTTCTCAAAAGTACGTTTCGTGGAATGGTGAATAACCGGCTTATACGCTGACAATGAGGAGAAATGACAAAGTTGGGCATTTTGCGTTAAACTTATCGAGCTATTGTGAGTGAGGATGGTCGACGGAAATGATTCTAAAGTGTACATATGAAAGCATGGAATGTATACGAGAGCATCATTTTGTAAAAAAAATTCACTGCAAAGAGAGTCCATGTTGCTAACCGCATCCCCATTTAGGTTCAGCATAAAACTGACGATGAAGACGACAACGGGATTGCCCTCAAAGGAAGCAGTAAACTGGTCCTAGTTAAAGTCTGAAGACGAAACCAAGATGAAGCTTGACTAAACAGCCAAACGTTTACTAAGCTCGTGTCATCCATTGTCAAGCGTCATAGAGCGCAGAATAGTTTTCATTTTTATTCATACACGTTTCTTACCAAGGCACATCTCGTTAGCTCAGATTACGCTATATCGTATTACGTTTCCATCAGATAACGACGTTTCAGAGGCAAACCATACTGAAATTGTGTGTACCTTATACTGTTATCAACATCAACCCTTTCTAAGCAACACGTAAATACATAACCTAATATATAATACGGGGATACACAGGACTAATGCTTGTAGCATCTAAGAAACCCCCGCAAGTAATCAATGTTTAGCTCTCTCCACCCGTATGTTTATACTCTGTTGCAAGGACATGAACAAGTACATACTCTGTTGCTATTCCCCAATGTACATCATCAAAAAATTCCCCTTATGGCAATTTTGTATTTTTCTCTTGAAAAAATTTCCTCTTGAAAAGAAAATGTTCTTAGAAAACGTAAACACACACAAACTTTCTCAGTTTTGTTGCTTCCCTCCTTTTAACGATTTTTTGTATCATTCCATCAGTGAGATTACCCTCAATTTTTACACTGACCGAATTACAATCCTTCGTTCCACGAACTATGTAGTAGCATCATCCCAAAAAAAATACTTGTTATCCCATTTTTCTAACGAGAGGGAAAAGCTTTTTATTATCCCTTGGCATTAGAGTAGGTAAATATAAACTTTCCACAGGTTAGGCTATAGCGTCATCGTCACTTCATGATTTTTATGGCTTTTCCAGGTTTTTCTATAACCACTTGAGATAATTTGGTGTGGAAAATCTAAAACATTTTATAACTTTCATAAAAAATCTCATTTCTCTCTGGACATTTGGACTTAACTGATATATTTATACCTTCGTGCTCGCATGGAAGAATAAGCTCAGCAATCTTACGACAGAATTCTGATATTTAACGGGATCGACCGAATCATTTCGCAACTTGAGGATGGGAAAATAAAGACTTCGCATTGCGTCACCTCACGTCAAACTGGATTCGTGACAAAATATATGGATTTCTCGACGAGCACCGCATTGCTGAAAATTACTTTTGTAAAGGTTGTAGATTCAACTGCATACGTACATTTTTTATTCCGCTAATACAAAAAGGTAAGTATGCCATTTTACTTCTGAATGTTCAACAGCGTTGTTATTAAACTCCGAAGGTTCCATTTAGAATGGGATTCTGAGACAGGGCTAACATTCGAACTGTTTGCAAGAAATTTATAGCTTGAATTTTCTCTCTAAAACATAAAGCAGGAAGGAAGGAGTGAGGATGAATGTTGTTCTGCGTATTCATGCATCCACATTTCCACCAAATAACCACTAATACAAAAATATCCACATGTGTGTGTGTGTGGATATTAAGCAGGCTTGAAATTTGCATCTTGCATCCCTTTTGTAACAAAAAAATAGTCATGCTTTCTCCTTACTACACATACATACATACATTTCTTTCATTTGAGACAAACATGGCAAAAAACCGAGGATGGAAACGCAAGTTAGCCGTGAAGGTAAAAGTGGAAGGTACTGAATGGATCTTGCTTGCAGTAGTAATTCATGTCGCCAGATCGAAAGAAAGCCTCTGGATACAGATAAATGAGCGTAAGAAAGAAGAAAAAATGTGCTGGTTTCCTCTTTCTCTCACCGAGTATCTCACACCATGCTGACTTTCATAATCAAAAAAGTGAAAAGCAAGAGAAGAAACGGCGTGGTGTTGGAGAACGGGATATTTTTCCTCTCTTCTTCTCATAGGACCTTGTGTTGGCTGGAACAACAGAAGGAAACCAAGAAATACGTATATATATATGTAGCGTCAGCTCAACACATTCACTTCGTTTCCTTCCTTTACGAACGGAGAGCACGTAAAAGTTAACTGTCCCAGAAGCTGAGCAATGTTCACTCAACCCTTTTATTCAAGCTGCAATGCCATACCAGTACTGCGACTCTGTGACTTTGTATGAGTTTTAAAAAAATAAGTAAGTAATATGCCCATCTAGTACTACTACTCCCTTTGCTTTCCTTTTTTCTGCTTTCTCCTTATCGCTACGAAAAACGAGGATGAAGATACGGCTACGACTCTAAACTTATTTACAAACTAAAAAGCATATAAAAACAAATACATATACAAGAGGATAGTCTCTTAAGACGACAAACACATAACATATATGTATATGGTGACAATAATACGAGTGCGTACATGTTTCCGAGAAGAGTATTCTTGAAGAAATCAAGATTTTCTCTCAACGAAAAACACCCCAAGAAATCTAAGCAATCTGAAGGCAAACAGAGTGCACAAGGTATAAGTACGTACACTGAAACTGACTTTCTAAGAAAAGCGTAGGATTCATTTTGAATGACTTTTGAGTGTCGCTTTCCTTGTCTCTTGAATGTGTGTTCCCCTTGTAAAACGTACTCCGTGCTATCTGATACCTCTGGCAGTGGCAGTAAGTCGATGCAGTTTATTACTTGAAATATATTTACAACATATTATGGCTCGCGGCTTCCTGATATCATAAAGCCATTTACATACACGTTCATGCTGTTACTACGCGTATACATAATCATATAGTAGCTGCAGATTAAACTGTAAATTTATATTAACTCGAGTGGCATATATATGCTCATATAATTTATGAACATAATGTAACTATCATTCTTATACCCAAAAATAGTTAACCAAACCGGAAGGATAGTCAGTTCATTTTCCTCATGGTTATCCTCAAGTATAATACCAAAATTCGGAAAGCATACCTACCTTGACTCATACATATTTTCGCTGAAACTGTTTCCCATGTCTTTCTGTGAGATAGCAAGCAGAATTCATGCATGTTTGTGAAAAAATCCTCATTAGAATTTAAAACACAGACTAACATGCTCTAAAATCCTGATGAAACGTCCTCGTAAATTTTCATGTCGGAGGAAAAGAAACTATACAAGAAGAGAGTTGTGATTTTCCTCTCATACAACCAACCCAAACATGCGCCTGGCAATAATGCTTGTGCTCCACATTTCTCTCTCCGTCTTTTTTTGCATACACACTTTAGTTCACCCACGTTCCAAGATTTCAAGTCAGAAGCTAATGCCAAGTGATGTAGCCGCTTGAATGCTCCACTCCGACTAACTACCTGTTTTTCTTACTCCTACATATACACACATGTACATGTAACTGCCGTTACAGCTATACCTACTTCCTTATTGTTAGTCTCCAAGATCGTCTACCACTTAATGGAGTTCTATACTACCATAAAATTACTCGGCTGCTCTTTGAAACTATATTACGTGAGCAAAAAAGGTATGAATATTGCAGATGGTGAATTGTCGTACTTTCTTTCTCACGTTTGTATGCGGTAGTATGCCGTGGTATGCTCATACTTAACACACTGGCTCCTTAGAACTCTTTCGGTAAAAAGTTCAAGTGATATCTCTCCAAACCTAGCCCGTCGCATGTTTAGTTCTATTTCAGCCCAACATTTCTTTACTTAGCGGTTCAACTGAAAAGGAAAGAGACACACGACAGCAACAGCAAATATAGCAATGGTGAAAGACAGCCAGCAAAAGAAGTTCTGCTTTTGCTACCTTATTCTTATTCCACCAAAAACTGCCATGGTGCTGCTGAGCCCAAGATTTTCTAGTACTCCAACACTTCTCTTTGTCGCCTCTTTATTATGCAAAGCAAGTCCGATCCTTATACCTCCCAAATGCATATTAATCTCTATAGCCTTCAACCAAGAAGAAATAAATCTGAATGATAGCAGAGAAAGTATTACCAGCAGCAGCAGAAGCAGCAGCAGTGAAACCGTGTAGCATACTATCACATGGCGGCGGCAGTGTAGTGGTATAAGTAAGTAAGTATGAGTGCACAACACATTTTCCAGCAAAAACCAAAATGTATGAGTATGCTCTTTGATGTACATTCAAATGGTAATAATAATACTGTCAGGATATAAGGTATCCTTAGCGAGTCAAAGCCTTTAGATGTTTTCCGAGTCGACAGCTCTTAAATATACACTTGAGGCTCTACATATTCCGCTAAAAGAGTGCCTATTGGTAAGCTGTTGTAATGCGAAAGTAAAAGTTGAAATGCAGCATCAATGCAGTGCCACAAAAGTCAGCGTATATATATGGCATAGATACAATGGGAGTGCGTATACAATGTATACTACTCGTCTTCTTCTTCTTCTGCAGCAGAGGAGAACTATATAGCGTGAGTAATAGACGTACATACAGGAGAGCAAGAGCAAATATCGAGACAAGATGATAATGGTGAAAGGTTCCGTACTACATTTACAAAATCCACAGGAGGAGCATTTTCTCTCGATGAGATTGCTTATGTTGCTTGCCACCATTCACATTAGTCGATGTCATCCCGTCTCCAATTCTTACTTTAAATAAAGAGAATTACTTCATTTCACTACGCTCCCTTCTTCATCATCATCTCCATATACATATATAAATATGTAACATGGAACGAACATTCTTTTATGTATTGCTTTTTCTCCACAATGAAAACCAAGTAAAGTTCAAAGACTCATTCGTCACCATTCACGCAGTATTCCCTGTCACAAAATGTATGTGCATTTTGAGTCTCAGAAGTGAGACAATAAATGCTAGAGTTTCTTCACTTCCATTTAGTCATTTTGTATGCTTCCAGACGCATGACTTACTTGAATTTAATGAACATAAAAGGCTTTCCTGTATTTCACGGAAATAGGTACGCGTACAACACTCTCAGGCGGAACATCATACATGAGTGAGAGCTCAGAAGATACTATGCTTTGCCACTTTAGCTCTGATTTCTTTCAACAAGCCTCCTACGCTTTAATTTGACATTGGAAAAGCATATACATATATATCTAGAAGGTAAGTATGTGTGAATTCGTGAGAACTGCTAAAAGGTCTTTTCATATACGACTTCACAAGAAGTACGTGAAAGCAACGCAACTGTTTAGCTAAAATAAGCTATGGAGAGTAGTCACAAAAAGGAGGAAAATAATGCATTCCAAAGTCTAAATTAATTCAAGCACTTCTTCGCTTCGCTCGCCTGAGGAGTGAGAGAAAAAAGTAAACACGATTATTATAATAGATCCAATATATGCATTTTGAGTAGATATGTTAATAATAAAGTTTGTTCAACCCTTTTGAAGATAACTCTCCACTCACTAAACTGCTTTTTTTGGCATTCCCACCTCCCAAATATATATTCCATGTGAAACGGAAATTAGAGCAATTGTGCGAATCCACTAGTGAATTCATACGAACGGTGTCCTTTCTTTTTTTAAGCGTCATATTCAAATGTTTAATGAATTTTTACACTAGAAATACATTGAGAAGAATAGAAGGGGAACAAGAATGTAAAAGAAACGTGAAGCCGCGCTCAAATTTCATATTAGATCTTTCAGCAACGATTGATTGCACACACGAAGGGAGAAGCTCAGTTTACAAGAAAGGACGCTTGTTCAAATACCATCAACTTCTACAATGTATGTATATAGGGCAAGGATATTTTATTGCCAAGCACAGCAGCATTCCATCAGGTAGCTTTACTACTATGTCTGCGTTCGAGATACACATATATATTATATCCTTTGGGTTAAAGATAATAAGAAACCCGTAAAAGTCTTATTCCTGCCCTGAACCCATTTTACACTCTGGACTTTGTACATATATAATATGTATATTTTTATGGGAACGAAAAACGGGAAGAGGAAATAATGCTTAAATATTCAACCCCACCAACTCAACGAACCGTGATTTGAGCCCAATCGATCCATTTTGTTCCCGATCTTCCGTTCTTGATACTGTTCAAATATTGGGATATGAGATGAAAGAGCATTTTTTTCTTCAAGATACTCCAAAAATGATTCCACGTTCAGAACACCATGAAAACCCGTAAAGATTTGCCATTCTTCCTATTTTCGGCAGCAGATTGAGGTGCATTGCATGAGACTACATGCACAGCTTGGTGATTGACTGCTTTTGCAATCCGATGAAAAAGTGTCCATTCGTTTGTCTCCTTCCTAGCTTGTGTGTACATTGCAAAACAAGTAGTAATAGTAGGGATACATACAAGATATGGAACCATCTGAGCCATCAAACAATCTTCAAAAGGTTCTTGAATATAGTGTAGTCGTTGTCAATCTCTTTTCCTTGTAAAAGATTTGAGTTGGCGTGCTTTAACAATTCCTTTTTGAAGCAATGAGATTTCCTAGAATCTTTTAATAATAGACGCTATTTTGAAAGGGCGGAATAGACGTACCGATTTTGTGAAAGCCCTTTAATTCTAATGAGAAAGAAATACACTATGGATCTACATTATACATATTTGCGGTACGATTTCACTCTCCTCGCTACCGGTACCGGTGCAACCTAGGACGACGGACGTGGGACAAATTCACTACAAGGTTTTTCGATACAGACGATACAGAAAAGGAGAAGCTTATCGCAACATCTTCATTTCTCAACTTGCGAATTTCAACAAAAGCAATGTTAAATTGATGTCTACAACCACTTTTGATGGCATCATTTACTCATTGTAGACTTGTCACGTTGCATTTTCATATTATGCTGTAAAATAAAATAGTTTAAATTTCAAGAACAGTTTATTTTACTTTGACCTTGGAAAAACTCAATTGGCAATGCTAACTTTCTAGTATAGCCTTTGTATAAATACTATATTTCGTAATAATTCCGCTTCGTGAGAAATGGAAGAATGACTTCTTGCTGTCTTAAAAACAGGTTGTGTCAAGCTAAGCTAGCTTTCTCCTAAAGCTTTTTGTAGTTTTAGCAAGGAAAGAAAAGCTAAAACATAAAGAAATAAGAGTAAAACTTTCTTTCAATGAAAATATGAATGTCTTGGCCAGAAAAGCAAAGATAAAGAAAACATACTGGGACTTGCACTGTTTTGTATTTCTACTTTCCTTGCCTATATAGTAGTTACCATTTATTTTGCAACTTTTCTTATTTTTCTTCACTTTTTTCTTGCTGCAAGTTCAAATGAAAGTGGCTTGCGTGATTTGAAAAGTGTCTATCTTTTAGAGTTTCCCTTTCTTTGATAAAGTCTACGGTACACATGAGAGTATGTATTTATATACATGTTCTTCTGACTGCTTCGTAAGTCATTCAAACCATCTGACTTTTAGATTATTGTGGAAAATAACTATTGAAAACAGATTTTGTATTGAAGGCTCAAAAAATAAAATAAAAAACTAACAGAATAGAGAGAGAAAAAATATTTCACCTTAAACAAAGCCAAACCATATAAGATGTTGATTTCAGAAGGCAAAAACTTGTGATGACAAAACGAAGCTGCTTCATCTTTCCCTTTTCAAAAACACAATAGTCTTTTTTATAGCAGGAAAAATAGGAGACCACGAATAATAAAAGCCGGGCGAACTGTTGCCTATACACGTATGTATGTGCCACAGGGATGTTTGCAAGTTGCAACATCAACGAACGCTCTTTTTCTTGTATGCGTCCAAGCCAATTCAATGGGAGTTTATATGCTTTCAAGTTTTGCTATGCCTCCTCTTGCTCTCTTTTTCTCTCTTAGCCATTCTTCTTTCCAGAAGAAATTTTTTGGCGCGGTGGCACTCTCGCAGAAGGTAAAAACACAAAGGATTCTGCTGGTAGGGATTTGTACAGCGGAGGAGTGAAAGAAAAGGGAATCGAATAATCGATATGAACTGGAACGAAGCCATACCATGTTATGTCATGCCTTTCCTTCCTTTTTTCCTTTGGCCTGGCCACACTCTCCCATTTCTATTCTATGGTGAGAGTTGTTTGAATCTAAAGAGATTTTGTGTAGACTCCGATGTGAGTTCAACTGGCAAGTTCAAGCCAAGCTTGCAAATGGAAGGCGAAGAAAGAACCGAGCACAAAAACACAAGCTGAACTAAAAGGCAAAGCCAATACCAAAGCAGAGGCGAAGTACTTATAAACACTGTCTGTACCATACACTAAGTACATAGTAACAATGTAACAAGCATTTCCAACTCTCACACAGGCCAAAAATTTTCTATTCCAGTTTTTGACTCTTATATTTTTTTAAACTGCACACAGAAGTAGATGCAAGGCATTGGCTCCCATCCTCTCTACTATATCATAATATCTATCTATAAACGCACTTGATTTTTTGCTATATTTTCTGTATATTTTCTGCCACTTATCAAGAGCTGTAGTAGTTGTAGTATACATACACTCATCCTGATCTTCTTGAAGCTTTCACTATTTTTTGTATGTTCAAGAAAAAAGAAGGAAGTTGTAGTTGCGACCTACTGCTTTTATAATGGATATTCTTATTTTCAAGTGGTGTATACTGGGCTCACGAGCACGCGAGTGTGAATTGAAGCAAAATGCAAAAAGATACAAGTTGGAAAAGTATACTAAAAGCAACTGCTTTCTCCCATTTCAAAACTTCTTGTTTTTTCTCCAAAAAAACAGAGGCAGTCGTCTGAGTAAGCAAAAGCTCACATTTATAAAATAAAGTGCTGTGAAATGTGGGTAACGAATGTGGAAAGTATACGGACTCGTACCCTATGTATTAGTTTAGTTTCACATTTTTTGCCTCATTATGAACAAAGTTGAAAGTAAAAACTTTTTTTTTCACATTTTATTCGCAGGGTATAGTTAGACGCATTAGTACTTATAAAATTAATTAGGGTATGGGTATGCTGTTGCAGTCGCGCCCTCACGCATACCTAACGTAGTGCTTCATTAGTGATTGACCCGTATGCATAAATGATATATATATATACAGTTATGAATTTTCAAATGATTTCAGACAGTTATGTCTAAAATTAGCACAAACAACTTTTAACTATTTTGTATTTCAGTTGGCTAAAGCTTCCGTTCCTTTCAAATACCAGAGCAAGTTGGCATAACTTTTTAACTCTGCATTTGCTTTCCAAACAAAATGTTGTAATGCTTCAAATGACAAATGACAAAAAACTAACGAATTAAGTTTGTACTCGATACTCTTGTACTACTTCTATTTATATTCTTGTTCTATTTTCAAAAGTCATTCGTTTCCGTGTTGAAACAGACTGACAATGAATGAAAAATATCGTGATGCCACTGCTTCAACTATATATAGTGAGCTCTTTTCTCCTCCAGTCATGTAACGGATGAGTAAATCTGAAGAAGTATGTATAAAAAGCCCAAAATGTCTTGAACTACAACTGAATTCTTAATGCAGTAAAAATTTGAGTACTTTGTACATTGAAAACTCAGCAACCATGTAAAATGCATGCTTGGTCGTACACGAAAATTAAAGTTAATTAGGATTGCACGATTTCCAAAAGAATAGAGAACGCATACTAATAGTCGAGTCCGAGCACTATAATAATTATGATGATGCCTTCATTGTCTTCATAATTGTGCTTCATTACTGCTGCAACTTTCATTTCTTTGCTGTAGAAACTTGGATGACGAAAACCGTAAATTCACTTCCATAATTGAGTGCAATACAAGCCAAGTTGTTGGTGAGTCATCCGTGAGCACATTTCCGTAGTAAAATATAAGTTGTAGGAAACAATACCACTGATTGCAAATAATGTTATTTACAAAACCAACAACAGTAAGAACCAATTCTCTCAACTGTCATATTGTTTCCTCTGCTCCAATAGGCCGAATAAATAAAAGGCTATAGCACAAATTTCTACTTGTTTTCCTTAACCATTATATTAGTTTGGCATTGGCTTTATAACTCTTTTGTGTTATTGTTATTTCGTGCATATGCATGTATACCATCCATCCCATGTCCATTCCTTTTGGCAGCGGACTGTCTAAAGAAGCTCCATTAGGTGGCTGCGCTGTGTTTACTTTTTTGTCTAGGGAATTCACGACAACTCTTAAACTTTGCTTTCTCTCTTTCTCAACTTTTCCTCTTTCCTTACTGACCTCCTTCAATCTGTTGTTCGGATCACTCAAAGCAGCTGACAAAAAATTGAAGACGTGTACATGGACGGAAAAGTTTTCCTTGCTATTGGTATCTGTATATATTATTAATGCCTTCAAACAACACATTCGCCCTCAGAATTTCTTTTACTCCAGGACAGATCACGTAATACAAGTTGTGAACTGGTACATAACAAAACACACAGAAAAGACAGGAGACTTGAGCAGCGAAACAGCAAACAAAATTCTAGTCTTTTTTTGCCTCAATGATCCCCCATTCTCTCCTACTTTCTCTTTCTCCATCATATCCGAATATGCTCACTATCACCATTCAGCTGATAAAAGGGAAACGGATCATGCCTCAGTGTTGAAGCATTACATAACATAGAATTACAACATTACCTTGTATGAGCCATCAACCCGTATTAGAGGTCTTGACTATATAGAAGAAGCAGAAGCTAAAGAATGTATTTAATGGGAATGGGACAGTCAAATAACCGAGACTCATGATCAGCAATATTGAATGATGGCTATAACCATCCATTGACATATAATGACATCATGGTCCGCTCTCCTAACTCAAGCTTGGGTTCAGTATAGACCGTGAATGTGGACCTACGTCTATCAGTAATAACGGCTGACGTGTTATCATAGTACTTTAGTCGGTGGTAAAAGGTTTCTACAGCAAAATGTGTAGAAAGAGCATTATAAACTTTCATTGCCGTATATTAAGATCATTCATACTGTTATGTATGCGACTTGCCAGACTGCTTTTAGACCTTGAATTTAATACAATAGTGCAATGAAAGGGATAACAAGGCGTATGACACATACATATGCGTAAGGATAGGATATGCTACCACGTTAGGCTGCTTACTAAGACGTAATATGTAATCGGAGCTGAATGCTGACTGGGAGCTATAACAATAGGGGAAACGGGGAATTCTCAGAAGAATTGATGCCACACAATAGCAAGTTTTTGTCAATCTCTCAATACCATCTCTCCCGAGAAGTCAAAAACGTTAGACTGCTCTCGTTAAGACAACAAGACAATCTGAAAGGCACAAGAGAGAGAGAGGGGGATGACAAAAAGAAGGAAAGAACCCCAAGAAACCCAACGACATCTTATTTTTATTCCTTACTTTTCTTTCCTGCTGATCACGAGTCAAGTCGTTACAACATTTTGTAAGTTATCTGTGTGGCATAATGTGGCAGTTCGTCGAATTCCTCAGAATGGATGAGTCAAACCAGAAAGCGTTTCATGAATTCGAGATTCAAACAAGTATGCGACAAAGTTTCCTTTCTTATTGGTTACACTTTCAATGGTAAAATCCTCGCTCTTTTTGAGTGCACACCAACCATACAGCTCCCTTGATGTTCATGCTGCTTGAATCTCCTTGGGCTCAGTAGTGGACATAATTTCTAAAACTTTTATCAACACTGGAGAAAATCACATGAATGCATCCATTCCTTTGAGAATTAACGAGAACGTTGAAACATTAAACAAATTACAATTTAAACTGTCAGTTTACATGCATAAAAAATAGATTACACTTGTCCGCAACACCACGGAATGTTTAAAGTGATTTTTATACATCCATAATATTTCACATTAAAAATAAAAAGTTGCAACTCCAGCTTACTCATTTTCGCAGGAATTTCGGCACACTACCAAAGGCACTAAAGATATTATTTCTACGAGAGTTTGGGCCCAAGAGTCATGATATCATTTGGAGAAAGCAATGCTAGATTACACCCAAGCTGAATGTCCTTTTACATTACTATTTAGGTATCTTTAAGTAACTTGTCAATAATATAAAAAAGTCTTGGTCTTTGACATTAACGTTTCATTTACATTTACAATTTCCTCGAAAAAAAAGTAGGCAACTATATATTGAAGCTCATTATCTGGTAAACCCTTTTAGCTCATTTTTTTTCCGTCTCCCCGTTCCTATACTTGGCTTCAAATGCGGATATATCTCTCTGACAAGAACTTGTTCTCGAGACGCTCGCAACCACTCCATTTTACTGGGATGTACTTCGTATTGAATAGAGTCATCCCAGTGAAACATCTCCGAGACAAAAGCTGTAACACGACCACCTATAAAAACTCTTTGCTTAAGGCAACCATATTATTATAAACTGGTTGTGAGTCTAGTCTACACTACCTTTCCATATGAGACTAGGAAAATAGGAGTCTTATCCTCGCGTTTGAAGCGAGTAATGACATAATAATACGAAGAAAGTTGTTCATCTCGGAATATCCCATCCAAGAGCAAAAAAACTGGTGGTAGATGACTAAGCAAAAAGAGCATAGCATCAACACATTCACAAAGTAAAGAGGACAAGTCACAAGAACTTTAGCTCAGAAGGAACTTTTTTCTCCTCTTCTTTCTTTTCTTCTCTTTTCTCAACCATAGTAAAAACATGGACTAGTTTTCTCATTCATTGAAGTTAAGTTGTATAATAATATAATATTACTAAAAAGCTGAGATGCTTTTTTGCCTAAAGAAAACTCAAACTGTACAATGCACCACTATAAAAGAATAGCCAAATGACTTTTAAGTAAAGTAATAGGATGCACTCTCCTACCAAGACGAGAGTATTACACTGCTTTCACTATAGTTTTGCTTTGCCCATATTGCTGCTGCTGCTGTTGTTGCTCTTGATGGTGATGATAGGTTATTCACAGAGAGGGAAGAGGAGGTACCTTCCAGTTTCCATTGAATGTTCTCTTAAATGCAAATAGTGGAAACTGTATACCTACGTTTTACTTATCACAGACTCGTATTACTACATATACACCTAATAAATGCTTACATCACATCACCTTGCGTATTACCCACTGAGATATTACAGGAGTGTTATCTCCTTTCCAGGTTTTCGCATCGATATTTCTTCCTTTTCGTGAGTGTAAAAAGTGAGCCAAGGAGTTCAGTGACTATCATTTGAACCATTATCATCATTATTATCATAGTTTTTCACAATATAATGAAAAAGTTATGGTTCAAGAAAGTATGAAAAGTGAGATGCAGGCCATATCGTATCAAAGAATATATATACTGCATGATGATGTGTATAATATAAGGGTTAGCCATAGCCATCATGTTATGAACAGTGAGAGATGATAAAAAACCTACATCATGTGCTATAGTAGTGGTAGTGTATACATGTACTAATGTACAACAGAGAACAAGGAGATAGAGCTGAAGGACGGTCTATGGTCTGGTTGTTAAGCTTCTAAGTATGTCAAATAAAAAACGTAGTTTATTGTTTTAGCCCGCAGTATTACTACCACTTCTTTTTCAAAATGTCTTGCCGGATTCAGAGAAATTCCATCAAGAAGAAAATAATACGAGTACAAAAACAAGAGTGAAGAGGAGGAAGAATGGGATCTCTTTTGTCAGTGGATGGGATGTGTGGCAAGTGGAGATATAGTGTAAGTGTGGTAGCCGCTCTCGCTCTAGTCTCACTCACTCAACTCTCCTTCACTCGCGTTTAGTCAATGCACATTACATATACATGGATGAAATGCATATGGGGCACTTACCAACTCTTCTGGAAGAAGCAAAAAGATGTAGTACCCTACTTTTACCAGCTTGGGAGAAAGAGCAGGCCAGGCCAGCACCAATGAAACACATGCGAGTTGAGGAATGAATGAAAACAGGAATAAGCATTATAATCATTATATGTAACATCTAACCCAGTGAAAGAAAATGTAGTATCGTCCGCCTGCCTACTGCCACGAATAAAGCTGCTGTGAGTGAGCCAAGGAGTAAATAACTTTTTTGTTCCCCTACTTTCTCCAAGAAAAAAAACTTACTTTTGTTTCCTCACAAAGCTTAGCTTCAAGAGAGTTCTTATCTCAACGCGGATATCAGTAATGAATGTATATCCAACTCTCGGAGTTAAAGTGTGGATACAGACTTGCTTTGTGTATTAATGTTTAAAATATATGGGGAACTAATGTTTTAGGGTGCATGTCCCATATAATGTGCATTACTTCCACGCACTAATACTCTCTTGCAAACTTTATAGGTTTTGGCAATTGCGAAATCATGGGTTGTAGTATCACTCCATTTTGAACCTGGCCCTTGAGAAAGTAATCTAGGGAACAACTACTAGAAGCTCCTGTTCTTATTTGCGTATTTCCATCCGTATGTTCGATGATTTTGCTAAGACGAGAAGGAGGAGAGAAAGCGTGAAGTTGTAATAAAAAGTTGTATCTCTATCGTTGAATGAGTAAACGACATGTTTACAGCCAGAAAATGAAAGGCGGTGGGATAGATACATTACAAGATCATTATGAGATCCGTCTGACGTGTTTGCCAGATATCCCTCAACTCTGTAGTCTTGCTTCAACTTATTTGCGATCTCTGCTGGATTATCTACTTGCTTTATTTCTTGCAAACTTTTCGGCGAATTGGAAATAACACCCTTATTATTTCTATGAAGGTGTATGGCTGGTTCCATACATGCGCAACTTATAAATTCCTCTGTGGTATTATGGTATCCTTTACCGTATCATCTAGCTGGGAGCAAATCAAACCATTTTTTGATGAAAGTGTGTGCGTCTAGCTACGCTGTTTGTTGTTTGTGGGCACTATAACAATAAGGGTTTTGATATCTCCATACCATATAATGAGAACAAAGTCTTATGCCATCACAACGCTGGATTACATTGACTCCCGATCTGTTTTATAACCATGCAATCATGTGGTTAGCTTATCTTTAACGGTTGTGCAACGTAAACTGTCTGCAGTTTGTAAGAATTAAAGAAACGTAGGGCTTTGCTTTTGGCAAAGAAAAGAAAAATCAAGAGGACGAACAATATATAGGAAAATATGAGCTTTGGGATTCTCAATTTATATGGGATTGACATAACCATTTCCTTTCTGCGAATAAGCGACAAATATCCTATTTTTCCCTTATTACCTAGCTCAGTTGAGTTGCTTATGCATATCCGCTTTTATAATAAAACTTTGTGATGTCGTTCCGTATTGTGATCGTCAATGTGTTGTTTGGATCTGCTGCTGCCATGTGTTTGAGTGGAATAAAGTGTTATGGACTTTGTGTGATGTGCCTTATGCATTCAATTTTGCTGTCTGTTTCTTGGCATACCTAGCCATGCAAAACGTTATTATTACCAATACCAAAAAATGCCGGAGGATACCCAAGAGATTTCCTTGGTATGTTTTGCTGGGTTACTTGGCTTCTGCTGAAATGATGTAGCTTGAGCGACCCTATAACACTCACAATTTAACTAATAACTAAAATATAAGTCATGACCACCTCGGTGGTAAATCGTTCGTACATAAAACTGGAAGATGCAGCCAGAGGCAAACCTACTTTTAATACTGTTCTTTAGTTAATACATTGCCAAGAATCCAGAAACCATTTTTTGTTGTATGTAATGCACAAATCTGAGAAGTTGCTTGGAATCTTATTGGTGCCAAATAAAGAAGAGGTACTGGGGGGAAACAGCAGTAGCTCAAACTACAACAAATATCCTCCAACGTATTACCCAACTATGCATGTATATCATATGGCCTACTAAATATTAGGCACTTTTTCATCCTGAAAAGTTTGTGTGGAAAGCAATGGATTACTTCCAGCCACTTTTCCTTCCACAAGGCTCATGCATGCAAGAGGGAGCAGTGTGAGATTCAAACAACTTTCTCTTGTATGGTCTACTACTATTACTGTAGGAAATAAAACCGCTGATAGTGATAGTTTTTTTAGCTCTGTCTTTTGAATCGGTCATGAGCTTTTCCTACCACAACATGCTAAGCTTTATCAGTTTTTCCAGAGTTTGTTCCATTTTCTGTGCCAGTCATTGACACTATTCCTTTTCTCTGTACTCTACGTCTAGCTGTAGCAATGCCAATTCAATACAACCCACAAATTTTGATTTCTAAAATCTGCTTTATTTTATTTTACGTCTGTGTTTTCAGACATCAGAAATCCGTCCATTTTGAGTTGGTAAAGAAAGACAGTAAATATCTGAGAGTATTGTGAAGCATTGTATCTACTGGAAAACCATATTGGACAGAATATATCCTTGCTTTGCACATGCATTTATGATTATGACATGGCATAGGATTACTGCAAAAACATAAAACTTGAAGACTTGACCTCGTATCGGATCTTTCTTACTACTTAATCGGATTATGGAATAGAGCTCACAGGGTATGAGATTATATATACATGTGCAATGGTAATAAATATCTAATCGTCCCATAAATAAAGTAGTTCTGTGCGTTATACTTCTGCTTCCATCAATAATGTATTAGAAACACCACTGAATACAATACAAACTTTGCTGAAAGACCAAAGTGTTGGCTGTTATTGCACAGCATGATGGCCTCCCGTGTTAGCTGCGGCTGTATTGTGGCATTTTCAGAACAAAGTTTGTAGCGTAGTGAATTAGATAGGTAGAGTATGTGCGGTTATTCAATTAGTATGATCCACTTGACATATTCAATGAATATTTCAACATTACAGGTTGAAGCTCTCAGGAACTGTCCAACCTTGTCAAGTACAGTTTGGCAAGGTACAATAATACCACCATTATTTTACATTCTGGTTAAATCATCCCCTGATATCATGTCGTTATAAAATATTTAATCTAGTTGTCACTCGCTGGATTGAAAAAAGCTGCACAAACATGTTTAAATTACGTAAACTCTTAATAGAAATCGCTTTTTTTTTGCCATAATCTGTAAACATTTGCGTAGTAATAAGAGAGAAATAAATGTTTACTATGCTCTACAGCTCACAATGATGCAATAAATAAATTTTTACAAGTTGTCATCGATTTAAAATATTTGTACCCTGCACCACACGTTTATTTTTGGTTTCTTATGGTATTATATACAAACAACGCAGTATTTTGCCATTAAAAGGCGGAGTGAGCATAAATTATTTTTGTATGAAAGTTCCCGTTCCCATATTGTCATTCATCTGCAGGCATGAGTGCCGGAAGACTGCAACTGCAGAAATCCCCAATGTCAACTGCACACTTGACATGCACGAGTGTATAAAAAGGTGGTAATTCAACTAACCCATATTTTAAAACTTCAAAGAGTCAAGTTAATCAGAAATCCCTGACATTTTTAGGTTTTTGTCACAACTCTATTTTATGTACGTATTATACCATTTCAATCCGGTGTAGGAAAAGGGTATGGGTTTGTTTTTTTTGTGTGAATTTTACCATTCATTCCTTCCTATATATGAACAGGATGAAGGGAGATTAGTTACATAGATATTTCAAATTCCACATATACAGTGGTTTTGGAAAAGTAGAACTTTGCATACAAACTTTCTCGCTTTGCTCATACTGTTCAAAACCGAGTCTTGACTACTATTATCAGGATTTTCTCTGTCTAAATGCTTCATGAATGTCTAACTTCCACAAGTTCCAGTTTCTCTCTCCCTTCTACATAATTTAGGATTTATTTGTATATCATAGATTCAACCATACACTATAAACTATGTACAAAGGTAACATTATAACAAGGCACGAGCAAAATTTATGGATGCAAGGTGCTCCCCCTGTAATTCATACATCCTACATCGTTTCTCACAAAGAAGTATTGCAAAGGAATAGAAGAAGTAGGAATTTTCACCTGCCGTAAATTTACTTTGTGAGCCATAGCCCACTTTCTCAACCTACCTATTATGATTACCAAATCTATTTTAAATGTAGGATAAAGTGGTAGATGATGTATTCTTTGGCCAGGTTGCGGTGAAAACTGCTGCAGCACCACCAAAGACACCAAGCAGTTGAGTTACAATTTCGTTTAGTCATTTCGTGGAAACATCCTGCTAATGCATTAGATATTTATACATACAGGTATGAGTTCATGTTTTCATCATCAGTTACAGCATTAGTGGAGAATGGGTGGAGGGGGAAAATGTAATAAGGTATCAGACATGTTGGTTTTACTCATTGTGTTCACGTTAGACCTAAGAGTTCTGACAAGACAAGCCGTTCCAAAATATTACGGAATGGATATGACACGAAGATGAGCAAAAGAGGAACAAATGAGACGGGAGACAGAAGAATTGCGGAGAAGAGATGGAGAATGTTGAAATACCTTTACATCATAATTTTTAAACATTTTACTCTTCAACAACAGAAGTGGCACTCACTGCCGTAGAAATATTAATGGTAAGCTTATCCGTCATCGTCCCTGCTGTGGCTGGAGCACACTGCTGTTACCAAAACTGGTACACGAGATACGTCGTAGATTACTTTCGACTAGTCCACCACTGCCGCTACTATTGCTGCTACCGTTTTGTAGATAGAATCTCCGGCAAAATATATGGCCTTTCTCCCAAAAACTCTTCAGGACTCATGACTCCGTTGGAACGGAGGAGGCGAACGTGTGGGCTTTGTTGTTGGAAGAAGAAAATGGTCCGCTCAAAATACTATAATATTGTATGTGTGGCGATATAATCCTTTTTTGGCAGTGTTTAAGATGAAAAAGAATAATATCAGGCGAAAATCTAGGTAGACAGTAGGTAGCGCGGGTTGCTGTCATTAGGGAAAGTCAGGCGAGAATAAGGCAAGTAAACGTGTGCGAGTGCCAGCCGGCATACTTACTTACTTACTTGCCTTCTCCTTCATTCTTTTTCAGTTCGGTCTTACACTGCTGATGATGAAAGGTGTATACTAATGGTATGAGTCCGTTGAACTACCAACTACTACTAGTACTACAGTACCGGTGTCGGATATTACTTCCTGGCAACACACTGTGCAGTTCATGTCTCAAGTGGAATCTTGTGCGCTTTGGCCACATATATGAGAGCTGAGCTCAAGTTGTGAAAGGTTTAAAGAAAAAATTAGTATACTATGTAAGGTAAGATATCTAGGAAAAAAGGTATTCTTATCGGCTCATCTTGTCACGTTCCAACATTGTTGATGATGATGGATCAATTCGATGACTTTTCTCCAGCGCTCAGCTAATTTGTCAGTAACGTCTTCATGACGTCTTTCGTTTCTTCTTCGTGTGCCTCATGTGTAGCTTTAGTTACTTTTCTTACAAAGTCGCAGAAAGTCTTTTCTGATTGACTCATTTTCTTGGGCTTTTACCCTCACGTTAAACAGTGGAAGGCGATGATAGGGAATGAGGAAACTCTTGGATGGAATGAAAATACAAGTTTGGTCTCGGTGCGTGAACAACCATTAGCCATCTATATTGCCTTACAAGTCTTCGTAAAAGATACAGCATTTAGGAAATTAAAGGTGATTACATTCACTCTACGAACCGACACATAAACGACCAAAAGTAACGAGTGACACAAAAAACCGAAATTCGATAACTGCAACAAATTATATTTTATCCTTAAGGGTTTAATACGCGACACATTTTTTTTAGCTAACTACGTTTATGAAGTCTCACAAAGCCCCAGAATACCAAACTAGACAAAAACAATGCGAGATAATGGACTCTAGGATATCATTACAATATCGAACTGAACTTACGGGTATGCTAATAAGACTAAGAGAAATGGAATTCATTTGCATGGAGTTGGTATAAAATGAAGGAAATTTGGGAGAAAAGCTACTAATAATGTTTGTAGATAGCAAGTATTTACCATGAAATGTTTACCTGCTGTTTCCACTAAGCAGTGAACCCATTTGAACCCAGTGCGAGATGTCAGGAACCTAATTTGGTGTAATATATCAATACTTATTGTAGATTAGATATCGCTACACGAATACACCTCAAGAGCTGTTACTTTACGCTAATCCTCAGAGCGGTAGCTAAATGTGTGGCCATGTTCATACCTATATATCAGACTTTAATTCCATTACACACTGTAATCTAGCATTTCAGCTGCATGGTCAGAAATAGGAGGTCCTATATTTAAGTTCTCAGGTAAAGAATTCCTTTGTGGCCCTGTCAATCGCTATAATGAAAGTGGAAAGCACGCTTAGGCTCAAAACTTATAGAGCTCACTCTCGAGATTCCTTTGACTGTGAGTGATTTCTTGAGTGTGCCAGGGTCTTAAGCTCAGCTCTCTCAGCTGTTCTAGCTTGGTAATTCTAACGAGTGCTCGAATGGAAACTGGAACTATAGAATTATTCTCATTCCCTGCAAACTACTGCACACACACAAATCTATAAGTCAATCCATTTAGTAAAGAAGGAAGAGAATATAAAAAAATCCTCTGGTTGAACAAAGTCCCCACTCCATTTTTGTGTTGCCCCTCATATTACCCAACAACATTTCACTCACAATAAATAAGAGCGAGAGGGAACGACGGAAAAGAAAATTCTCTCGAAATTGGTTCCTCACTCAAGCCATTCATTCGTTGTATAAACATATTATATAATACTTTTTTTGTTCGTTATACAAAGCATCATTTTCCATGAGCTTCTTTACAGCGGGTATTGGTTTCGCCTCCTGATCACAAATATCTGATTCTCTAGCATGCTCAAGTACAACTTGTCCCGTATTTTACGAATGCAATACTTAAGGAGAGATATGAAGTAACAAAGTACCCGAATGGTTTTTCCATGTCTCCGTCTCTATCTTCACTGTTTTCTTGTTGGGTTGTCAGTGTGCAAAGGATGCAGCATCATGATCAAAAAGGAAGATAAAATACAAAGCAAGATTATGGGCCTTGTGTTTCAGAAACTAAACTGGAGACTGTACCTATATAGACTCACAGATTGAATGGAGAATGTACGACATGTATTCATTCCATGAATATTTCTTTCTTACAGAGAGAGACCAGTTCAACTTGCAACATTAGCCTATTCATTTCATGCACAAATGTTGAACGTGGTTACACAATAGGATCGGCATCATCATTTTACTTTCTCTAAGAAAAATAATGAAAGACAAGGAAAATGAGCTGGAGGAAAAGAAAGCCCAAGTATCCTCCACGGTATTCTATAATGTTAGATTCTTTTCAGTAAACGGAGCGGATGCAGGATGCATACATGTCACTAAATGACTAAACTCTCCACGACTTTAACTTGGTTAATGAAAGAATGCCGGCCCATTTTCTTTGGGTACTACTAGTATTATCATTGTTAGTCAGGCGCTCCTTAGAATCTTCAAATGTTTCTCGAATCTTCAAGTAAAACCGAAACAGGTCATTTTATATACATACATACTTACTCTCGTGTACCTCTAGGAACTGATGCACGTTGGATGCTAATGTTTAACGGTAGCTCTTTTGTGGGAGAATGCAATGGGGCTGCTGTCTTTGCTATCCTTTCTTTTTGGGTTTCTCAGGACTCCGTTTTGAAAGACACAAGACAATAAAGCCTTTGGGCTCACTCATTCAATGTCTTTACCCTTTTTATGTCGAGTAGTAGCATAAGGAGACACACACTCACATACATAAATATTATGCATATATACATACGTACATCATAAGGGGATGCCTTATTACTGTATTTATGGGCTGCTTTCCCTGTTTTCTGCAGCCTTTTTTGGTTGACTCTCCATTTCTCCTCCTTATGGTCATGGATCGTTGAATGAATGACGAACGTTCTAAATTGTTCTTCTGTAACGAACTTTGTGACTCTGACAATGAAGATGGAAGACCATTTATAGGAGCTACCGTATTTTATACTGAATGAAGAATAAGAAGACGAAAGACTGATATATAAGATTGTCTGACTTGATGCATGATGGCTCTTTTCTACGGCATTTTAAGCTTGGAGCTGCTCTCTTCTCCTTTTTCTCGCTTTACTCTCCCCCGCTTTTAATGCTTTTATTTCTCAACTATTATTTGTTCCAGTCAACTTTAGCTAACAGCTTAAGTTCGCTCCTTCCTCAACTAAAGGAACACTTTGATAGCACCCGCTTCATTTTTTATGTAGTGAGGAAGCCCTGCTCCACAAGGAAATGAGTGACGGAAGACTTGCTCCAGAGCTATTGCTATTTTGCCACTACATTTCCTTGATATCTATGCTGATATGCTAACTATTATACCTGTATTATCATAACAGCCACACATTTTCAGATAAAGATGCTAGGAAAAGCTAGAGGCAAGCTCACTCAGCATTGTTTGCAAAAAAAAGTGGCATGTTTATCAGCATTAGTGACGCCAGCTATCCTACTTCCTGAGTCATCTGAGATTCCCTCAAAAATTATATCGCGCAAGTGATCTATAGATCTTGTGGTTAACGGGATTCCTTTTTGAGGTTGAAAACTACTTTAAAGTTGTGAAACTGCGATAGTAGGCATTATAATTTTTTTTATAGAAATACAATAATTCCTTTGAAGCGGCAAAACATAAAAAGTCTAGTGGTAGTGATGGTGGTGGTGGTGGTGTACGGTGAAAGTGAGACCCTAAATGCGAACTTTGCTTCACGTTTCCTGACTCTGATAACAGCGGTTCCTTTTCGTGGCATAAAATTTGCAGACGCAGGTGTCATAAAACTTTTTCTCTCGCTTTATTACTCCTACTCCAAATTTTATTTGGTGACTAATTCTCACCACTCCTATTTATGAGGAGGGGAGCAAATTTTTACATTTTATCGAGAAGCAAAAAGCGGTAATAAAATTTACATTTATTTAGAGCATGAAAATAAATTTTAAATACGAGAGGGAAAAAGTCGACCTCTCATTCCATTTAACAAATAAGTTGCAGTAAACCGTATGCTGTTAAATAGAGGAGGGAAGACTTTTTTCCTATTATAAGTGCGAGGCGCGGCTCTTTGGTCCTTTGGTATATAGATCGAGGCTTGCATCTACTTTAACTTTTTACTTTCTTAATACTACTGCTCCTGCTTCATACTTTCTTTTTAGCTTTTAATGTGTGGTAGTTACACAATTGTACAATAATAGTTTTCTCGTATTGTGTATAAAGGCCGTAAATTGTTCAACGTATCTCTAGAGGCTATAAATCCTAGACGCTTTTAATGACTTTCTTCAACTGGCCTAATGCGCGACTAAACTCATAAATGCTGCGTGTTCTTTGTAACTGGCCCTTGTTATTATTGCTTTAATGTCTCTTGAATACAATTGCCGTTAACCAGCACGCAGGCTACAAAAAACTGGCAGAATTTATTTGCAATCTTGAACTCTCATAATAATATACGCATGAAACAATATTATAACTACATGCATCCATAAAATGTTATAAAGTTCGAAAATCAAAGCATGATTTGAAAACTAATTCGCCAACTTTGTGTTTGTTCCCATCTCATTTGCATAAAGATAGATTTAACCTATGTCAATCCATCTCTCATGATTATTATGAGGGTGTGTGTGTAATAAATGCGAGTGTTTCATCCATCCATCTTCATGTGTAAAAAAGGGGTGAGGCTTGTTAAACTCTTCCGTGTTCACAGGGATTTACATGACTTAATACTAACTCCTCATCTCAGTATACTTATTTATTATGCGATGGGTGGATATTACGTGTGCGTTTTCTACTCCTTAACTTTAGAAAAAGATCGTGTTTGTCTGTCCGCCAGTGAAATACTTGTCCCAAAGCGCTATTGTGAAATCGATTATGTTTATACTATTTTGCAAACTTTTAATCTACCTTTAGCGACTTTTCAAAACAACACTGGTATTCCTTATTGCATGTTCTTGTATACAAAAAACAAAACACCGATTACATTTTCAAAGTATATCTAGAATCAGCCCTATAAATCATCACGTTCCTAACTCAACCGTGTACTGAACACATACTCGGTCTCTCTGTAGTAGATTTCGCCACACAGTTTTCAATATTACAAAGAGGCATAAGAGGCATCATCATATCATGCATACAATGCTTCGGGGAGAGTTTTCTTTTATAATGGGATGTCTCCAGTTGCAGTAGTAGGAGAAGCGGAAGCTGAACAACACAGCAAGTTATTCAACCGGTGCAATGCACGTAATATATATAGATTGTTTGGTGGCGGCAGGCAGGCAGCGCATAAAGAGAAGCGTGCTTCCAGGGAGAAAGGAGCAGGCAACCGGTGAAAATCGAAAAGAGAAGCTTAGAGTAAATATTTTATGATAGTTTTGTTACGTTACAAGTCGCCCAAAAGAATAATATTAGGCTACCATACCTCATCTACAAAATATCACTATCCATATAGTTGGTAAACCTTCAATGGCGGAAGTATATGGAGCCAGCGAGATGGCAAAAAAAATGAAAACTTTCTCTCTGCTTACCCTCCACTATTATAGTACATTGTTTTTCGTAACAAACTCAGCACATACACTAACCAACTTACATACCTTGTTATTTTTTTCACAAGTTAATTATTCATGCGTTGCGAGACTTAAGACAAAAATAGTTATGGGAGAGAGCTCAAAAGAATGTAGAAGAGAAAGTAAAGAAAAACAGGCACCGTAATCACATTAGTAGTAAAAAAACTTGGATTTTATGAACGTTGTTGAGTTGTGGATGCTAATGTCGAGCGGATGACGATAGGGTATAAATGTCCCACATTCCGTTCTCCAGCCCCATGTATCATTGACAGTTTATGCTGTTTAATAACACTTGGAATGACTAACAAGTAGTAAAGGAAAGGCTGGAGGCAGGTCGACAGAGCAGAGCGCTGCGGTCGTTTACTGTTATGTCTTACCATTTCGTAGCTGTCGCTGGAGTGTACAGTGTCTTAATTAACTTTCCGCTTTACGCAAGTTGCTCCCTTGAATTTCGATGTGCGAAAGTAAGTTGGGAAACTTTTGGTTGACGAGAGCGGAAACGGTGTTATATGCGTTGTTCTGCTGCTGTGTGTGTGACTGTAATTTGTGTGCTGCCTATTTTATTGCGTAGAGCGATGTGGGTAATCAATGCAATGCGGTAGACAATTTGGTGGGAAATTGTGCATAAGGGTGATAAGTTGTCAAATTGCATGGTTAGAAGAAAAAAATGAACAAGAGAGATAATATGAGAGTATATAATATGTATGTATGGGCATTCTGTTGAATCTCATGTTTATGAAGAGGTCGGAATTAAGGGATCGACCGACACATTCAATATTAATCATGTCTGGAATGAAACGAATTCCGTTGAGCTAATATTAACTGAATGAATGCTTTCACAGAAAGCGTGGTTCCATACGTATTCCCTCATTCTATTCCCCTACCTCCTAATGAGAGTGATATTATTTGAACAGGGAACGCGAGATGGTGAGTCTTCAGTTCAGGAATACAACAACCATCATGCTTCAATCATTCATCAGAGATTTTGGGAACAGGAAAAAAATTGGAAGACTATGGATTATTTAGCGCTCTGAAATTATGCAGTTGCTTTATTTGTAGACTCCACACTGGGAGAGCACCAGTTTGCTTTTTTGTTTGTCATTATTACTCACCAGGCATTGGGATCGGCAAGCTGTGAGAAAGAAATATTATGGAATGCATGCCAGTTAATGTGCTCAAAGTGAAGAAAAAGATTTGTATGTACACTCGTATTAACTTTTCAAATTGGTTTCTTGCATGCAATGTAACCAAAGGCATAATATATTTATGTCCACTGTATCTTGCAGAGAAAGACCTAAAAAGGAAACTACAAATGATCAAATCTCAACCTCAACTCGTATATATGTAGGTTGTAGATGGTTGTAACAAAGTGTATAAAATGAAAGCATTTACATACATTCCTGCGGTGCAGCTAACTGCAATAATATCAGTAACAAAAAATATATAATTCTTTTCTACAAATGTACCCCACTGTTGCTCATTTTGTACACTCAGCACTACCATTAACTTACAATATCGATTGCATTTTTTATTACCCAGCTTGAGGTGAGGTGTATATATGGTGGTGCATGGTGGTGGTGCCCGTTGCCCATGTCATCACACGAGTAGAAAAATAAGGAGAAGGAAACGGTAGCAAAAATGGAGACAGAAATCGAGCTCAAAATAATTAATCTCGTATAACAGCCCCGAGTTATTATTATGGGAAAAGCTATTAAGTATATTGTAAAGAAAGTGTGCCGGAGATGTTCCAATATCAACAGTGTGCCCCTGACACAACCACCACCACTACTATTTTCATTACTTGAATGGTCGTAATAACTGACTCAAACGTAGTCATCAAAAGCATGAAAAGGAAAATTTGAAATTGCCCGAGTATTACCAAAATTGCAAATAGCACCGTGTACACAGTAATTGCACAAGCATTCAATTGCTGGAAAAGCACGTTTCCCAAATGTGAGGGGAAAAGCTATAAAGTATAGCGTAATGTGGTAATAGTAATCTTGGAATTTACCGCAAGCTGAAACAATAAAACATTTCCTGGGCCATTCAGAACTATCCCATACTTTAAAATACAGAATCAGCAGAAAAAGTTGCAACACTTGAAAGTGAGATGAAAATGGCTTTATGGCCATGTAACTGTAATATAAGCAGTACTATTCAGGACCCCTCTACAACTACGCAATTCGATTTTCCTCTTCCATAAATTGATCAGATCGCTTTTTGTATCTCCACGCATTCAACACTTTTCATCTCTCATAATACTCCAGAAACTGCACGTATATAAATATTCTATATAATATAACTGTGTCGTAGACCTCTACGGCTGAATGAGTGTGATGCTAGTTTTTTTATGTTCCAAATGTTCTGTTATAGAAGAACGAGATTACATCTAAAGTGTACGAATTGGAAGAAACTGATCTATTTTTAGAATACTGCGTAAGTGTCTGGTATATATATAGTTGCTTGTGGCTTTTTCAAAATTACCTTATTACTGGAGGTTGACAAGAAAGGGGTATTACATCTTCTAGCCTTTTTTTCTACCACTTCCCATTCTCCTCGTCGTTTTTTCCAAATATACAAAGTCACTGTTGACTCAAAGCAAATTCGATATCTATTGTCGTACAGCAGACAGACAGAGAGGAGTCAAACCAGCGAGGCACAAATAAAAGTAACGCTTAGGGGAATTGAGTGTTTTCTTCATTTCAACTATTTTTGCACCAATCTTTTTACAGAAAACTTTAGATGGATGGGTTCACGACGCTCTGGACGTATCCAACCAAAATTTTAGATCTATAAATGACCCAATAAATATAGTAAATAGCATATACAAAATTGGGAAACCTTTGAGAGCTTTAGAAAATGTATACAATTCATGAATGTTTCTATTCAAATTCAAACTACATAATATACAAAGTTACTTGATACAGCACTTGAAACAAAAATGTTACAAAAGAGCATTATATTTGAATAATGCAAGTATACAAGTATAGAAAATACTTTTTTATGCCGACTTTTACTATGTATTTCAGCTTATTTCATCCGTCCAAACTTTTATTGATGACAAATTGCCTGCTTTTCACCGACTGACTGTTCCGTCTCTTTCTAAATCAAAAGCAATGTAGGAGTGAGTGGCACATGGACGAACAAAAGTAGATGAAAGCGAGAGGAAAAAGAAATCCATTCATTTCTTGCTACTATGCATTTCCCCGGTTGTTCTCATTCTCCTTTCCACCACCACTTTGCTCTCTTCATTGAAAAGAATGCATTATGCAGTATTGATTTATTCGTTTCCTCTCCGCATTGCTTGCAGAGGTTCCGACTGACATATTTTGATTTGATTTACATGCATAAGTACATTGAACCAACTGCAGATGGACTGCTCGCTCCACCAATTTTTGCAACTTTCTCCTCCTACATCAATACTGCTTCAATTCCGCATCTGCTGTATTTGAGGAATAGTTTTCCTGGAAAAGTTTCCCCTTAGAATTTGTACGTACATAATATTCCTCAAAACCATTTATATCTTTGCCACCCAGTAATTCTAATAAGAAAGAAAGGTTTCCTGGTGGCAAAGGCTAACAAGATTTTTGCATCAGCGGACCTTATAACATGGAGTTAGCACGCACACAGCAGGCGAGCTGTCATGAGACTGGACGCAAAGTCTTCTCTCCGGTTCTACGAACCCTATTATACACCTTCTAAAACACTGGCGTATAGAACAAAATCTTATAAACCCAGGGAAAAAAATCTAATGTGAGTAGGTGTTGGAGGAAAGTATAATGATGGGTGGTAGACTCAAACAGGGAATTCGTTAGAAACACAAAGAGGGAGAGAGGAGGGATGGACGGATGCCGTACATACATATATATATACGATACAAGAGTGGACAGCACACACGAACGAATTTCCAGTGTTGCAGGACAAGACTAAGCTGACAGTTGTGCTCATTTTTCAAGCTCAACAAGGCTAACTGGAAAAGAAAAGGAGTTTGGTGTGTGTACAAGAAGGAAAAGGTAGTGTGAAGTGAAGGAAAACCTTTCCATTTCGTTTTGCTATTATTTTTTACTTTCATACAAATTCAGACAACTAAATAACGTATAGAAATATCCGCTCATAGTAGGGCCCTGTTTTTTTCTTTGAGGTATAGATAAACTTGGAGAAAAATGGCAATCTTACACTATATTGCATGATGATGATACGAGCACCAAGCTCAATATAAACAAACACTCAAAGGGTTAAAAACCAATACAAACTGGGATTGTGGGCATGCATGTACACCAAGGCTTTCTCCTTCTCTCCTCCTAAGCTAAACTGACATATCTTGAACTATTGGGTGAAAAATCCACGCACTCCGATACTCGCATATCTGGCAGCTCTACTGATGCTACTAGCATTATTTGGTGCTGGTACTACTCCTCCTGTATGGATTTCCTTTTTCCAGTTTTTCTGCAATAAAACCACTTTATTCTTTGCTTGAGCTAGTTGGAGATGAATGAACCTCCTCGAAGTTCACTATATGTTTCAAGAGACTGTTAGACACGCTTGAGCCACTCATGCTCTCCTCTGGTGAGACGAGGAAGACAAAAAACAGTGTGTGGATCCGCTGATATTATTAGAAGGCTTTTCTCTTTATGTATTTTTTGTACTGGGCTGACCACCAGAAAACTGCTTTCTGGTTGGTGCTGTGTGTGTGTGTGTGTGTTATAACCACCAATTTTCTTATATACATTATAATGGTCCACGTGTATATAAGCATTTATCGACAAAATCCCCCTGTTATATCAGGAAAATAAGTTTCAAACTGGAATTGGTCGTCAATAGTAGAACAAACTTAGCATGACATAAATGTATGGAGATTGGATTGAGCCGAGCACAAGTAAAGGGTAGAAAGGCATGTAAGAATTTATATGTGTTGGTAAATTGGTATTCCGGTATTTGCTTGAAGGATTTATCATTGAATGGCAGAATCCATTTTTGTTTTAAGAATGGTGAACTGCAAAAAAAAAATTTTTTTGTACATAAAATGCATTCGGGCTGACTTTTAACAATTTTGTAGAAGGAAGGAAGGAAGGCTACCCGTTGTGAGAAGAATATAAAGGACAGTGTAAAAAAAGAGATGAAATCAATTGCTTCCATACACTCCCACACTGCAGCAGTTTCCGACGACAAACTCTTTATGAAACAAAAAAGTTGGCAAAAATTAAACACAATTGTTTTGTCATCCTGTATTGTTCTTGGTATTGTTCACGAATGAGCGAGAAAGCAACTCACCTCGGCAAAAAAAAGTATTTGTATTTCCTATGTTGAAACTCTTGAAACAAGAAAAGGAGCAGGAAGTAGAAAAGAACAGGAAAGAGGCAGACTGGGGAATTGAATTGTAGCTTGCTTTCTCCTTTTCATGGTTGAACATACCAAAGATTTTTTTGTCGTCATGTCCATAGGTACCCATAATACATACATATACTACGTACATTTTGGCCTTTGCTCAGCAATTCCATGAAACTTTGGAGAACAATAGGGAAAGTGGACAACGGACAAGAATAACAAGGAGATAGTTTTCGAGGATGTTTCAAAAAAAAAGATGGCCAGTAATTCACGTCTTTTCACAAAGAAGTAAGTGGCACACAAGAAAAAGTATAACGTTGAGTTCTTGCACTCTGTACTCAGTATGGTAAATTGGGAACGAGGTTTCTATTCTAATGAATGAGATGAAGTTGAAGCATTCATGGTAGTTTAGAAGTTGACTTCTTTTTCGTTCAGCTTGCCAACCGGATATTTGGAACCATATGAAGGATATTATACCCTCCTCCACTAACTTATGTTCTAGACGAAGAGTAAAGTCATGACATGCCACAAACATCATATACCTATAAAGTGTTCCACTCTGACTACACCGTCAAAACCTCCTGTACGTTGGTCATGTCTCGTCCTTTTGCTTCAGACTCCAATGAGTTGGAATGTACGAAATATAGTCTTCGTAGCAAAAGAGCTAAAGTGAGGAATGTTGTAGAGTCTCCTATCTAAATTGTCTTTGCCACACCAACATCACCACGCCACCGCCAGGTTATTATCTATGTTGGTGGCAGTTCGTTTGCTGTGTTTTAGTCTACAAAGCTCACGGTGAGAGTGAGGGCGATGGGATGCGATGCCATCCTTTTCTGTCGTGTCGTTATTACACAGAGTTTTGTATTCAGTTTTAGAACATTGTTTCACTACCGTGGGAGGTGAAGATATGGACGATTGAGGACCCTCCAAGCTATTAGTTCTCATGCGGAGCAACCCCATATTTCACGGGAGAACGAGGAAAAAACGAGAAATCAATATATACATAGCCAAACCGGAGAGAGCAGGCTTTACGGCCGGAGCAGTCAGAGTTGAGAGGAGAAAACTTGTTAATGGAAATATATTTTAGTCTTCCTGTTCCTATCAACTCCCTACATATTGTCCTGCCAATCTTGATGAGATCGTTGAGGCTGTTGAGGATTTATTGCTGCTTTTTTTCTGGCATTAGTCAAACATTAGCCATTACGTATATTCGGGAAAGATAATGGCTAAGATGAAGTTCCAGCAATGTGCTCGCGGTTGATTTTCTTGTTTACAAAACCATGCAAAACCCCAACACAAAATGCCACTCCAGCACAAAACATATTATATCATTGATAAAGGTTTCATGTAGAAAATACGTGAGAATTATTTGAACATTCTGACATAAAAGTCTTAAGTGTTGTAAGTTTACTAGAAGCAGTAAAAGGATGTCTATCTACATTTATTCATATTTTCTTGGTACACATATATGTGCATACCTTTTTTACAGTAGATTCTATGATTTAACTAACCTATTTATTATTAATACAGCTAAATGGAATATGCATACCATAATTGAAGCCACTCACATTTTAGATGCCTTTATATAAAGAGATGGTTATTATGAGCGACTCTTGTTCATACCCATTCAGAAAGTGAAATTGCACTTTCCTTTCTGCATAATGTGGACAATTAATTTTATTTGAAGGATCCTTCAAGTGAGCATTCTACTTCTGCCAAAAATCGTTTGTATACAATGCGGACTACATGCCTTGATTCTTCTACGTTCAGTATAACTTTCCTTTTAATGCTGTCAATAACTATACATTCATTCAAGCCAAGCTATATTGAGCCAAAAATCCAAACCAAACCCATGATTGCATTCCTATCTTTCTCTCCATCCACACTCTTTAGCCCATATACAGCCACCACCTTTTCTGATCACTCTTATGATTATATCAAATGGAGATGGAGCGAGCGAAAACGAATTCCTTTCCAACTTTGAAGTGATCAAAATTACTTCATTTATCGTCTTTCCTAACTTTTCGTCCTTTTCGCTGTTAGCCAACTACCGTACCTTACTCTTTCTCTCTCTCTTTTCACGTACAACACTTTTTTTGTGTACAGTAGATATAGCTAGATTATATTAGGGTTTTCGATAAATATAGTTACATCACATCACTGCTCTTTTCTTCTCCACTCACTCACTCCTGTAAATATACTTAAAGCTGCATTGATAGCAAGTAGATAAGCCAGTAAAGCCGTCACTGTAGCAAACTAACGACATAATATCCCTACACGCCTTTTGCTTTCCACTTTGTTCAAAACTAGTTTTTCCCTTTGTCAATGGGAAATGTATAGGTATGATTATTTAAAAGACTGCAGATAGGTGAATGAGTTTCATATAGGAAATGAAAATGGGACTAAGTAGATACTTTGTTGAAGGCATGTGCACATACCTTTTGGCTTTCACTGAGAAGAAAAAGTGAGGTATGAACTTAGAGTCCAAGTCCAGAGAACTCAGTTGTTTGCTGGTGAGGAAAGAAACAAATGGTCGTTCGTTTAGATTGTAGTGTGGTATGCCATGCCATGCATGCATGTCTGAATTTCATTGGAGTAGTTGTAGCAGCCGTAACCTGCTGCAGGAATTCATTGAGTGACTCCGCTGAGTGAAAGCTGTAGGAAGGAGACTAACGGTAATGTGATACTGATAACTAATAGCGGCTGTGAATTGCTCCTCTCCTCGCATATCACTAGTCCGCACACACGCAAAAAAGTGTAACTTATCCCAATGACAAATATACGAGGCATTTTTATAAGGACTGCCACAGAAAACTAAGCCATGTTTAGCTAACCACGCTGGGGTTGTTGATGCTTATACATAATTTTTCGTAGGTTCACGTAGTCCCATCCTATACTTATTGCTGCATGTGCTTCGGATATATCTACACTTCCTTTTTTGGATATTGATACGACTTATATCGAGTTGCTATGAAGCTCAGCTCAAGGAGATTTCTTCTTATACACCTAGATTTTCTCCGCATTTTCAGGCACAGAAAGACTACTCTGGATGAAGTCGCCCTCACGGAATCTTGTTAAGCTGAAGCAATGGGATATTACTTGATCACACAGGATAAGTTAACGTGTTATAGGATATATATATATTCATTCTCTTCGTCATACATTTCGCTTGTCGAGAGTGAGAAGGCTTACCAACCCGGAGTTTATAGCAGAATAGCCACATGACTTAAGTATATGTACGCGTACGGTACGATATAGTACGTAGTACTTCACCAAAGTTCTTTAGAATATCTAAGAGCCATAAATTAGACTTACCCGTCGGCACAGCACTAGATATCATCAGGAAGTTAACAAAAATCCCTCCTTTTCCGTGACCCATTAAGGTCACGTTTGATTTGTCCCCTCCTAGCGCCCCAATGTTCTCCTGCAACAAATCCCAGAAAAAATAGCAGAATGAAAATGGTGTACACGGAGACTAGCCGAAAGTTGTGTACAAGAATCACAAGATATACAGCATTCCCAGCTAGTGGCAATAAGAGCATGCCTTTTCCTGCTTTTTTTCTCTCTGGTTGATAAGCATTCCTTCGTTTTTCCCTTGATGCATTAGACACATTTTGCACATAAAGATTGTACACGATAGATTCCAAAATGGAGGAAGAAAAATCTACTCTCGGCCATGTAGCCGTGTATCAACTTCACTCAGGCCGAATTCAACCAAGGAGAACGAAAACGAGTGTCGGCTAACAAAGGAACTAAAAAAGAAACGTAGTATAAGCAAAGAAGTTGGGTTGAGGTAACGTGGGTCTGCGAGGACACAAAAAATTGACAAAAGAAGTTTTCAGTCAGAAAAAAAAGAAAAATTTATGCCGGCTCCACGACCTTTTTTCACTTTTCTTCCGAGCCGTTGTCTAGTGGTTGTACTTCCTCGTGCATGCTACCTTGACTCTTCGCCCAATGGTTTGAAAGGACGAGTTTCAAAGGACCACATGCCTATATATTTGTGACAGAATTCCTGGTATAATTGAAATGAGTTTAACTATGTCGTAATGCTTTCAAGAAATGGAGAAAGTTTTTGACTCGGTCGATATGTTTTCACTTTTTGGCTTTCATACGTAAACAAAAAGACATGTCTCAGTTATATTGATCCCACCAACCAGACTACATCCTTCATTATCAATATGTACATAGAATGGAGAACCTCAGTAATCTTTTGAAACTTTAGTTATACTTTATATGCAATATCCAGATGTTTGAATTTAATAAGTCTGTCAAAAACAGGAATACGGAAAAAGTAGGCATTAATGTTTAATTATCTCGATTCCAGACTAGTCAAAATAAAAAGGAAGCGAAATATTCAAAAACAAAACGTATTTCCGGTCGACCTAATGATCATAAAGAGAGTTTATAAGGTCTACTCAAAATAACTCTAACAGAAACGTGTTCAAACTGCCATGAAGGGGAACAAATATCAATACAAGAGTCAAGAAAGACGTTCCGATGTACGGAACACCTTTTTTACCAACTGAGCGAATAAAATAAAATATTCAAACAATATTTACATAAGAATATTACATATCTGAACAAAAGGAGGTTAATGTAAAAACCAGGTCAAAAAGTACAGGATCTAGACAGGATTACAGGGAGGAAGTAAAAACGCAATACAAGCCGTCGTTTTAACTTGTGCCTTCGTTGCACATTTATTTTATTTTCTGAGTAACATAAGAGTTGACAACTTTCACTTCCACGCGGTTTGCAGACATGCCATTGGTACGACATAAACACTTCATAGAAAGGCTGTTTATGATGATAATGTTAAATGTTGTCGGAAATCATTAAATGCCTGAAATAGCGAGAAAAGGGTAGACTTGCTGAGCTGCTTACGGCTAAAGTCTGCAATTTTCTCGTACGAACTTCCGGCTTCAGGAAATTATTATTATTATACAGATTTCATTTAGCGTGGGAAGATTTCACATTTTACCAAAACTTTTTCTATGCTACAAATAAAAAAGACAAAGAAAAATGGTCTCACCTGCGTCCAATGAAGGGCTGCAATTATATCTAAAAGTGCGAAGTTTGCCGGAGACTTGAAATAGCCGTCGGCATTAGCGTTAAGAAAACCTGAAAAAGAAATGACCATAATCGCATTAAATACAAACATACCGACAAAGAATTGCAAGAATTAAAGCTGATCGGAGAAGCCTTACCTAGTACACCAACTCTATAGTTCATCGTTACAACTATAACGTTCATTTGACTGACGAACATGGAAGGATCATATGGGTGACCTGCACCATATGCAAAATCTTCCCCATGGACGAACACGACGACAGCCAATGGGCCATTGTTCTTCCCATTAGCAACTGTAATAAAGAAAAAATGACATGAAGCGACAATACTTAAGTCATCAAAATCTCATTTTCTAAATTACTCTTACTACGTGATCCTATTAGCAGTTTACAGCCTACGTATCATATGTGCAGTTTACATGTGACAGGGACAATTGCAATATTTGTGAAACATCAGGGAGTCTACCAAGTACTAATTTTGTTTCCTTTTGAGCTTGCCTACCAACATGTTTTCTGCTTGCATTTACTTGGACATTTTCTAAGTCTTCTCGGACAATGTTTTCTTTAGATACTTAATTCTTTAGAGTATAAAAAATACTGTCTGGTAGGATTCCAAAGATTACAAGTTTGTCCAACTACAACTGCATACGTAACTGCATATGAGTAAAAATATATAGCTATTTTATAATGTACATGTATTTTTATATATATTTTTATGCAGGTAATCCAATTGAACAAAAACACAAAAATCACATCGATTACTGAGCGTTATGACGGAATTCTTGACATTTAAATTGAAAATGACAGCAACTTTCGCTGAACAAACAATAATAACCCACAATCATTCTTGGTGTGAGTTTATTTTTGCAAATTAATTTGAAGTAAAAGTGAGTACACAAAATTTAATTTGTCTATCTCAATGAACTTTGACGAGTTATAGTTCAATTTCTAAGAAGGAGTAGCTGCAATGTTCATTTGTCTTAAATAAAGCTTCAGCCTTATTTCTTGTGTACTTAAACTTAAACATCGACCTACGCAAAATCCAATCACAATCCTATTCATTACAACTGTTATCGCGTAAATGAAGGTAGTGACATTGCTGTGTTGTATATTTGATTGTCTTTCTTTCTTAATTAGTTTTTGATGCACATCTGAAACAAACGTAGAGCCTAAATGTTAACAATGACAGTTTGATGAGTTGATGAAGAGATAGCAAGAAAAAGGAAATGTGACAATAATAACAGTTGATGAAGATGTTGATGGTGACGTCGGCAAGAATGATGATGTGAGCAGCCAAAAACCAACTCACTGCTAAACTGATAAAGTTAGTACTCTTGCATGAGTCTGAATATAATATTGTTTTTATGCTATATAAATGTATTTCTTGGTCCGCCTATATATTAGATTATTTGCTACTTATTGATAGTAAATGAAAACACATAATCCTCACATGTAGGTTTTCATGTATGAATGTTACAGATTCCTTCATTTTAGCTGTATTGAGAACCATGCAATGCACATATTTCTCATAATACCCATAATCTGTACGATCATGAGATGTTGAAGACGAGGACTGTAAGATTGGAAAGTCTCAAGCACAGTTATACATTTCCAAACGTTCCATCTCAACAAACGACAACCCAACACGGCTTCATCTTCCTCGTAATATTGGACGGACGTGTAAAATGTCAATGTTCGTGCACAAATGCACCCAAGTCAAAGCTAGTTCTATCTGTCTTTCTCTGTTCAGCCCATAATATGTGAGGAGATGAAATGGGCAGCCAAACTAATACTTTTTGAAAAGGCTGACGGAAAAACGGAAAACAGGAGTTGAGGGTAGGCAGGGCTGGAGCTAGTCTTAATGTTACGTTTATATATACGATGTGAGGGTATCATATTGAAACGACAGGGTAAATTCTTCTTTCTTTTGTGAAGATAGTGATATTCTTAAGATACCTGCTCCAGATCAAGTGATAATAGCACATAAATCCACGAACATACAGATATATACTCTACAGTATAATAGATTTCCCAGAGAATGAGTGGAGAGCACATGAGAAGGAAGAAAAACCTGTCGAGAAAAATCTTCCAGAAAATAGAAGTAGACTGGAAAAGACAAAAAAGGAAGGAAGAGAAAAGAAGAGGTGCAATCAACCATGAATGGGAGAGCGTCAAAAATTCACACAAACACATACACACTCGTAGGAAACTCACGTCCTTGCATGTACAAGTACAACATCTGCTACCGGGTTGTCTGAGCCTTTAATGCACGTAGGAATACATGCTCTGGAACGTTGTGTAGCAGCTAAGCTTGCTTACACAATACAAAAGACACTCAAAAGTTCGGAAAAGTATGAACTATTCGCCAACATTTACTCACGAATCGACTTGTTCACTGGGAGTGACGCCCCAGTTAATCCTTTTAAGTGCGAATCAAAAAATTCACACATTTTGCTATCTTACATAAGGAATTAGAACCAGCAATACCTTTATTTACACAGTCTTGAGTCCATGCAATACCATAGAACGACATCTCATAATCTGTATCAACAACATTATCTCTATGCTATCTTCTTGCCACTGCATTAGTCTATTTTTTAAAAGGACATTTTTAGCTTTTACAGCAAGTCTTATCTCCCTGCTGCATTACCTCTGGATATTTGTATAGCATATACTCAAAATGGCAATTTTCTCAACAATAATCAAGGATACTTTTACAAATATTTTACAATTTACTTTTAATAAATGTTACTAATAACATTGTTGGACAGGCAGCTTTAAGAAGTGCATGCTTGTCTAAGTCTTATAATATGGTTAGAGCAACTCCACTCCTACACAATTTGAGCAATATAGAGCTTACTTATATGAAAGGATTTGAAGGGTCTAAAAATAGACTCTGTGTGATCATAATCAATACATCGAAACCAATTTGTTTCATTTTGTATGCTGAAACAGCGACTTCAGCGTTTCTCTTTTACATTTACCTTTGGGTGAATATTTTATTACTTTCCCTGCTAATTAAATTTGACATTATATGACTCTTCAGTATAACCTCGTCTTTCCTTAACTACTTCTTTGAATAATATGGTCAGATATAAAAGGGTATATTTACGAACTTTATAGGCGTGCTACTGGGTATTAAACTCACATGATATATACATATATATAATGCATAACATACAAGTAATATATGTATACAACGACTTTGTTTCAATAGCCAACTTTGTCTACCGGTTTTTCCTCAATCGAACTTTCAATCGCACATACATATGTATTCTCGTCTTATTCTTGAATCTATTGATGAATAGTTAATAGAAATTCATCACCGCCATATAGAATATCTCTTCGGGCATCCAAACATTATAAAGAACTGAAATGTCGATTAACTGACCAAAGTTGCAATGGTATAAAGGGGGAAATGAAACGAACAAGGGAAAAGTTTGTGCTTGTTGGTTTCCTTTTACTAGATGAGGATGACTTTTGATAGGAGTGAGTAAAAGCACTAGGGGAAGAGAAAGTAGTGACAAGAAGTGGAAAGAAAAAGTAAGAAAAAGAGAAAGTGGGAATAAAAAAAACTCGCCAATGTGGGGACTAAGTTAACTTTACTATTAGTGCGATGGACATTCTTGTAGTACACATTGATATGGAGCTATATGTGCAAAATTGATGTATAGGTAGCGTATAGAAAAAAGGAAGGAGGTATAGCCATGTGGTGGTGTGGAAATAGGAAGCTTGTGGAAAAAGCGGAGCTCATACATAACTTTTGAAATAGAGCCAAACAGGCTTGTAAGAATCTAAATGTTACATATTAATATAACATATCGTAGGTTGCCACACTGTTCCTGTGTTTCAAAAAGAGAAGTCAGTCGATCACGTAAAATTTGTTCTGAGCACGCAGTATTCAAGCAAGCAGTACTAGTTTTGAACCATTCAAATAAATTCGTATGCGCCCTGCACAACCATATTATATTCATCGCTGAGGATAAGAGAGGGATGCATAAATATATACATATGAATATCATTAAAAGTAAACACCAAATAAATGTGAGTGGTGGTGGTCCTGCTGCATTGCATTGATATTGGTAGATTGGTACTGTTATTCCTGTCACTGTGAGAATGAATTTTTTTTTTTGCTTTTCGGAAATACGTTATTTGACTAAACGCTATATTTTCATAAAAGTCAGTCAGATGGTCGTGGGTCGCAAGCCACAACTAGTATGCATGCATGAATACATTATACTCAAGTGTGAGCAGTTTAGTACTACTACTGCTATGCAAGCTGAACAGTTTCAGTCATGGCAAAGTAAGAGTGAAAATGAATGTAGCCAAGTCGTTCTTCTAGCAATAAACCATTTTACCAAATTTCCCATGCATTTTTCGGCACAGATTTTGTACTACTGTATCAAAATATCTGCAGTGCCCATGTTTGCCTTTTGATGGCTGTGTGCATGAATACGGTAAATTGGACTGACTTCTTTTTCGCTTGATTCTCTACGTAAATATTTTACTCATTTTGCTCTCGTGTAAATGGCAACTTTTCTTCTCCATTTTTTTCTTGTAGAGAGGGACAAGCGATGGAAGAAAGTTTGTTAAATGACAGAATGGAAATGGAATTATCGATTTAGTTCATCCAAAGGGTTTTTGGAACCAGATGAACCGTCTTTTCTACTGGATTATATTATTGGATCAAACACGCCCTCAGAAGTATTACACATTGGTTTCCGATCTGTGAAACTGGATTTGGTAAAACCTACAGGGTACTCCAATATAAAGAAATTGTATAACATCGTTTCAATTCAGCAATGTCACCATACGGACCCGATCCATGTATGTTTTTTTTAGCAGAGTATACATATCTCAATCAGTTGGAAATTCAAATGAGAACATATCCAACTCCAGTTGACTTGTACGGTAAAGAAGGGGATTGGAAACTTTCATGTATGGTGATGCCAAGTATGGTACAACTGACCTTCGTGTGTGAGCCATGAATTACGTGTCAGTATGATATCACTTGATATAAAGTGGGTTGGTTTGCCTTTCATTCCTTTTCACTTCAATAACTCTATTCGTTCGATCTCACGAAGGGGATCACGTTCACAGTATGCACACCGTACATTGGCGTTGCTATAATGAGAGCAAATCAAACTGCTGAAAGCGAAGCACAAGTTGAGAAAAGTGGATTTCATTTTTGTTGCGGTTGAAAAATCGGTTCACGTAAGTTGACTTTTAGTTGGCATAAACGAAGTAGTGTTAAAAAAGGAACTGGGGCAGAGGGTACAAAGTATCAAGTGTCTTTTGCGCTTCAGGATTGAAGGTGATGTTTTCTCACGATTTACATTCATCTACCATAATATGGAACTCAGCCTTTCTCCTAATCTACATCACTTCAGGCTAGTTGGCGCAAGAGACTTGAATAAAAATGGAAGTAGAAAATTTTTGCTGAAAATTCTTTCAGAGTAACTGACAACTGACAACTCCCTACAGGAAACAATGGACATAAACGTGGAGAAATAATAATAATAAAAGCCGCCTACCTACTTTCCTCCCAATACAAATGCGTGCTTTCTTTAAAACACATAAACAACTTTCTCCTACCTATGATGTTTTAACTTCCACAGAATTGAATTGAGTTGAGGGAGCAAGCAACTCATCAATTTTTCATATTGGATACACGTTAGTCGTGTATTTGACGTAATTTGACGATGCATGTATTAGTATTCCAATTAGAACCCTATTCAATGTTTCTACTGTAGCGAATTGGAAAAAGTTATTTTTCTAGGAATTCTCGTAGTTATAATGTGTATGTTATCTGTTTTATATTGCAACGAAATGAATCACAAAAAGATTGGTTGTGAAGCATTTCCCATAAATACAGATATATTCAATGACAAAGCCAACAATATATAAACCATAGGCGGTCTCATGATATCAATCCAATGCCGATCAATTAACAAAGGAAAAGTAAATTTGCTACTCATCATACCGTAAGGCATCATTATTTCGCTGCCTACTTTGACTTATGTATGAAGGCGTCATATTTATAAAGCTATCAAATAACTAAGTTTTGCGTTAACGCAACTTCACAAGTCTTTCAGCTCTACACTTTGTATGAAAACCCGTCCGGATCGCTTCCGCACCTTCGCCATGCCCAAAACGAACAAGTTTCTTTTGCTTCTTTCCAACTTTCTGGATTTTTTTCTGTCAGAATATCTCTCCCAAGCTCCAACCAAGCTCCATCTTTCTTGTTTGATTATGTATAGCGAGTCTCTTTGAAATAGAGAATGATACAAAAATGCATATGTGAGAGTGTAACTTTACTTACTTCTCCAAGAATAAATGACAGCTTCCTTATTCATGAAACTTTCTTTTAACATTTCAGAAGTTGGGACAACGAGCAGTGGTAACGAACTAAGAGAATAAGAAACGCAGCTACAGAAGCTTTCATCTTAGGCTTTCCCCTTTCTCCAAAAAGTGTACTTTCAAGATGTGTGGGGGTTATAAAGGATAACAACAGGCTTGTCTAAAATTTTCTGTAAAAGGCCAGTCAGTGTGGTTCCTTGTCTTGTCTTTTCATTGTCAGACTTGTTACTATGATGGTTAAGGAAGCGTGTATAAAGTTGATAGGGGAATAGACGTTGACGGCAATTTAGTGAAAACACAAAGTTTTATTTTTTGTTACATACTCTACGAAACGGGCGCACTTACTTCGAACAGAATGAATTTGTATTATGATGACTTTGAGAGTGGGTGTACATACCTTACTTGGAAAATGAATGCTGGGCATAAGAGGTTGTAACAAGCTATATCCACCCTGCAGGTAGTTTTTTCAAGCATATTGATGTAGTTTCGTCAATATATATATACTCCGCCAAAAGGATGGTTAGAGCGACCTTGGATTTCCTCCCAAAGTTTATTTAGAGGAAAAATACATGAGTTTTCGAAGTGTACACCCCAAGTTTACAGCGCTTCTGACGTTTCTAAAAGTGTGAACAACTATTTGTTGGCTAAGTTATACGGATTAAGATGGAAAAGTTTAGTTGAATTCGGTTGAAGGAATACGAATTCACACCATTTTAATGGCTTTTCCCCGAGTTTAAAACATTTGAGGACAATTTACCTCTGCACACGGAGCGACGATACAATGTGTATGCGCATACCTAGCAGGTTTTTTCTCTCTTTCAGCTACACATTTCTTGACATTTTATGAGCAACGGGCTTAAATAAACAATAGATGCATTTAATTTATTGCAAATCCTAAACCCGTTAGTATCTTCTATATAAAAGCTTTGGATGCCAGTAAAGGCAAGAAGGCACATAAAGGAATAATGTGCCGTTGTTCAGAGATCCAATGTGGCAAAGTAGGAGGATGTACGCAAAGCAAGCAATCTCCCAAAATCATCTTCATGGACCAACGGACATTTGCCTTTCATGATAGAAATACATTTAATACATCCCTACTAATATTCTTGGAAAATGCGTATTATTTTATTCAACATGTATATTTTCTTCCAGCAACTTTGCATAATTTCGTAAGCTGCTCTTCTTCAGTTATTCACGCTATTTCGTTTTTCTTTTCATTCGCCTCGTCGCTTCCTTTCCTTTGTAGAATGTCAACTCTCTACGTCCGCCTCCCTCCAAGTTCACAGCTTTCATTCTCTTTTTATGTATTCATTCATTCTGCGGAAAACACAGCGCATCCATGGATTACATTCGAATAATTTCTGCATTAATGTCACTCAACCAGAACTACCACCATCCATATTTTGCTTCCCTCGCTCTGCCTACATATTTTAGCTTTCTGACGTCCAGAAGAACCTAGTATACTGTATCTATACGTACGTACACCCACACCCAACAGCATGAATAATACTCAAGTGTTCTTGTTGTTACGAAGGTACGCTTCTTGTATAAAAATTATTACAAAAATTTAGGTCATTTTCGACTCTCATTCAACCCAACTCGTATGAAAAACATAATATTGCTACACAACACCTACTATTCATGAAATACCCTTGCAAAGAATGACTACGCTTTCCTGGTCCACATTTCCCAACATGATTTTTATTTTACAAGTAAAGATCAAACACCAGCAGGGTAGTTATGTAACTATGTTGTAGATGTAAATATAGCAAAACATCTCGAGGCTCTCGCCTACCCTTCCAGTTGCGATATTTACATGCTAGTAGATAATGAATGATTTCGAAATCTGTCAGGTGGAAAATTTCACTGCTCATAGCTCTATGATTAAAGCATTTATATAAATGTGCTCAACTGCCCGTGAAAAGACCTAAACACATACACAGGTACACAAGTATAGGAAGCATGTTAAAAGGTTGGCCTTTACCAACCACTTAACCTAAATATTTCCTCTTAATATTAATGCGAACTAGACGATGAGTTGAGTGGAGTTGGGTATGGGACTGCCAGCTATATCGTATAGATCATTCCAAAATGTAGAGAAGCTTGTGAAACACGTTGCAAAGTAGTTAGAAGAGAATTTTTTTATAATGCCTACTATGCATCAACTTAAACACTAGAATAATATGGTCTGCCACTGCTACATATAATGGGACGTCGAGTAAAAGTGGAAACATCTTTTTTATTCATTCGTTTCCTCATTTCTTTCCTCCTTTTCTTTTCCTGCAGACATCCATGTGAGCCAAGCATTAAGCTGGTTGAAAAGACAGCAAATGAGCTGGAAATGTTTTCCACGATTCGTTTTCACTGCATCATTTCCTGTCTCGCAATTCACACTGTGCAACCGGTATCAATAAGATATACTGAAAATAAAATCTGAAAATAAATATAATAAAATGGGATGGAAAGTTAGTGACGAAAGAAATTTTTCATACACGTCGTGCTCCAGGTTCTCTCTTTCATGAATATCATAATATTGCTTTCAGAGACAGAAAGACAGAGCAATAACGCAAGGACCTCACTTAAAAGCGTATACAATATATGTATGAATGTAGTAAATGTATATATTTGTATATATCTCATTTTGTATTATGTATGGGCCCAAGATAAAATTCTGCTAAGCATAAATCTCCGCTTTGTGAGCGCCCTAAATCGCAGAATTTCAATAGGAATGGGAAATGCTTATGAAATAAGAACTTGAACTGTACGTGTCCCAAAACTTACTCAATCGGAAAGCAGTAAAGATTCCAAAATGGCACACACACAAGCTTTTCCTTCCCGTTTTTAAATGTGCATGGCAAAAAAATGTGTGTATTTTATGATGGGAGTAAATTCAAAAGGATCCCTTTTAGCTTGCTCACGAAACACATAAAAGTGGAATGCAAGTCAATGGATGATATGCATGGTATGGATATGGGTAAATCACTGGAAGTTATGGATCCATCATATTGTTCTCTAAGCAAACGAGGTGCACATTTTATATATTTTTATTGGCTACACAGTTTGCATACCGTTTGCTTTCTGAGTAACGTATATTGATAAAGCTGGACTGCGTCGTTTCTCTTTCGTTTTTATGTACGCTTGCCTATTAAATAATAAAAGAGCATGGATGAACCATTGTCAAAACAGCATTAAGGCTGGAAATCTAAACTGAAGGCTGTAATACACATTTTGATTTCCTTCTCTTAAAGCTCCAGATTCTCAATCTTGCGACGTAAGTAAACTAATATGTGTAAACCGTAAGTAACTATCCAATTCATGTACAAGAGTCGTGCCAACAGTTGCCCATGAATTTAAATTAACTTTATCAGCTTGTAAATGTAGCTAAAAGTAATTTTGAGATATGGCATGGTATGATAGCCCATTGTAAAGCAATATTGCATTCAATTCAACTTGCTCAGAAACCATAAAATCCCCATCATTTACTTAGTATCGTTATCATATCTACAGCAGTTTTGGTTAATTTATGATTTAAAGAAGAGTTCCAGTTACTGATTGAAGTTTACAAAACATCGAGCAAGTCAGTTTTTACGTTGAGCAAAGTATAAATACTTGGAGCGTACCAATACACTGAATTCAATCAAAAATACATTATTGATCATTAAATGTATAGGCATATCCAGTTTCATTTTACGAGTGTACAAAATTAATGATGTATCCATGTCATGTTAAACCAATACACACGCACAATCGAGATTGGAATATCGCATTTCAAGGAAATGGGCTTATCACACATAAATATTTTATAGTAGAAATTAGATGGGCAGCAATTAAAGAGTGTATGATTTGTTGTACGCAGTACAGAACCTACTTGTCTGCTACTGTGTATAATAGAAAGCCATAATAAAATTTACTTTTCATTTTAGGGTGTTTATCCAGTTTGTTTGTTTGACTAATCATGACATTCACAGCCAACGAAAACACACAAAACAGTTACAGCCTAGTTGGGTCTTGTATCAGGCGTCATTTTCTATTTAGGATTTTATAAAATAATAAAGTTACACGAAATAGCCATCTACGTTTAGTTCGAATTCGGGTTAATAAAAAATGGCGTTTTTAGATGTTTTTCTAGCAGCATTTATTGTATTACTATTTTACTTCAAATACAAGTCCAGTGGTAGAAAGAAAATAAACCTTCCAGGTATTTTGTAGATGAACACTAATTAAAAGTTAACTCTTTCGTGAAACCAAATATCAATTAAACAATGTGGTATTTTTAGGGCCATGGGGACTTCCTATTTTAGGCAACGTGCATCAAATAGAGTCCCGGTTTTACAAGAAATTTATGCAATGGTCACAGAAATATGGGAGTATGTATCGAGTAAAGTTGGGAAGAGATGAGTAATTAAATTAACTATTAATTAACGTATAAAATTCTTTTATAGTAATATCTATCTACCTCTTGGAAGACATCTAAGTAAGCCTTGAATTTTCTCTTCCAGGGTAGTTGTTATATCTGATGCCAAGCTAGCCAGGGAAATGTACTCACTTGATGTATTCACAGGGCGTATGTCATTGGACGGGATTAGTTTATACAAAACCGAACCACATTTAGGTAGATGTAAACTATAGAGAATTTTTATTTTTTGGCACTAAAATAGAAGCAATTGAATCCCAATGTGGTATGGTATTGTAATTATTTATGGTTCACCTCACTCAGGACTAGTTAATTCATTCGGCGAGCCTTGGGAGCAATTAAGAAGATTTACTCTGAAGCAACTTCGGAATTTCGGGTTTGGAAAAAGTTCAATGGAAACCTTGATAATGGATGAGGTTACGGAATTCATTGATGGATTGGAGGCGAGCAACGGTAAGTCTATAGATAACATCCAGCATAGATTTTCAGTAGCCGTTGTGAATGCACTCTGGACGATTGTTAGTGGTGCACGGTATAGTCATCATGATCCTAAGCTAAGCCATCTTACTAGCCAAGTAACAAAGTAAGTTTTATGTCTTCTTAAGTCTTTAGCTGAATTAAATTGCATTGTAAGATTCACAAAGGGTTTAATGCAGATCCTTTGATGCAACGACTAATACCGGAGGTCTCATATTATTTGCACCTTGGGTCAAACATATACTTCCGGGACTTTCTGGATATACCTTTATCAGAAAAGTAATGGACGAACTAAGGGAATTTATGATCAAGACTGTAGAAACCCATAAACTAACCTATGCATCAGACAACTGTCCACGGTGAGACATGGATGTATTCCTACAAACAACCTAAGTTTTTTAACATTAAAACGCTAATGTTCATTTTCAATACAAAAAAACAGGGATTTCATTGATGTTTTCTTGCGGGAAATTTCTGTAACACAGGATCCGACTTCAAGTTTCTATAAAGATGTGGGAGGCAAGTACTTTGTAGTATTCTACATATTATTAACATGGGAATGAATAATATACTCACCCAAAACTTGTATATATATGCATTCATTTATGATATTTTATTAGAAAAACAATTGGTTGCCTGTATCAGTGATCTATTTTTCGCCGTGAGTAACATTCCATTTTGAAATTATTTGAATTTGCATTGTTGTCTATAGCTGGATGATGGCGTTGGTCTTTTTAGGGGTTCGACACGACATCGAAAACTCTGAGTTGGGCATTGCTTTACTTAACCAAATACCCAGAAGCTCAGGAAAAGCTACAAAATGAAATCCAGCGTGCAACGGAAAACCAACGGGCCGTTGCATTAACTGATAGACCAAAGTAAGCTTCATTGAACTTTGTAGTCATTCCTAAAATCAGTATATAGATATATAAAAGTTCAAAAGATTTCTTTTCAATCTAGCATGCCATACACTCAGTCGCTAATTGAGGAAGTGCTTCGTCTTTCATCCTTGTTACCTGTGGGGGTTCCACATCGTGTACTTTGGGACACTAAATTTTGTGGAATCTTTTTGCCCAAAGATACTAACCTCTTTGTGAACATATATTTCATTCATCACAACCCAGAAATTTGGGGTGACCCGGAAAACTTCCGACCGGAGAGGTTTCTCTCTAATGATGGACAAGTTTTTAAAAAGAATGAAAATCTAATGCCGTTTTTTGTTGGAAAACGCGAATGTTTGGGACAGTCATTGGCAAGGGACACAATATTTCTGTTTTTAACGAACATCTTTCAAAACTGGAACATAATGCTTGATCCTGCAGCCCCTGAAGCGTCTCTAGAGCCTGCTCCTGGATTCAACGTTAATCCTCAATCGTATAGCATAGTAGCAAACAAACGTCATCCGTAATTATTTCATTATTACTTCACAGTTTCACAAGTTCTTTTTTCAAGTAAAATAATATCAGTTTTTCATTTTCCTTAATTTGCACTCAAATGGTTTAAATCTTTAAATTTACATAATGATATTGGATGAAATCTGAAGTACCTATATACTTTCAATATTAATCAGCGCTTCAAACTCTGCAACAACTCTTTCATGTTTCTTTCATGTCGTTCATTATTAAGACCTACGTACGTCACATTCCCATCCCTTTCAAGTTCAAGTAAGTTTATCCACCTTCATGTTTTCCCCATTCAACAAAGGTTGCGAAAGCTAATGGCATTGCGTGTCTGCTTGGTTGGTGCACTCGGCAAATGTTTGACTTTTTTCCGACTTTATGCTCTATTTCTCCTTTCAATCTTGTTTAAATTAGTAGCGGCATCCCACACACTGGTACGCATTGCAATACGTTTTCAAAGAGAACACAAATATAGTCGAGTAGTATAATATGAATCTAGTTGTTTATATTAAATTTTTGTGCTTCCCAATAGTGGGAGAAACTTTGATGATATCTATTTTTACAACTCATAAAATTTCCTCAAAGAGTAAATGACCAAGCCAACTTAGCAGACAGACAGACAATTCAGTCAGTCTATTACATAAACTTATGCTTGCCACTGTTTCAACCTAGCCAAGCCACATTCTTATTCCCATTCAAGTTTGTTCGGAAACGGAAAGCTAAGTAAGTTACTGTATGTTTATACCCTTTTTGATGGTTGCTGCACAGAGACGATGATGAGCTCCCATGAGGATTGACAAACCCACAAGAATGTTGCAATGACTTGTCATTCAGAATTAAACTCATTAAAACTTTGTTTCACAAGATGTCCTCTGCCAACTCTGTACTGTCAACAACTGTTAGCCTTACAACCTTTCCCCGTTTATAATGAAGTGAAATATATGCTTTCCCTTGTTCCTGTGTCGGTGTATTTGTGGAGAAATTCTCTGGTTTATTTATTATGTATCTTTGTGTATTGTATACGTATTTCATAAAGTATGTGAAAACTGAAACATCGTTGAAAAAGGTAGATATATGCATGAATGCATTCATTTCGTGCCATGCACAGCCACAAAAGTGGGACATTGTTTGTTCATGTAAAGTATTGTGTGTGTGAATAGTAGGCTTCCAAGTTTTGTGGTTGCGCGAGTAAGGCAGACAGTAATTAAATGTCACCAAATCAAGAACACCACGAGAACTGACAACTACTATAAATATGTATGTAGTCATTTGCGTGGTTGTATTTAAACATGTGTACTTACTTCTTTCAAATTATGTGCACATTACAATACTAAGGTCATGCATGCTATTCTCAAAGTTAAGTTAGTAAAAGACAAAGAATGCTCCTGCTGCGAGCAGAATACCTTATCATTTGTCTTTTACGTCAAAGCATATTAAACTGGGGATGGAATTAAAGATGTCTTGAGTGATTTTAAGATTAATAGACTCAATTTTCTCAAGACAAATATTTCTTGCCCTCCAACTTCCGTAACTGCTTCTTGACCACGTTTTCAACTCTACGCTATGCATAAATTAATCAAGTGAAAGGAGGAAATTCACAATTTGTTACCTGTCGTTGGGACGTATACATTTAAATATAGACAGTCTTCACTTTGGTTGCGCAACATAGGGAGCAACCTTTTGAGCTGTATCAGACGTCCTCTTGGCATCCTCTTGAGCGCTTCTGTCTCATTGGCAATATTGGGAAGAACTTGTGGACAGACTGGAGCTGGTTCTGCATTCATTTTGGTTCCAGTCCATGGGGAACCACTCACTGGTGGCATCAGTCTCAACGAGCCTACAGGTGCGGAGGCATACGGTAGCCCCAGAAACACCTCGACCCCTTCGTACCCAGCCTTTTGAAAGAGGAGACCTCTCACCAAGCCAAACTTGGTGGAGACCACTCGAGAGCTCCATTGTTGTTGTTGCTGCTGGGGGCTGCTGTAGTCTACTTCCATTGACCACAATAGCTGTGGCTGGGCAATGAGAAGGACTAAAAAAATCCAAAGGATCTCAACTGGGATCAACATGATGGCCAGTTTTACAAGCACCACTAGGCTGTCCTAGTGTAGTACACTTATTTCTAAAGTAGTGTCTATCATCCTACCACCATCAGAACAACTGATTGTCTTCCTTGTCCTCTGAAGCGGCATATGGTTTTACATTATGTGCAAACACGTATACACACCTGAAGACACTGACACATAAGTACTACTACTTATCGCCCAATAAAGTCTTTTCATCAGAATCTCTTGTTGCCCTAATTTAAACAACTTTCACGTACATTCAAACTTACGCTCGTACAAAATGTGTTGTACATACACGTAGTAGAGCTATCTTACAGTGAATACGTGACATGGGGAATACTCCACGTCTTCATACATTTTATATGATTATAGAAAGGTCCTTTATACCTATTTAGTTACGTTTATTTTTTTTTCTACAAAAAAGAGAACACTTCACAACACACAACTGTCGTCGTAAACTTGTCCACTACAAGTATTTTGCAGGATCTGAAAGGATAACAATGACATGGATAGTTTTCTTCTTGAGCTTCGGGGAAAGGAAAACACCAGGTAAAGTATAATGCCTAAAATGCTTCTCCGCTTCTTCTTGTTTTTTTACACTCGCAAATAATATTCACTCAGCGTGAAGTGCCGGTCCTTGAAACACTATTTAGTTGTGTCCACCTTCCCAGTTCGTGCTCTGTCACAATACCGTTGGCAATAACGGCAATAAACAGTCAGGACAAAATGATCGGTCATGTAGTGCTCGTGAAGAGATGTCGATGACCAACATGCATGCTCTCCACTTTCATACGTTTCGGGGAAGCTGCAGATGTGCACGTTTTGTAATGAGGTTTGCTCACGGAGTGATATCTTCTCGAGTACTATTTTCCTCTTTTTTTATCTTCCTTCTAGGCTTTTATACTGATTACGTTTTCCCATAAGCAAAAGCTGTGAAAGGGTTATTTTTTTGGAGGGAAATTGTCACACTGCACTGTTGGCTGCTCTATTACATAAAGGTGTACATAGAATATTGTAGGAGTAGCCCTTTCTTACTACTATTTCGTCTGGAAATATGAGAAGACAAGGAAGCCTTGATTCCGGTGGCAATATATACAAGCGTCTTGGTAGACGAAAGTAAACGACATATCAGTGAAATATCGACATCGCTTCGGGTTACGAGGATAAACTCACAAGTCTTTCAAGCAATAAAAGAAACCCTTTTCTTATGCTTGGCTCTCGCTTTCTTCAGCACATGAAAAACAAATCCCGACATTCGAAAGTACGTTTACCTCTTTTTTTTCTTTCGATCCCTGAAACAGAATCAACTTTTTTATTCCTACAAGCCATATAAGATTGAATCCTACGGTAAGTCAATGTAGTTTTGTAAAACTCGTCCTGAGAAATGAGAATATCGTGTGTAAACACCTGGAAAAGTATACACCAGAAGTAGTAGTAGTAGTATTGCTCTATTTTTTGTGTGAAGGGTAATAGTAGTAGGGAGTACATAAGTTCACAACCTATCCTCAATCCCAGCCTTCCAATCGGATTTACCTTTGCAAACACAGTCAAACCAATGATAGCCTTCAAGTTGAATTCATGCCTGAGGGACTGTGAAATTCTCGAATTTCCTCAAAAAATTTCCGTTCCTTTGGCTTTTCTCTCGCGTTTTCTCCAGTGTTGTTGGATTATTTGCTCTGTCGAGAGAATCAGTTTTTGAAATGAGGAGCGCAGAATTGCAATAGCAGCTTCATTTCTTTGAAAATACGATTTGGTTCTGAATTAGAGGGTAAGACGGCTTCGTCCTTTTATACAAGTGTCTTTTTTCATCTGGTTTGCTGACACTAGATGATAACACAGTATCAGCAGGCAGGGTGGTCAGCTTTCTTCTTTTAGCTAGACACGTACGGATGTCTTCCCAAGAGATTTAAAGCTCTTTTCAGACTCCTCAGAAAAAACGTTCTCAGCTCTACGAACAAGTACATTTTTTAGGAGTGTAATATGTAACATTCAGTATATTTCATACTTTTTTCTTGGGAGTCAAGCGTCTCGTTTGCTTTCTCCTGAAAAATGGATACAGCTTGTTTTCAAGTTGACAGTTGGACGGATGCACTATTATAATTTCACATCACTTTCAAAAAAATGTCAAAAGTCTTAAACGATGAACTCTTGTTTCACTCAACCAACTTGGTTGCTCCTGCATATTGGGATGGTTATCATCATTATTGCTTAGACTCCACACTCTCAAGTCATTCAAAACGAGGGTCTAGTTTCCTTTGAGCAGTTTTTCACAAAAAAAAAACATGTAATGTGAAGCATATAAGAAGATTATATCCGCTTTGGTGCTAGCATAAGGAGTAAAAGTTCACTTCAAAGACGTCATATATAATAAAAGGGCTCACTTGTCCTTTCTTTGACATGTTAGTGCTCCACTGCTGCTGTTTTTCTTCCACGCGAATTACACGACAAGCAGAGCAATAAATATATGAGGGGAATATAATAATGAGATAGACCTTGTCACTTAACTTGATTTTACTCTGTGCTCAAAATCCTTTGTAAAATTTGCACAAGAACTTGTTTCAAGAGGGGATCCTATTGTTAAATCAGCTTTTTTCTTAGAAGACAGGCGAACAAAGCGTTATGGTCTTTGTTTCTATATTAAACTGGGGGTGTTAAGTTGACGATTATAATGGACTCGTGGATCTGTATGAAGAATTTACAGACGTCTCCTACTCCTTCAAGCCATTTAAGGTTGAGTTGTGTAGCCCCGTCCTTGGTTCACTATAGGGTGAAATTCTCGGAAGAAATTTGATTGATGCTCGGAACAGCTGAAAGAAAGAAAGAAGGAAAACGTATCATTAGCTGTTAAGAATATATAAATACATGTTATAATTTAACAATAATTATTACGCTAATTCCTTGAAACTATAAGAAAGTTTATATTCTACACAACAAAGTTAAACAAGCAGAAGATGTATGTCCATCAACGTTTGTTCAACTTCTTTGATTCTGCATTCCCAGAAATTATTTTCTATCTGGTTTCCATCAAACGTTGTACTTGGAATAATCATTGTAATTGCCTTTCCCTCAGGCGTTAATAATGTTAATCAATACTAATTTAAATGTTAGTCATTCTAATTACAAGAGAAGCGTCAGAAAGAATACATTAGCATATCGCTCATCGACTAACAATTAGCTGACAAACAAGTTAATAAAATTCATTTACAACAAAGCATTTACGAGACAACCTACATACTTTTTAATTAGCGGTTTAGGAAACTAGAAACAAATGCAAAGCAAACAAACAACTGTACTAACAGACAACAAGGCAAACAATCCCGAGTAGCTAACAGTGTTGGGTAACAGGGAAAATGTCAACTGTGAGAAAAGTTGTATGTGCGTTTGGCTAGGAAGAGCAAACAAAAATGGAAACTAATTCATGAATGTGTGTGGGCATGTACCTTGAATAAATATACAAAAACGAGACTAAAATAGTGGGAGGAACAGCGGAAGTTGTGTAACTCGCCGTTGTTTTACCCATAAAGTAAAGAACTTCGTTGACCATGCTAAAATAGGCGTGAAACATTCTTTCTAACCTTCCTCATCCATCCGGACCTGATGTTCTACTTTTTCATAGAAAAACATTAGTATGAAGTTTGAATTTAAATTTAATGTGTTATGGCTTCATAAAAAAAGTGAATGCTTAGGTCCCGTGGCTCCAGTTCCTGGTGCGTTTTTAATTAATCCTTTTGTACGACAAGCTACATGGGATTAGACACACAACAAAGCACAGATTTCATCAGGAAAAAATAAAGCCAGTTTTGTTTTGTGTTTGTTATTTGCCTTGGATTTAGCTCTTGATAAGTAGGAGCTTAAACTTAGCTTTTAATGCAAAGAGAAGAATATTTCATTCATGCTGTTAGAAATTAAATTTAGCTTCAACATACTACTGCTGCTTTTGATTATGCTTATATTTTTCCAACTCTACGACGCCCATAATTCTCATTGTCAGTGAAACATATTTAATATTCCATTCCACCCACGCATTTTGTTGTTACATATAGGATTTTTATATGGCGTGCAAAAGAATGAGTATTAGTTAACGAACGAGAGCGAACGAAATACGTTAATAAATGAAAGTGTGATGAAAAGAGTGAAAGCTAAGCATTTTATGGAAGGGGGCGATTCTTTTAATTTGTTGATTGAGATAAGTCATAATTTATTTTTGGATTTTGGTGCATCTGCTCCTGTCTCAACCAGACACATGACACAAAAGACACTACACACTACGACTACATTTTTTTTAGAAAACTGCTCCTGCACATGGCATTATGGGGATGGTGTCACTAAGATCAGTCATGTTTCCAATTCAATGAACTATGATGAGTCGAGGGAGCGATACGCATTATTCTATGATAATAATGGCAATGCATGATGGATGCAAGCTTGCATTGCAAGCCCTCAATGTTCTAAGCGCATTAAGAAAGGCAAACACAAACAAACACCCTTCTCTTAGCGATCACACGTTGATCTACAATCTATCCGCTCATTTAGAGACACAGACGCTTGCTCATTGTTCGAAATGATAGTGCCTTCAGGCAATCCTCATCATCCGGTGACAACAAACATCAACAAAAAAACCATCTACTTTCACTGCGTACGTACTCACACTCAGAGAACCATGTACTGAGGCAGTTAGTTAAACTCATTCATTCCTTTGAAACCCAAACAATTTAGGAGCAGAGCTAATTTTGAGTTATCTTTTGAGTCAATGAATAGGTGATGATGAGAGTCATTATTCATTTTAGTTTCCCAATTTTCACCAAAAACCATTTATTCCAACAAGAATGATTATTTTATTTGCAATCCTGAATGGATGAAACATGAATAACATTTCCGCTCCGTGTGCAGAGCAAGTGAGGTATACACCAGTTTCACATAGAAAAGCTCCAGCTGCAGCTATCTAAAGAGAAAATTGGCACATCTATTCTATTCACTGGATGAACAGTCAACTTTACAATGCGGGTAAAATGGAGGAGTCAATTATGATAATTGGTACATTGCGGTCGAGTAGAGCAGCATATATTCAGTGCTTTGTCTGAATACATATGAAATGGCGTAGTCCCATTTGCAATGAAATGTTGGCTTGCCATGTACCTACGCACATAAGTAGAATGAATGCTGCTTTATGAGGCAGCAAAACTACAAAATACAGAGGAGGTACATCTTTTGAGTCAGTGCCCTATAGCCACGAAAACTACTACGAATACGTTGAAAAGTATGTGCGTGGACTTCTCCCTGCTTGCATGCTCTATAACGTCGAATCACTCTGTGATTTTGGTCGTTTTTCGTTCAACTTCCAATTTAACTGGATGACTAGTATACGCTCCTACTAAGCCGTCGGAGGAAGTTTCATAAGGCTGCATCTTTTGAGCTTTAGTATTCTATGATTTGGCTAGCACTTCACGCAGCGCACGTAATTTCTCTCTATTAAAGAAGGTGTTATTCTAGACCATTCAGAAAAAAGAACTTGAAGCACACTGACTGAAAATGGAGACGTGAAAGTACGGCGAAAGCAAAGTGGATACCATTGTGTGGTCGAAAATATCATATAGGAATAGTAGAATGAGCGAGAGAGAGTGTGTGTGTACATGTATATACAAATGTATTATGGAAGGACTGAATGATTTATCACATCAACTGTGATTCGTGAGATTTTCTCCGTCTCCATTTTTCCACTCAAAGTGAACTTTTTTCCACACTTCTTTATATTTTGGTGCTGGTTTCTTCCATGTTATGTATTGTATGAAGCTTGTACTATTTCCAATCTTTTTTTTGTACGGGATTCTAACAAAAAAAGAATTCGATTTCTTCTCGGATTTTTCTCAAGATGCAATCTTTTACTTTCTGCGTGTGAAGCTGATTTAAAAGTATTGTTAGGCAGATATGAAATAAAATTTAAAGCTCCACTAAGCATTTTTGGTTGTCCATATGCTTTAGCTCAAAGAGATAAGAAGGTAATAAGGTAGATATAATGGTATAAATTATGCATACTAACCAAAGGTGTGTGTAGTAGTTCTAGTTTGTATTATTATAATTAAAATTGCACACAAAGACGCATGCTCACATAAACACAGTTTGGCAGGAATGAATGGTGGCAGAGAGTAGAAGAAGAAGAAGAAAAAAATCCATTCATTTCGTAATACTTCAAATTACAAGAGACTAAAGCGTAAAACAAAAAAGATTCTGTATGAGATGAAATAGGGATTCTGCGTTTCTGCTCAGCCAAAAGAGTTTTTCCTGGAACACTGGATTCTTTTCTCGCTTTCACTCTTTCACCATTTTTTTCATTTTGTAAAAGCACCAGCGTGGGAGCAAAACATTCTGTGTGTCTGTGTAAAAAAAGGAAAAAGCTAGTGCTATTATTGTTTTTTACTTTTTTGATAATAAGTCTTCTTTTCACGTATTCACCGAATATTGTTTCCTGACTGGAAGAAATATTCAAGCAAATGGCTCCATACACTATGTATGCATGCGTAACCAAGTTAAAGTATGTTTTTCAAACTAATGCTGCCGGTGATTTAGGGCACAATGTGAGCAAGTGAACCGGCCTAACTGATATGTACTTTGGTATTATGTGCAGATAAAAACAACAGCAGTGGAAGGGCTTTTGAAGCGAAGATACGTAAGTAATATGTACTTTATGTCTGCTTTCGTACATACCTTCACATCATATATAGATGTATACTAGTGCATTTTTTCTAACTAGCTTAGTATATATGCGTACGTTAGATACAGGAGAGCCAACTTTTTTTTAACTAACTCTCTTGACAAATGAAATGAGTAATGACAAAAACTTTTCCCCTATCTCGCTCTAATCGTGTAAGGAACAAGGCTGCACAAAGGAAATGTTTTTTCTCTTTCCCTCTTTGAGGAAGCAGCACTGGAACCGGAATACGCATCTAGTTATCGAACTGCAGCTCCCAACACACACGTCTCAATCACTAGGTTCCCTGTGATGTATCTAAAGGAGAATTTCAAAAGCTCCTCTAAGCCATCTGTCTTCGAGAAAAGACTTAAATCACAAAGAAAGCAAACAAAATGCATTAAACTTTGGAAAGACGTATAGAGAGATATACGCAGACACGCGAGTTTTTTTTATATAGCAGTAATTTCTGCTCATTTCTGCACCATACATAATTTAAATACTGGGCTCTTCCGTATTCCAAACTAGAACCAAAAGGCTGCAATGTCTCTGGCTGGAATAAGGAATATTCATGTAAAGGTTTTGAAAAACAAAAAAAAGTTTGTAACCAAATGTTTTTGGGTGAGTAAAAAAGGCTAAAAACAATTCTTCAAAAATCCCAAATCGGACAAGTATAATAGTATACATATATACAACTTGAAACATAAGGCATTGAAGGAAATCAAGGAGCTTCGGAGAAAGCATATATCGTTTGGAATTATAACTCTTGAGTTGGCAAGTACAAAATGAGCCTGGTTTCGTCTGCTAGCAAAATACTGCACAAAAGAAAGACAAGAGAAACGGAGACGTGGTGAACTTTCATCTTGTCAACTTAAGATTAGATGAACGTATAAGAACTGCACTTTTTGGTCCTTATAGACTCTTAATATTGAATTATAGGGCAAACGCGTGTGTGCTTGTCTCTTGGAGAACAAAGGAAAACAGCAAGCAGAGTTCTGGGTTGTGCGAACGACAATATTTTCCACAGCAAAAACTGGAATCATCCAGTCTGCGAGACAACAAACTTAACTTAAATGTCTTTGGTCCAAGTGAAGTTGTGCAAAGTACGACTATCCCAAAACATAACGCTTATATATTCATTGAAGTACACATATTCTTCTACTACACATTCTCCTTGGTCTCTTTCCCTCGTCAAAATGCTTTTCCTCACATGTATATATTTGACAAAGGAGAAAGTTGGCATAAAACTAATCTTTAGAAAGCCCTGCTATTTTTCTTGACTGTGTTATAGACTCTCTCATTGTTTTCCATGTCAGATATGCACTTTTCTCTTTCCACCACCACCATTCTCTTGTGGACAGAAAGAAATATTCAACAACAACAAAAAACAGTGATTGCTTGCCTGAGCTCTGCTTTGTGTTAAAAATTTAAACACATACTGTGAGTTGAATGTCGTTGTGCCATTTCCTTCCGAAACCACCAACATGCCAAATGTAATGCTAAAAGCAAATTTTTTAATATTACATGAAGATTCGTTTTGATGCCCGTTTACAGTCTGCATTCTGTACACATACATAGTCTATAGGAAGGAACGCTTTGAAGCCTTCACAAGATTGCAGAATTGCTTCTTTTTTTTGTTTTTGAATTCATTACCAAAAGGGTAAAAAAGCAAGAAATGTTTTGGTATGAGTTTATACCACAAGATACAGTACACAGTGCATTTTTATCTCATCAAAAATATGAGAACGCAAACATGGCATGAATCCGAATGTATGATACTGACAGGATATTAGTTTACATCTGTGTTAGAAACTTATTTAAAGTAAAATGAAGTTGGGGAATGTAAGTGAAAAGAAGATTAACTTCGATGAAGTTTTTGCCAAAAGAATGAGATTGTGGGGAAAGATTCAAAAACTAGAACAATCTAGTAGGTATTAACAAGTGAGGCAATATTACGGATTTAATCTGAACAGTCAACAAATGGCTAAACACTGCTTCCCTTGCAACCTCAGAGAATGTAAAAGTGCACTGCACAACGCAAATGCAAAGCTAATATAGAGAAATTCAGTGACGACCTAAAACACAACATACAAGATAGCTTATCAAAAAATTTCCAGAGTTCCAAAGTATTTTTAATGTTGTCTCAATTTACAATAGATATTGGAGGATTAAGGTTTTCGTGTTAAGTCTCTATCGGATGCTCTACAACTCTTTTACGGGAGAATTAGACACATGAAAAGATTATTATCATAAATAGTTCTACACTGCCCAGTAAAGCTGTTTCATATTTACTCACCATTTATAAATGAGATATAGTAAGCAGCTTATTGAATTAATCTGTTTTTAATTACTGCTAAAGATTGTTATAATCTACAATCTATAAATTGATTTTAATTCGAATCCAAGGTTTGTAAATCACTTTGAAATCTGGTTTATGTTTCCGAAATGGAACTTATGAAATATAAAGCCAATTATTTATACTTTTGAACTTTCATCCATTATGAAATAAAAGGTTAGTACTTCACTCGGCAAAATATTAACAACTAGAAACCTTGTTTTGTGCAATATATTTGAGTAGGAATACTGCCAACAGCTTTACGTACTGGATATTATAACATTGTCATAAAAATTTATATATATGATTTTGCACCCCATCTGCTTTATATATCCAGCACAATCTGCACTTTTTGGACAAAAAGTTTTCTCATGAATTTAAATTAGTTGGACAATATTAACATGCAAGAAATGGAGAATACCGAATTTAGAGTAGTAAACTGCTGAAAGCATAACTCGGCAATTACAAGCAGTGCAGTTTATCGTTATAAAAATCGAACCTTAAGAATTAAAATTCTGGAGTAAAATTTATCCTTGATGGATGCAAATGAACAAGTTAGGAGAGAAGCGTTTTTACTGCAGTGCAAAGAATAATATGTACTATAATTGCCATATTCCAAGAGTATATTTTGTTCAACGAAGGACGACAACTGGTGTAAGGGTGCGGTATATATATGGATGCTATACCGTACCTCCCTAACAAGCAAAGCAAGACAAAAATATTGTGCGACCTCCGAAAAATAATCGTATAAAACCGGTATTGAGAAACCGGCCTGGATGAACGACGGCTGCATGCATGTAGCACAAAAAAATATAGCACAGTGAGACATCCTCAGTTCAGCTCAACTGGTACAGCAGTGGTGGTGCACACACGCACACAATGAGATATAAATAAATTTAGACAAGAGAGAAACGAAATACCAGATTCAGTCAAACCAAAGGCTTACATGGTTTAGAGGAACAATGATTTCGCTACCACAAGTAGAAATAGGGATCGCGTTGCGAGTTGTCGCTCACTCCCTGCTAAGACTGGTTGGGAGAGATGAGCTTGAATGGCATGGTTCGGGTAAAACGAAAGGCAAAGACATTATGCCACAATTTACAATGCTCACTCAAGACAAAAAATGATTCGCATTCCTCTCACATTGCATTGTACAACTTTCTCCACGCCCGAAATCCTATATGAAAACATATAGCAGCATGCGTGCATATGTACATTTAAGAAAACCCTAGGTTTCTACCTTAGCATACGAATATACGACAATAGATTACAGTTTACCTCAAAACTGTCCTGTTGAGAAGGGAAAAGTTTCTATAGAATAATTTCCGCTGCCATATGTGGGACATTTGAATGCTGGCGTCCTTTAAATGCGAATTTTTTCCAAGAGACTGTTCCATTGACTCATATATAAAGGGTATAAACAATCGCTAAATTACGAGATCTGCGACCTGAATTTCATATCGTTTAAAGCTTAAAGACAAGAATACCTACAGCCCAATCTTGACAAAACCGTTCCTTAATTCGAGGAGAAAGTCTTGTGTCGACGTATATACGTGTTCTATAAGTAGATGTTCCGCCAAGCTAAAACATGTAAGCCAAATTCAAAGGAACGTGATGTAAAACTCCAATCTTTTTAGACAGCGGTAGTCCTACATTTTATTTATTCAAGTTTGATGGTAATGACTTTCGTAACAATCGTTACAAATCGACTATAGAATTCTATCGAAAATAACAATGTGAAAATTTCCATTCGACTGAAGATAAATCTACATAACAGAAGAAACGGATAAAAAATTGTGTGCACGGCTACCCCCAAAAACTTTCACCGGGTCTACTACCTTGATTTGTTCTTGTGTTGAGGAAAAGCGCTTCTCCGTTCGTTGCATAATCAATTTACTTGGCACTTTCATTCTAAAACGTATCCGCAATATAAGCAACCGGTAGCATAAAAATGCAAGAGAAATGTGTGTGAAAAATAGCAGTACGGCTTGTCAAAAGAACTTTCAAAACCCCAGAATGCAGAGGTAGTTTACATGGTATATAGTTTTGCCAGTGTTGCTATCTCAAATCTCTCAAATGTGCCAGTTGTGATACAAAACACAATAAAGTTGGAAATGGAACGAAATAGACCAGTAAGGTAGGCTTTCCAAAACAAGGACAGTTTACAAATATGTAGTTATCTCATGTGAAGGATGTAATTTTCTGGGTTTATAAATACTTTGTGTACTGAAACACTAGTAATTACAAAAATACTACGTTGCTTTAGATCATCCTAATTATATTTCAGACCAATTTTCTTTCTACCTTTTATCAATCGTTTACTCTATGCTCAAAGCTGCATTTCCTCTCTATGTACTGCCAATATGGATAATCTGGAAGTTTTATATTTTATCTTATTAATCTTCACGCCACAGGTAGCGCACCTGTGAGACATGATATACTAATACAAACAATGCATCATTTTATCGCAAACACCAAATTTTCCGTCATTCGAAAATAATTTAGGGGATCGCCCGTCCAGGAACACATATTTGTATGAGGTAATAATATTTCACTACACTACGGTTAATGGGGCACTATTATACCAACTTCATGAAACATGCATCCACTCTTTGTAGTTGGAAATTGGAAACTAGACACCCTTCTGTTCAAACATAATAAATAGCTGTAATTTCATTCACTCAAATACTTGTGCACAAATTTTTGAAGGCGGTGACAGCCAGACACTTGCTATAACACAATAGTGGCAAGAATACAAAAATAAAGGCTAGTATATGTATATCATACATTTCACTTACGTTAGGATTATTCGGGGCACAGGCAAAAAGTGATCACTGCACTTTGTAACAAGGAGATAAAAGTACTCCAAGATTCTAATTTCTGAACTTGTCAACTACCAACAGTGAAAAGAGTGCATTGTATTGTCCTCTGAGTAAAATTTGACTTTGAAATGGCTTCTACGCACAAATGACAAAGACAATTTTACACCAGCGATTTTCAGCTTCAATCAGATTGTTTGGTTGGTAGCCAAAGGTGTTATATATGTGAGTAGGCAATTTGGTTGTCAAACCTGTTTCCTCAGAATTGTTTTTCTTCAAACTTGTTCTCGGGAAGAAAGTGAGTTGAATGGGGAAACTTTTCGAGAGCCAAGTCAACTACAGAAATACGCAACTCAAGTTTTGTGTAACTCTTTTTTCTCAAACACATTATTGGATTAGCACCTTGGGTTTGGTTCTTTTGTGTGATTCGTTCAAGTCCTTGTCGTTTCCCCTATCTTTTGTTGATTGATCTGCCTCTGACATTCACAAGATGTTCGTAAACAATAAAACAACGCGAGGTGAAAGTTTCTTACGGGAACAGGACAAGTACAACACCGGGCACAATTGAGAAAGCTTTTCTCTCTCGCAAAGCCTTCAGCAAATCTTAAGTAACCAACCGTCACGACACGATTATATGGCAAGCCACCACAAAAATGATCCAGCAGGAAAAATATTATTGTTGAAGTATTATATTCAGATGAAAGGTTGATTGTGGGCTGAAAACCAGAAAAGATTATTCTGATGATGGTTTAGTGGTTAGCACTCACTTGACTGATTTCACCTTTTCTACCTACGTCCTCATTCGATTGAATTTCCCCGGTTATATTCCAGGATAATAATAATCGACTTAAAGTTGAAGCTACCACTCCAGAGAATACAATTTAGTTGAGTGAGGCCTTACTTAGACTTTATCAAAGTAGAAAAGCCCTCATGTACGGAAGTACGTCGATGATGGTGATGATGCGAATGTGTAGCCTTCCCAACTTTGAGAAAGAGATGAGTATATTTATATGAATGTGTGTGTGTGCTTTTGAAGATTATTGGATCAAGGAGACACGCTTCACTAATTTCCCCTTGTCAGATAGATGTGGAGAACTTTTTTGCACAAAAAAATGAGAGAGACTTTTTAGTCAGTTCATCATTTTGTTGTTGTAAAAAGTAAAGAGTTTAAGATGACTGCTGAAACTTGACTGTCTCTTCTTCTTCTCCTCTGTGAAAAGAAATGTGGAGTGCTCACTCTCTTTTTCTCCATATGAGAAAAGATGATGAGGACAAAGACCAGCAAGATATAGCTGAACGCTGTTCGTACTGTTGAAATGGAAAGTGAATGTACGCGTCTGTTCACTCTGAAATGTGTGAAGGGACTGAATGGCTGCTTTGAATCCACTCGCCTTTCATTTACCCACCGACTCCTCGAATACACAAACGCATTCACTCTCGACACACACAACTTTCTCACAGTTGTAGAGCTCTGGTCTATGCAGGCTGGCCTAAATATACGTGCACTGCTCTCCCACTTTTCTTCACAGCTTTCGCTACTTTCCCTCATAGGTATTCATTTCTCCCACGTACCCAATATGTGCTTTCGTTCTCACGAACCTGACGTATATCATGCGCATACCTATATATATTGTACTATACCAAAGAATCGGAAAGAGGCTTGCTGAATGAAATTATAATTAGTATTAATTATAGAAATAAATAAAACTGGAAATAATGCAGCGTTTAAAGCTTCTGAAGGGTCGGAATCGCGCCTGCGTTTTGATACTACTTTACGTATGATGGTAATTGGCTTAAAAACAGTAACTAACCTACTGCATTGTGAAAGTACATGGAAAGGAATTGTTTATCTAATGCACCATAACCTTATTGCGTCATACGACTAAAGTGCAAAGTCAACAGTGTCTGTTTTGAAGGTTTTCCCATGAAATGGACAAAGGTTACTCACGGCGTGGATTCCTAAAAGAATCCAGAACAAAAATTACTGAATCGCTTTGACATATAATTTCGGACGAATCTTATTCAACCAAAACACGTTATTAGTACATAGTAAACACGTGCAATCTATTTTCATCGTGATCACTAATCAATAGTTAGGTTGGTCAATAATGAATAACTTTATATGCAAAGTGATAATTTAAAAAAATAGTATGTATAATTTTAGTATCTCTTGGAATGAGGTGCTTTAAATGAGAAAGTATCAAAAAGGTACGCATGAAGTGGAATTGCCTTTCATTAGTAACACAACTTAATAAATAGGACCTGAGTTCCGATGTTCATCTAGATCTGGATGTTTCCTGCTGCAAAACGGGTACAATATGTACCCCTAAAATGGTATTATGGCTCAATGTACAGTTACAAGTGAATGCAGTATGCAATTTAAAGGAACGCGAGAATTTTACTACTATCGCTAACAAATTCGTTTGATTAAAGGTGTATATTATACACAACATACAAAGCCTAAATAATTCCCCGGCGATCTACCCCACAAACCTCCGCATGAATATTCCACCTCCACGCATTACCTTGCTGAATGGGAAATTCTTTCTAACAATTCTAACCTCTCAAAGTCTAAAGCAACGCAGACCCATATGTTTACCGTCGACTACTAGTACGATTTGATCATACCTGAGCCTGAGAACAAGAAAATGTTTTGAGAAAATGCTGGGGACTAAGTTTAGCAAGTTCTCAGCAAACCTCTAATAAACTATATAACATGTACTACTTTTAGCAACGCACCTCACCTCAGCTTTCTTTTTTCTTATTGCATTACACTCGTCATTTGTTTTAAATAGTCTGGGAACAAAAATATAGTCTCTCAACAGTATAGGGAATTATCATGGGTGTCGTACACAGGATGCATGCATTACCTCCAAAAAGAAAAAAAAGTGAAGTGCAATGCATACTTACCCAAACGTGCCTCTCCACTTTACCTAATCTCACTTCATTGCACCGTAGAAAAAACAAGTTTCTCGGTGTGTGTAGAGCAGTTAGTAGTGGTGGTGCTAGCGGTACAAAAAACAAGTTTTACAAAGTTAGCTCGCTGGAAAAACCAACTTCTTCGTCATTTCCTTAACAGACTAACCAAACAACCAACATGGCCAACTTTTTTTTTCTCTCTCTCTCTTCCTACTTCCTATACAATGGCAAAGTTAAGTATACAGAGAGAAAGCGGAAAATAAAAGTTATCTTTTATTCCTCCAGTCTTGCAGCCATACGAATACAATAAGAGAAAGCATATATTAGAATGTATAAAATCTGCTGGTATGTTGTGGCGCCTCGACTTGTCTGAGTTAGAGAATACAGTTTAGAAGTAATGAATTTGTGTACGTGTTGTTGATCTACCGCTGTGATCTAAGCCTCTTCGTTTGTTTTTCTTCATTCATTACATTTCTGTATGTAAAAGCTTTGTACGAAGCACGTGTAATAACAGTACGGATGGAGATGGGGAAGCGGAAAAGGCGAAAACTGATGTCTTGTGTGTTTTTGCGTTTGTTTGTACTTAGAATTTTGTAACTTTGCATCCGTTTTTTTGTAACGAAACCAGTAGGGACAGGCGAAAAAGGAAGCAACAATATATGTTTCAGTTAAAGGGCTCCTGGAAGAGATGGACATATGATACGAAACTTTTTTTCTAGGCGCAAACTGCGGGATTAGTCGGCCTGATGAGATGGAGACATGAGAGAAAAGAAGGAAAGAGAATTGTAGAGCTGAAAAAAAGCTTTCTTACTCAGATAATTCATTAATCACATACTTTTGTATTCAGACTTTAATAAGAAAAGCATATGAAAATAGGCAGAATGGCCAAGTATATTGTAAACAAAAATGATATATAAAAGCATTAATAGATGTGCATAGTCGTAACTAGCAAAATATATGACATGTTTTTATCTATTAGCCCTAATGAATTTCGGTGGATAATAATAATCTATATCGGCGATCCGCTGATTACTTTGTTGGCGTAGCTTCTCCGACCGATGAGAACCCAAATTTTGGTGTGCATTGATTCTTCAAAAATCTAATCACACTTTGGGTGAATGGTACAATATATAGTATATATGAGTGAGTTGAATTTTGTCAAGCACCACTTTTGTTTCTCTAATCTTTCTTCTCCCCTGCTGTCAGTTGATGACAGAGTATAATGAAATGTCATCTTGCTCATGTTCTGCTCAGTTCTTTCCTTGTAAATCAAGATTTAAGCATTTTACCTCTCATATATTTATGATACAAACGAATAAGAAGTGAGCACAAGATAACAACACGAAACCAAGCGAGGCTGCAAGATGAGCAAAGAAAATGGAAGAGACTTCACATTGTTATTTAATGTGAAAAGCGGAGAAAAGGGTTGCATTGTGCTCCACTCACTATACCCAACAACAAAACAACGGAAGGGAGAAATGCACAATGAAATGGATGAGATGAGTGCAAAAGAGTGTGGAGCGATAGCAGACAAAACGGCGGAAAACAATAGTTTTTGTACATGTGCATATAAATATATATAACCAAAAACCAAGGTCTATAAGTTTCACCGCTTTCTCTTTCCCAACAACTCACCACTTGCACTTACGTGAAGTGGGTACATGTCGACTGACAACAGCGTGCTGCTCTCATCTTCCGTGGCCACAGGGAGCGTTGCATTTCATTGCTTATTGGTGCCTCAACCTGCCACTGCTACTGTTGCCTTTGGTTGTTGTTTGACGATGAAGGGAATGGCAAACGAATGAATGAAGGAGGGAGACAAAAGGAAGCTTTTAAGACCGGAATGACAGACATGATTAATCTTGTTGATTGTTTTCCCGTGGAAAAAGGTCTGAAAAGAGGAAATCAATTATTCATTAAAAACTATTTCCTCTAAGGTGGTAAACGTCCGTATATGTCCATATCGCTCTTTTATGAAAATGCATTTTTGTTTTTAATAAAAAAACATACCTCCTCCAAACTTCTTTTTGTGTGTGTGCCACCTAGCCTTATGTTCACAAGATTACACTACTCCTTTCGTGAAAATGGAAGAAAAGAGCTGTAATAATGTAATGTACATGGGGAAATTGCATCCTAATAATGCTCATTTTGAATGTGAATGTATTTCTCCAGTCGTTTTCAGAAAGTAGTCCTTGGTGGGTTATATACATGCTTGTTTACGCTACTTTCAAAGCATTTCCCCATCTCTTTGTTGCTCATACTTGGGTTAAACTGTCTTGTTTCATTTTACGTTTAATTTAAAACATTCGTTTGGAGTTTAGTTTTCTACCTTATTATTCAACAATATAGTGAAGGAAGCTTCTTATTCTTCCTCCATATGAATTTAACACTTTCCTTTTCACCACGTTTTTTCCAACAACTTTTTTTTTGTTTTGATTGTTTACGAGATAAAGAAAATGGAAGCTGTTTGTATGAATTAAGAATCCAGTTTTTATTTGCATGGAGTGGTGAGTCTTGTCTTTGAAGGTTTACCCAGAAACATCAAATAGCACAGACGAAATTCTTGGTCGTGATTCGTGATGCTTTCTCCGAAAAACAACTCCATCTTTTTTCTTCAAAATATCTTCCAGGTAGTGGCAACTGCTGTGTTGTAACAAATGAGATGTCAATCTTTCTGTTCCCTTACAAAGTAATCTGTGTCATGTAAGTACGTGTGCGTGCTTTCATATCTAGTTCAGTATATTTCCGCGAGTAGGCAAGATCCCTAATATTAATATTGTTTCCTAATATAAGCAAACGCGTATGATATTAAAATTCTTTGAATGAATTTCTCAATTTGATTATACTCTCTTCGTACCCATGAAATACGTCTACATACATTTTAGAAATCAGGGAGTCAATAAGGTAGGGTGGGAAAGGGTTGGTGTCTTCATGCAAGCATGTTTTCTAACTGCTGGCAAAATACTCGCTTACATTCTTCTACTTCCTTCTGCATATAAGAAAATATAAATTATATTATTATGCTATAAGCACTCTAGGTTTTCTGTCTTCAGGTTATGGACTTATCTTTCTATTTAGTATAGCATTTAATTATTTTCACTCAACATTACCTACACTCATCGTCAGTTTCATGTTTCATATTATAGCATCTCAAGTGTGAGTAATCTAGATTTCTGTCTCCTTTTTAAATGAGTACTTATGTGTATGTGGAGTGTAAATACCAACATAGTTATTAATCAACGGGTTAAGTTAGTCATGTAATGCATGCTTTTTAGGAAGAGGAAGAGTCATCATTCCGACTAAAATTCAATATACACATTATGCAGGCAAGAGTACCCAGAGGTAGTATTATATACTTTATTAGATGCAAGTAATTTACCTTGCTCCAACTTCCCCTGAATATACTTATACTGACTACGCACACGAGTTTTGGTAGATTCGTTTCCCCCACAAATGCCAAGGACATTCAAGTGAAGAGTGCGCTTCTCTTCCTACGTAATGCGTTCAGGATACAAAATTTTAAATTAATAACCAGAATCCCTAAAACTGAATCATCTTATGCGAGCCTGTTAGTCACAGTTCACAGATGCAGCAGCAGTGCGTGCTGTCTAATTGACTATACACAACTCCAGTTGTAAATCGCTACATTACATGAATGATTTTCACTTATTCTTATGCTGAAGTTTGGCTCAGAATAATGTAGCAAGCAGACAAAGACAAAGAAGTATAAATGTAGAACCTCAATTTTAATGACAACGATAACTTGAATGTGATTTCAACTAAAATTGAAGCTGCACTTTATATTAGTATATTCAACCATACTTTAGACCATTTGTTGAATGTTGAACATATCTAAGGTCAAAATTTAACTCTTGGCAATCATAATAAGTTTTTTGTGCGTTGAAATTGAAGTTCATTGCTTGTCTCTGCTGTTGGAGTAAACAAGGAGATTGAAATATGAACGGAAAATATTTGAGAGAGGAATAGCAATTTTCATGTCAGTTTAAATACTCACCTGTGTAACGTTTGCATCATAACTTGCTTGAAGCAACATTTCCTCCCACGATTTCTGAAGGGATAACACACGGAAAAACAATTTACATCATAAATAATAAAAATATTTGGTAATCCATGAAATGTCGACAGGTGAAAATTTGATGACAAACTTATAGAGCTATACTGCATGGCTAACTTTTAGTAATCACGTTGGATTCCATTGAACAAGAATGCAATAAAAAGTGCTCTTAAGACTTGTCAAGATCTTTCTAGGATTTTCACAATGTTTATCTGCCTGCAGGTGGTATTGTATTGGAAGGTACATTTAAGGAAACTTGATCGTTTCAAGAATGCGTGTTTAATGGATTGTCTAAACATTTCATACTCAACCGGGTTGCATTTTAGTAGAACGTCAATGTTTGGATGTCCTTGTTACGATGATCCTTGGCGAATTTATCTTTCGATTGTATGTTTCAAGCTAAAATACATATTTTAATACATAATATTTGTTTTTAACCTGTTTTAACATATATTTTGTTATACAATGTACAGTGAAACAGCGATCATGAAACTAAATGTTAAGATTGCCCATGTAAGTTGTAGTTTTCCTTCTAAAAGTTGTAAACTTCGTATAAAGATAAGGAAATGGGTTGCCTTAAGCGCTTTTCTATACCACCACACGGTTCCAAATACGGAAGGAGTGAGAATTTTTAAGGCTGGAAGCAAAAGTATATTTTTAGGGTGCATTAGTAGTAGTATGCTTAAACATATAAAACAATCGTTGATAATGGCTAATGCCCATTCAATGGTGACAGTTCCTGAGAGAGAGAGAGAACACCCGAGTATGTATCTAACACGACAGAATGACTTTTTGCCAAAAACTGGGAATATACGAATCTAAGTTCAAGTTTCTTAAACTAACGACTCGTTATTGTCGTTGCCCCACCATATTAAACTATGAGAGTTTCCTTTAATTGTATAAATACATCTCATGTATGAACTTATCGTTGGTAGAATATCTCAAACGAGACATTAAATCAGTAATCTAGCAAGTTCGTAATGAAATTAGTCACTTTCCCTTCCTTCCGGGAATCATTTAAACAACGATGAATGACCAGAAAACTCCCGCGTGCCAATGAGGTCCTCGTCCTGCTTTGCAATGTGATCCTCGAATTTTCTTAATTTTTATCTCTCACTCTTTCCCTCTTCTCCTTCAGATAAGTCAAGCAACGTCTCATTCGCCTCCGCCATCATTCACTTTGAAACGCGTGTTCCAGGAGCAGCCTAAAATCCTCCAGATTTTGGTAATCACCAAAGTTTAGCAATGATGCAAGATGAAAAGAATGGGATTTTTAACTTTTCCAGCTCAAGCAAACTACAATAGTTCACGCATTTTATATTAATTGAGAAAGTCACAGTGACTGCTCCAAAGCAACAAATTGCATTTTTAGAGGGAGAAAACTTCACCAACTCTTGTTACTCCGTGAAAATGGTTCTCAATAATTAGTTTCCTATTTCTGGCCATTTCAGAGAGAACAATGGCTCTTTTAACTAGTCAGGTGTTACATTCTACCCTGGCCTCCTTCCCATTCACACAAAAATAGGGAGAGCCAGTTCAAAGAATCCATTAGAAAATTATAATGAGATGTGTGCACTCGATTCCGAGTGGTATAGTGTGAACCGTTGAGTTGTCTAGTAAATTTGTTAGTTTGCTCTTGCTCGTCCGTCATTTTGGCATAAAAGGTGAACTTTTTTTCCATACTTACATTACATATATAATGTGTTATAAGGAAACTGGAGTTGAGTAAGTTAGTGGGATGTAGGAAGGATTACGTAAGCACATATACGCTCATCTTCTCTGTTCCCCTATTCAATATAGAAAACTACTCTAGTAGAAGTCAAACTATTTTATAAAAAACTACGCGTCAAGACGCAGACAATGTGGCTTTCTCTTTTCACTCTTTTCGAACATTCCATCCAGGTATTGTGGATGGGAGAGCTATGCAAAAAGACATTCACGTAACTGTTATGTTATAACATAACCAACAAGAAAACATTGAGAGAAAAGTGTACTCAGCGTACGCCAGAGGAAAGTAGGACGCTTCTAAATTAAATTGGTGAAATAGAAGGCTGGCTGGGAAAACCGAGGAGAAAGACAGGGGAAAAATTAGGGAAGCCGAGGGAAATTGCAACTCCACGTCTTTCTTTCTTGTTGTTTGTGACATTGTGATGGCTCTTCTGCGTCAACTGTTGCCAAAGTCGGGATGCTTTCTTGTTTGCAGGTTGTTTCCTACCGTTCACACGTGAAATATATGCATATCTCCAGGTCTTTCCCTAGTAATTATTATTATTCAGTGAATGGTATATAAGCGATCCGGCAAAAGCACCGAATTGCTAAATTACCATTAGTTGAATGAGATGACATTTACAGTAGAATAATGATAAGTGCAACCAACCATTTGACTGATACAAAATTGAATACATCATTTTACAATTCTTTCATAACAGAAATTCAACTAACGCATAGTAATATATATCTGCAATCTACATAAAGCTAAGTGTGTAGTAAGATGGTTTACCACAGAGTTTTAAGCTTTTAGTGCAATATACTTTTAAACGGAAGGCGTTCGACAGAAATAACCTACATATTATATATTTCGACGCTCGCAGTATGAAACGGCATTGGATTATAACTAATTGCTGGTTGTATTAACTTCAGAAGCGCTCTTGCATTCATAAACCATCTGATATCATCCATATCTTCGCATTTGAAAGGAAAGTTGGCTCGATATCTCGGCTGCTCATAAGCCTGCTGCGTCATATCAAAAGTTCTAGAGACATTTTTTTTTTCGTTTCTCAATCCCATCTAAACATTTCTAGATAATGTATCGTCTACTCGTATCAAGCCAGGTCAAACGCCTCCACTTAAAATACTCTGATACAAGCAAAGCTACGAATCCTACCAAATTAAGGTCTCAAAGTTTCTCCCTGTTATCACATGAAACTAAGAAAATGAAGTAAGCCAAATAGAACTTTCCACCCTGTTTTGAACAAGGATGGTTATTGTACTTAGGCGTAAAGTGTCCCGAAGGTATTTTCAAATATCTTGCTAACTTTGGCCTACGTTCCCAAGGACTTGAGCGGTACATTATGCACTTAGGCAATCACATGTCATGGCCGACTACAGGAAGCAGTAGTGTGGTATGGTAGACGGAAAATTGTTGCGAGAATGAGATGGCTGAGAAACTGATATTACCTCCACCTCCACACACTTTACTCTTTGCATTCACTCCTAATGAATTTCAGTGGCTGGCTAAAAGCTGTTGCACGAGACACAATATAATAATGTAGTTTCCGGGGAAGTTAGTAAGTCTTACTTTTTACCTTCACACACACTGCCATAAGGAGTAGTCCTACCGTTCAAGGAGATGAGAGTAAGGAAGACTAATGCAATAAGTAAAGGAAAATGCCTTTATCTGGTGAATCAAGGTTGGTTCTGGGTTCGGTTGAAAGCCGTGCTTACTACGAGACTCCATAATGTTCCAAAAGTCATATCAAGATGTTGTGCTTTCTTGGAACTTAATATGTATATACTCCAAGCTCGCTACGGAGAGAAAAAGAGAAGGTATGATATGAACAAGTTATGAAAATATTCGCTAGTTGGCCTCTATTCCCACAAGTCACGATCTCAAGGGATAAAGGTACTAGAGTTGACTACAACTACATCCCTAAGCATTCTCCAAGTTAGGGTTTAATTCGGCACACACAATCTTCTCATCCCACATTTTATTGAAGAGACTTATAACTAAATTGGAATCATGGTACTTTGTACTTGTGTTTTTTTTGTTTAAGTAAGTACTTTATTCAGTTCAACGGTTATTTCAATGACAAATCAAAACACGGACGTAGTGATAAGTTCATATAAGTTGTACTTTCAAATCCCCTTCAAGTTGACACAAGATAGTTTTTGTCGTTTTTTTTGTCAGGGTTAGACTTTGCCCCTGACTTTGAATATTACGCTGTATTCTTGAGGATTAAGTGTAAATCCGATTGCCGGTTCGAGGGTAGGATTTGGATTACTGGGATCACATTCCACGTTAAAGTTTTTAACAATATTGGTCAAAAATAAGAATATTGTATCCCGGGCCAGACTTTCCCCCAAACAATGTCTTTTCCCTAAAAACACAATTTTTCATGATAATTATTATAAATTGTATAGGTATATCAATATTTATTTTTTTTTTTGTACCTACCAATAGAAAATGGAACGACGTGATCACTTTTCTTGAACGCTTTACCGTTGTCAACAAGAAACCGTTCTGGCTTAAACTTTGCTGGCTCATCCCATAAAGCAGGGTCGTAGTGAATGTAGAACGCATTCATGGAGACCATTGTTCCTTTGGGAAGCAGGGTTCCTTGGAAGGTCACATCAGTCAGAACTTGATGCTGAACACCATTAGGTAGAATGGAGGACATGCGGAATACTTCCTCAATTGTTGCTTGCGAATACGGCATACTGAAAATTGTAAAAACGGAGTAATTTGTTTAATATATGTTATACTTTAATTGGATTCCTCTCATTGCAATAAAGAACCAGCCCAAACCAAGGTACCTAGAACGGTCGGCTACAGAAACATCTCTGCTGTCTGCTGTAATTGAGGATATTTCAGCTTGCAGTTTCTTTTGTACCTCTGGATGTGTTGCGAGATATAAGATGGCCCACGCCAATGTTGTACTCGTGGTATCCGTACCTTTTTTTAAACAAAAATTCACTCATTACTGCAAACAGTATGTTGGCTAAAGTGCTGCTTATTACGTAGTTGAGTGAAATTATAAATATTTATAAACCATACCGGCAAAAAATAACTTGTTGGGATTAGCAGAGAGTTTATTATTAAACAAGAGAAAAATATCAACTTCCACTTTTCAGACGAATAAAATACAACATAACCGTTGCATTTGCATGCTTAAAAAGTGAAAGTCGTACTGAATCTTTTGTTCAAAAACTCTCTGCTAATCCTTACATCTCCGACGACTGAAATCAGTTGTTTTTCTGTAATGGGTTGTAAATTACATTTCAATGAAATTCCTGGCTATCGCATGCCATAAATCAGTGTTCATTTAAGTATATTCCGTTTGTTCTGATACCTCCTTCTTTCCCGTAAAATGTCGACTTTGGATCCGTTACAGAGTGCATTTCCTTAAGGTATACGTCAATAAAATCCCTAAAGCAAAAAAAATTATGATTTCTATGTTTTTCAAATTGAAAGAATACTATAAGTATCTAAGAAAAATTTACCTGATAACATCTGGTTTAAAAGTTTTTTGATGTTCTTTAACAGAATCTTCAACGAAGGCTCTCAATTGCTCAAAAGCCCTTCTAGTTGCAGCGTACCCTGTATACTCTGGCATGATATAGCGGAGCCACGGCATAAAAAAGACGATTCCTCCAGTGTCTGCCGAAGCGGAGAGTGCTCTAATATTACATGAATTATAACCGATATCTAACTCATTCTTTAAAGACAACTCAAACAAACCATAATGTTAATGAATTAAATGCTTTATTGACCTATCTAAGCTGTTGGAAATTGCTTTAAGGTTTGCATCGTCCTGGCTGTATCTTTTTCCACTAACGATGGTCCAAAGAGAGTTTACTACAGCTAATGACAATAGCTTTTTTATTTCCCCAACAGGAGCTCCTTTTGCATTTTTGATTCTTTCAGCAAAGTCATTAACTTCGTCCATAATCAACATTTCCATTGTATTCTTGCCGAATCCAAAATCTCGAAGCTGTCGCAGGGTAAACCTGTGACGGGTTTAGATAGTTTTATTGCATGAAGAACGCCATAGCCCATACACAAATTTGCAAGGAATCGGATTTACGGTCGTATGACATGAAAAGGGCAATGAATAAATATTGTAACTAATTAATATAGATTCAGCAGTTTGTTAATTGGTACAGATTACCTGCGATGAGTTTCCCATAGTTGGCCTTCGCTGTTGACAACACCTTCAAAAAAATATTCAAATTTTACTTTAAAACTAACATTTCTCTCGCCTCTCTGAAACCTGCGTCACTTTCCATTAGTAAATTATGAAAACATGACAAAATATAATATTATGCAAAATTTGCAAAACCTACCTAGCTTTTCTCCTTCGTATAGAAGAAAAGCATCAAAGACCGGCCTGCCAGATAATTGGTCCATGGAAAACAACTCTTTTCCCATTTTCGCATCATTAATGGTTACAAAACTGCGTTGCAGAATGAAAATTGTTATTAAAATTTGTCTACCCACTTGCTATATATGAAGATGAATAACCTCTTACTGTTCATTAAAAATTTTGAAGTACACAGCTTTTCCATACTTTTCTGCGTATTTGTAAAGAATTAAGTGAAATCGTTTATCGAGCTGAAATAAACATCCAACAAAGGGCAAACCTCCTGGTCCTAAAGTTTAAAGCAATGATTGTTTGTATAGCCTTGAACTTTGATGAATTATTGTTTACTCAATGTTTAACTGACCTGGTAGATCAACCGCTTTATTATTTTTGGTAAAGTACATATATGCTATCCAGGCACACACTAATGCGATCCAGAATGCGGCAACCATGATTAATGTTTAAATACACAAAAATAGAAACAAACAACAATTAAGCCAAAGAAGCAACAACACTCACTCCGTCCACAAATTACAATGAGACTTTGAGTAAAAACTCCGGTCTCATCATTAATTTATTTTTGTAAGGTAAAAACCCGAGAGCGAAGTTGGAGTAAAAGCCGCAAGTCATTATATTACATTCATTCACTCAAAAGTGCTGCACTTCTGACATTCAAGGTTTTAATGGGCTTCTGGATGCAAAATAATAAGAATTAGAGACCCAGACAGTGCAATACAAGCGTACCCAGAGCAAATGTAACTCAAACATACGCGACAATACAATGTAGCATGCCAAAAATACTCCATTTGTTATTTTCTACTCATGAAATTATGATATGATAAATAGATAGGTAAACAGCAAGTAAACGCATGTCATGTACATGTTACTCATAAATAAATGTAAGACAAAAAATATTGCAGACCACAGCAATTACAGGTTGAGACTTTATCATATATTTATCATTGGCCATATTATGAAAGTCAAATACTAAAATGGGACTCCAGAATCTTCAAGGACGATTTAAGTATGGAGTGCGGACAATGAGCACAACAACAGCGTGGACGCTGACAAAAAATACGAAGGTCATTTTTTTATAATGCTTATGCATGTTTCAATTAGATACAACTCATGCTTGCTCTGTATCCTCTGTATATATCGATAATTTGGTTCTTGTTTACTGAATTTTATCAACTTTGGCGAGCCGTAACATTAAGGCTTTAAATGATAAACGTGAAATGAACATATTCCGAGTATGTATTTGGTTGGATATTCTTCAAAATTTAATCTCACTTCAGTCATTGCTTGCAACGTTGTGATGTTTATGCTCTTGTTCATGCTCGTGTTGGCGCGTTTGAAGGTCAATGATCCAATTATGAAAGGCTTCCAGAGTTCTGGTTGAATGTCGATAAGGGTGCAGGTGCTGGTGTTTCGTGCCTCCTGCATAAAGGTACACAAAGGATGGGAAACCAGTGATGCATTCTTGATATCGTGCACAAATCTAAAATTTAATTATATTTTATGAGTTTTAGTCTTGAATAGGATTGACTGGTCAGTCTAGGCATTTCTTAAAAGTTTTAAAATTATATGTGTGTATTTCAAACATACTCCTTTGGAATCGTCACAGTCCACTGCTCCAAACAGAACGGAGTTACCTTCCTTAGCAAATTTTGCAGCAGTTGCAGCAAACGCAGCTCGGGCGTTTTGGCTGTAACCACACCCTTAAAAATTTAAAAAATAACTGATACAATGATACTATTTTGACACGTGATTAATTGTTGATATTGCACGTATTGCTTATATCGTGAAGAGTCTTAATCTTACATCGGGCAAAGTACATGATGAATGCGTTTCTGTTTGCAACGAGTGCATCATAATTTGACAAGTCTAGCTTGGCAACATGTTCCTCGCCAGGAATTCCTGCCCACCATGCATGGTGATTTGGGGATGCACTGTGTGAAGCAGCCATTGTTGACCTTATTAAATAATGGCAGCAGCCAAGATGATGTAAGTATTGATTGAATGCCCTGGACAATAACGGTATAAAGGCACCGCCTGAACCCGCTTATTATACTTACATCAAATTTTCAAAAAAGGTGAGAGAAAAGAGTGAAAGAAAGAATACAGTGAAAAGGAAAGGATTTAATTTCTTTGGTGAAAAGATACTGAGAATTTAAAAGTGCGTAGTTTATTGAAATCTATGAAACTAGTACTTCCTTGTAGTGAGTCAATAATAAAATTTTTCTACATTCGATTATCTTTACCACTATCTGCAACAAAAATCCAGGTCAAGTCAGATATGGATATATGATTAGGTTCCTTGGTAATGTTAAAGCAGGTAAATGTGTGGTCTCCTTAATAGTCTAATGAGTTGTGGCGGAAGCATGATCACTTTAGAAAATAAAGCAAGTACTACATAAACCCTTTCGCATTTTCAACTTTGCTATTCCGGCCGCAACAATGCTGTCAAAACAGTAAACATGTCACCACAGCCTTACATCTTAGAGCAGAAACGAAAACACACTCCTCAAAATGGCTTTTGCTGTTGTCATTGACATAATAAGTCAAGGTAGAAAGGGTCGCACCACTGACGCTGTGGTGTATTTGTTTGTCGTGTTTGCTCAACTCATTTTTGAGCCAGGCACCCGATTCAATATTTATGTATGCATAGATTTAGATTTAGAAGACAACATTGCTTGCATATTGAATAACCAGGAAAAAAACCTCCTCACCAAATCACACAGAAAGGAATGAAAGAAAACATCCAAGTAAACTGCAAACATTCTCCGTTTCTATTTATCAAAGTTTTCAAACAAGACGGAAGCCTACTGAACCGTAAAAATCTGGTGTATGAATGCTCACCGAAAAAAGAATGATGCTTCTTTCTCTATTGCAGCGGCTGTGACTACATTCACCACACCACCACCACCATTTTTAGTGTAACTGGTGTTCTGAAGGAAGATGGACAGAAAAAAGGATGCGATGGGATCCATGCCCGTCAATATCCCAAAATTCAACGGAAGCAGAATACCGCAACGGAGCAGCAAACAGAGGAGGGTGCATAAGTATAACCGTAACCGTAACTATCATCGAACGTAGCGAAACTTACTCGCCTCCACAATCACATCACAATGTGTGCTGCTACATGAGTTCTTGTGCTCACATCCAGATTTCTGTTCTTATACGCAAATTTAATACCCGTCATATTCATACATATTTATGAAAATATTTGTCAACCCCTACCCTTCCATCCACCAGTTTTCTCGTTAAACTCGTGTTCAACGGTTACCCAAGAACCTCAAAACCAATATGCTCTCCGTATTAAAAAATCAAATCTTTGAAACGCAGACTTGTGTGATTTTTATAACCCATAATAAGCACACATGTATAATGCAGTGGGATATATCGTTTATGGTTAATGTACATGTTTATATTATGGGCCATTAATGTAAGAAAATAAATATGTATCCAACAAGAAACCTTCATCCGGTCTGTTGCACTTTTTGAAGGAAACGGAAGACGAAGGGAAAAAAATTCACATCATCTGCTTCTTAAAAATATTCTCTGCATTCATCCGGATTCTTTCCTCACAGAAGCAATGGATATTCCCTTTGGGATCCCATCAGCAGAAGCAGTAGAGTGTTGTGTGTTGCGAAAAAAGGAAGAACTTGATGCCCATTCTAGATAGGCCACATGGACAAACAAACAAGACATACGATTAAGTTTAGCAAAAGAAAAATGTTAAAAATCTTCTTTATGCTGGAGTATTCGCTTTAAAATATTTTTTTCTCCTTTACTTTCATTCTCCTTAATGCTCGTGCTTAATGTGACTCTATGAAAATTCTTACCTCAACTGACTGAACCAGCTAAACCAAGAAAACTATGGAGGTAGTTATGTGAAAGGCTCGTGTGGTCGTGCTAACCCATCACAATATGGAATTGTGTGTGGTATATACTCCAACTTTGAATGTATAAAGATAGATTGAAAATGCACAGGAATTTTACATGAAGAAAAGTAGAAAGTCAGAGCAAAACAGTCGTCCTATGAAATATGTAGGTAATGTCAGTGCTTTCCCTTTTTTACATGGCTCGTAGTAAAATAAGCACAAGTTCTTTTAGTATTATTGCATTCCTTCATCCCATTTTATTTCTTTCGGCATCAGCACAACTTACCATCAGGAACTATATCCGCAATAAGAACTATATATACTCGTAAGATGGTTAAACACACATGCACAATAAGAGGACCCGAAAGTGCCACAACAGTTTTTTCTCCTATTTCTTACGAATATTTTTAGAATTTCAATGTATGTATGTACTACGGATCTGGGGTTTGCACACACTCACACATATGCCCATTTCGACTCTTTCTTCTGTCAGGCGGACCAAAAAGAATGGAGACAGTACCTGACACTTTCACAATACTAGCACCATTTTCATTGCGCGAAAGCATGGTTTGTAAAGATGACATGCATTTTTTTATGCACATACATATATCCAGTCTCATTTATGCTAGCAAGGTACTTTCTCCAGAGCTTGGGGAAAGTATACATATACATATATCGCTGTTTCATAGCTGTTTAATACTACCCCGATGCAATATGCGATATATTATATTTTTATACAAATGCGTACAAAGTAGAAAATATGCATGTACACACTTATGTACGTATAGACCCGACAGAAGCATATGGAAATGGTCTAGAGCTAAAAAAGGATGTGAAAGTTTTGATGCTGATGGACATTTCTACGACTATGACCCTTCTTTGGGTCGCCAGCCGCAATAGATTCCAAGGAATCTCGTCTACATAAGAAAACCGACTGTTCTTTTTGTATTCAACCACTATGGCACAATACAGGAAAGTGAAATGTTTATATTGCTCTTCTGTAATGGACCATAGTCGTGAAAAGGCTGTGGTACTTGCAGAAGATTTCCTATTTCCTTTCAGAAACTTCTTTGTGCAGACCTATCCAGACAACTCCTTTTCCATGCACATTCATATATAAACATAACTATACACACACACACTGCACGGATGTAATTGAAGTATTGAAAAGTAAGAAAATGTCAGTTCAATTGAGGAAAGTCCACATTTCCATACAAATGCCATTACATTCAACAATATGCTGAGACACGTGCGCTGGCGACAATAATTTTTTCACACTGACAATAAACGAGTCACACATGGATAAAAATTTTTGAACGATTGACAATACGTATAATAATACATGATGTGCTAAAGTCATACATTCGGCTATTAGTAAAATAACCATTTTCTCATGCTACATACATGTCTATGCAAAATATACAAAAAAAACTCATTTGCAAATAAAAATCATATTCAAGTTGTTCCTTAACGTGTATATACATGAATGCATTAGGTATTTGAATGGGCAAATCCTTAATGAAGTCCCCCTATGCGAATGGTATAATAATGTAAAAGTAAAAGCACTGGTCACGTTATAAATATAAATGTAAAAATGTAGTAAGATAATGGATCTCATAGATGTGTTTTGAAGTGTGTAGTTAGGCTTGGTTACTACTACTATACTCTTGAAACCTTGGGGAGATGTACACTCCTCCAAAATTAAAACTCATCTCACGTAAAACATTAAGGCTACCTGAAATGAGCTGTAAAGTTAAGAATGATGAACATCGATCTCAGAAGGCACAGGGTACTAGTCCTACTTTCTTTAATTAGCTCATTTTGTAGGAAGAAAAGGTAGTTGTGTGTACACTTCGTCCCCACGAATCCCTTTATACGTGTACCTACGAATCACTAATGTGCACATGCCATTAAACCTCACACTGTTAAGAAATATGTCTACCACTTCTTTCTCCAATCTAATGTTGTATATTGCCTGTGTAAATGGTAATTGCAAAGCTGTAAAATTGTTAGCTTAGCTCCTTTATTTTTTTTCTCTCTCTCTCTCTTCTCACATCCTGCGAATGTAAAACTAAAGGGTGGGTGGTATAGTAGATGAAACGGTAGTGGTGATGATGATACACATAAGGTAGAAAGCATGAATGACCTCACGTTAGTATGCTCTTGCTTCTTTACCATAAACGGGTCCCGGGCTCTCTTGTGGGTTTCTTGGTAAAGCTTAATGAATATTAATTACGAGGGTGCCACGCTTAAATCGCTCCACACTTCCGTTTCTCCTCTTATATAATGTTCTCTTTTGCCTCGGAAAGTATTTCAAACTATCCCATTTTCACCACACGATTTTTGGACAAATTCGTGAAGCACTTGGTTGAGGCAATTAAAAAAGCTAAAACGGGAAGGTGATGAGTGAAAACATGTCACAGAGGACGTGAAATAGCTTTTGAGATTACTTTAAAAGTCCATTTCTTGTGGGATCCTGTCACTAATATGCTCTATGATGGGATGCTATGATAGGTAATTCGAAGATAGTATGCTAATGCCATTTAATACCGTACAACGGTACTCATCATCAATGATTTGCTGATATGTGTAGCTCGTTAGCAGAGAATCAGTGCAACTTGAGTCTTTCATTTTAAGATACAACACGTGGAGGGCGTTGTTCCGAGCATATCATTTCTGTATTCTGAAAGAATTTATAATTTTTTGTGTCATTTGGTTTACTAGGCATCTTTCAGCCTGAAATCAAAATATAATATCATTGGGATCACTGCCAACAGTCCTCTGGATAAACAAACGTCTGCAAAGTTGATTTGATTGTATAAATCCGACATCATTTCATCAACTTTTGATTTGCGAAGATCTGGTATGCGAACCATTACTTGACCACAAGTTTCTCCTATCGCTCCAATTTCCTCCACCACTAAACTTCGAAATCTATGGAAAAAATGAATTTAAAGTGGTATTTGCAAAATTACTCAATTTCAGCAAGTTAAAAAATATTTTCTTAAAACTTTTCTTTTTACTTGGTAAAAACTTGTGTCAATTGATCCACACTGTGTTTATGACTAAATCGTCTAGGCTCCTTTCCAATTTTGTCTAAAAATTCACAACTCTTGACCAACACCGAGAAAAGCTGCCCCATCATCTCTGCAGCTGTTTGCGTGCCGACTTCGCAAATCTCATGGGGATCAACGGTCTGACCTTGTTTTATTCTATCGACCCAATATTCCGCCATTTCTATGCCGTACTGGTGCAGCTGCAATCAAAAAATGATTATCAGAATTTAGAACGCATCACCACTTTCCTTTAAAAAGAAATAAAAAAGCACTTACACGCCCAATAGCTATAACCTTCGGTTTATGGTCGATCTGTAATCCATTAAGTTCCATTTCCAATGATTCAGCAAAGTCTATGTCCATCAATGCTTTTTCTTCAGTTGATGGTTGAACCTATCATGATAATATTATTTGACTTTAACTTGCAGTTTAATTTTTGATGAGAATATTGAGACTTGAGTTTATTTTTATTGACCTGTGCTATATCACCAAGCCTCTTTCGTAACATGTGAGCAATTTTAGTGTTAGTTGGTTCTGAATGTAACAAGTCAGACTTGACACGGTCTTCATAATCCAGTTGGAATTGCTCTAAAATTCCTAAATACTTGAGACCATTGCAGTCCAAAAAATAATCTATGAAGTCTTTCTCTTCATCGTGATGCTCGTGCCCTCCTAACTTCAGTTCCTCTCGTTTCTTCCCTCTCGCTATGCTTCGCTCGGACATGAACTCCATGAGGCCTGAGATGCCAGGTTTTAGCATTGTTGAAAGCCTTTCGTTGAGAGCAGTCCTTGAGGTACTTCTTATAATTGCGAGATCTATTTCTGGTTGCACAGAGTGTACATTTTTAAATGTTACGTCTTTATTACGTCGCCCTGTTGTACGAGCTGGTAAAAGTGCGCTGTCTGACTTTGACGACTATATTCCAGCAAATCCCCGACAAAATTTATTTATTTATTCTGTGTTAACAGAAATTGCGAGGAACAATTAACTATTTATATGCGTCATAAATTAAGTTTTACCTCCACAGCTTTTGAAACATTCACATTTTGTGTTTTTATGGCATCTTCTGATGTAAATTCCGCAACAGCAGCTTTGGGATATTCTTTAGAATAAGCTTGCTCAGCATTAGCAACTTCCGCAGAAGCACCTTTACCGGTAGGTGCTGATTTTTCAGCTGAAGGTTTGTAATCATCTGTAACAGTGGCTTCATCGGTGGAAGCTTTGACCTCAACAGGAGCGGCTTGCTCAGTAGCAGTTTTAGGGTCTACTAATGGTGCTGGCTTATGTGCAACTTTGGAGTTTTCCACAGGAGCCGATTGTTGTTTTACAGCTACGCATTGAGATGAAACAGTACCAGGCGGTTTGGATTTGTCCTTTTTCCCCTCCTTAAGTTTGCAGGAAGAAACCTTCAATATAAAACTTTTCTTTTAAGATCAACCGCAACTCAGCATTAAATATGCAGATTGTTAGGTTTCTGGAAGAAGATCTTACTGTAGTTTGACATGTTTCTTTGGAAGGCTGTGCTGAAGCCATACACGAACGGGGCACATCATTACACTGCTGAAGTGATGGCACTCTACTACAATATGAGTTGTACGCTGAGGAATTGACGATAGGTATTCTGCTTGTGTGTGACACCACCTCACAAATGAGGGACCCTTGTGAACCAGCATTGGATGGGCAATGTGGACATCGGTCAGGTATTGCATCAGTAGCTGATGGCACCCTGCTGCAATAGGAAGTAACATTGGCATCTTGATCACAGTTATTTGCTTCACTACGACTGACGGTAGATTTGATACCCATGTCTTTAGAATAAAATATGACGTGGTGTGAGTAAATTAGCAGCATTTAAAATAGTATGTTTTTTTTGTAAATTCTGGAGACGTTTTAATTTTATGAACTCACTGTGAGCAGATTTACATGGGGCTTCAGTCAATGCTTGAGGATCACATTGAGTATCATTCATTGAATAAGGTATTGGATCGCACTGAACTTCAACCGTGCTGCAAGGTCTTGAATCACATTGAGCGTCAGCCGTAGGGTTTGCCTCACACTGCGTTTCTGTTGCAGTGCACGATTCCGTATCCTCATATTGAGATTCAACAGTACTGCATGGTCTTGGCTCGCATTGAGCTTCAACCGTTGTATATGCACATGGATCGCATTGCGCTTCAGTTGCAATACACGGTCTTGAGTCACAGTGAGCATCAATAGTGGAAAATACTCTGGACTCGCATTCGGCATCCATGGTTAAACATGGTCTAGATTCACATTGCGCGTCTGCGACCAAACACGGTCTTGACTCACATTGCGCGTCAACGGTGGAACATGGTATGGGGTCACATTGCGAATCCGCGGTGCACGGTCTGGTGTCACACTGAGCATCAGAAAAAGTACACTTTTTTGTTTCACCCTTCACTCCAATCGCACTCACTAATCTATGATCTGACTGAACTCGTTGCTTCTTATCAATACAAGTTCCATATAGTGTGGGTTGTGTGATGGGGCACTTTGGCTGCGGAGTTTTAGTTTGGCAACGAGTTCCTGCAGCTGAGCAAGGTCTTCGTATGTACTGAATTTGTGAAGCGTTGCATCTTCCTTGGTTCTGATAGCAGCCTGAATCTTCAGCACATTTGTCACACTGAGCTGTCGTCGCGCAGCACCCGGAATGTTGCTGACGCTGAGGTGTCAAAACGCATCCACATCCTTCACACACTTCTCTCGAACTATGACATGCTTGAGACCGGTATTGCGGACCAGCAGTGGCGCATCGTTTTGGCGCAGGTTTAGAGCACTTATCAGCCCTTGCCGCAAAATCACATCTGTTCTGCTTGCTTCTCGTTTCATTCCTGCGATCATCTTGAAAAGTAAAGTTACCTTCACCACCAATTTTAAGGCTCGAAAAACCAATAGGTGTTTAGAATCAGAGTTTGTTAAGCAAAAACAAACAGAACTGATAATATTGCTCTTACCTACCGTTACTTGCTACAAGCTCATTTGATGACACATTTTCCAGATAATTTTCTAAATTGCTGTCCTCCTGCGTTTGACAAAATATTTCTTTCTGGGGGTTTTCTTTTTGCTTTGGAGGTCTTCGATTCATATTTTCTTAGAAATTACAACGAGTCCTATGTGGAGAAATGGAATTCAGGGTATGTAATAATAGCTCATAGTATTTACTTTCAGCTACAATATGCCGAAGGTGGAGTGTTCATACATAAATTTTGAAATCAGTGGTGTTTGTTTAAAAAAATATTGCATCACTTTTTTTTACTAATAAACCTTTTACATTTTACCAAATAGCCAACCTTTAAAGATAAGAAATTTATGAACCGTGTCTTTAGTTTCAAATCAGCAACCTAGGTGATCCATTTCCATATAAAAATTTGTATCATTATATGAACCCATTGTCTTGACAGAAACCCGGGTGTCCTTCTGACAACGTCTTGAGCATCATGTACAAGTCATCATTGTCATTCTAGCTTATTTAGGGTGGTTGAACCAATACCTGCATCTTATTATAAAATAAATAAATTAGACTTCAAGTTTAGTAGCCCGTTTGTAGATGAGAAGTAATAAAACACCAAAGTATATATAAGCATATTCAATATTATACATAATACCACAACCACAAAGACCGATTGAAACTTTGTCATCAAATGCTAAATTGCGTGATATTGGTTTTAGTGAGTTTCCACCACTATGATTATATGATAAGGAATAAAGAATGATTATTTGTAGACATGCAATATTAGTAGAGAAAGTAGAATATTAGAAATAGACGAAAGCCTTTTCTAAGGTTTTCGTGGCATTCACACAGGATCATGATCGAATTCCGACCAAGACTTCATCTGGGAATTAAGTGAAACGGAGGAAGGAGACAAAAGGATACAAAAACCTAAAATAATGATACGGTCGGTTTGAAAAGAACTTGCTAGTAGTGCCACCCTAAGCCTGAGTGAGCTACAAACATTATCGACAGATTAGTATTGAAATGATAGGCCCGCAAATTAATGGAAAGAAAAAGAGAGGGGAAGTCGCAACGCAATGCACAAACTGATTGTGTTATTCCAGCTTACTCCTCCTCATGTTACGAATTACGCAGAACTGAAAGTAGATTTAAGGTGAAAGGAAAGGAAATGCTGAAAGCCATTTGGATCTAATCTCATTTCGATTCATCTCAATTGGCTCGAAAAACACAAGTGTGTGTGTTTTAGAGGAAGAACATGAACTTGTGCGGTTCGCATTCTTGCCATGCCTGCCTGGCTGTGAATTTCGATGGGGCATATTATATCGCCAGGCTTATTCTTCTGAGCTGTGCGTTCTTCTCCCACTACTATTACTACTGCAACTTGAGTTATAAATGAAAGCTCTTGAGATAATCACTGGGAGCCGTTATAAAACTATGAAATTGTACTTCAGCTACTATTATTGCGGTTCCGTTTTCGTGTGCCGCCATCATCATAGAAGCCGGCAGATCGGAATGGTCGCAGATAACATCATTCACAGATACTAATGCAATTCAAGACATTGATGGGAAAGGATTATGATCGTTTCGTTACATTTATAGAAACAGAGCATATCAGCCCTAAAACGCATACTTATGTATATTTAGGCAAGAAAGCCTCCAATTTCTTTTTTGTGGTGGAATAGAATCAGTGTGTTTGAGTTCGTTGTGGTTATTAAATGTTTCCAATAAGTGCTCTTTGCTATATCTGTCAGTATTCAAATGACGCTTTGCACTGTAGTGCATTTGGTGTATTTTTAGCCTTCATACAACAAAAGGAATAAATATACGTGTTTCCGAGAAATGAAAATTTTGGAATTTAACTTGTAAAGTGATATATATGACACGTGTTTGATCTTAAAACGTTTGTAAGTTATACAACCACTATCTCTGCATCTACCTAAATACTGAAACCCAGACAGTGTAATAATTTACTTTCTGCAAATTGAAATAATACGAATTCGCCTAAAAGAGGGATAATCACCAAAGGTATTATTATTGCTTTCGCTTTCCCTAGTAAAACCTAACGGGACAGGAGGACATGCTATGCATGCTTGCACACGTGTGCCTAGCACCACGCCACGGTCCCTCTTCATGTTTATTGCACGTGCAAATAAGATTTAGGTGGTTTGCCTTTGTGCCTTTCGTTTCGTGTGTAGTATAAAACACTAATTAGTGGTTAACTTACACCCTCCTGCCTCCCTTGTAGATTCGTTCCTACATACATAACAAATTAAAAAGTTAACTGCAAAATAAATTTCCATTCTCAGCATCGAGTATAGGAACGTTTAATATGTATGCGGTATGGTATGGTAGCTCCAGTTCGTATGCACTATAATATGCTGGTAGTAAATACTCAATTGAAAAGTCACCGAAACTAATGGCTTTGAGCAACATTTGTATATAGCAAAGCGCCGAATAGGTTGCCGCTACAGCCTGTGGCCTTGCTACACGCCAGTTTCGCTGGTTTTCTCCAAGGAGTATATAAGGCCAGGAACCACACGACGGGAGAGAAAGTGTGAAACTTTTCGTGTACATCTCCTTAACTTTTGGATAAATGAACTTTCCGAATCCACGGCTGGAGATCGGGAAAGCCAATTTTTGCTGGCTGGCATAACAAATGGGCTGTCAAAATGATTTGATTAAATAAATTCTCGTGAGAAATATCCTCCGTTGTAGCCTCTTGACTTCTATAAATGTTATAAATAAATCTTTTGTTCTACATTTTTACATACGACCCTCCACATCCTGCTTTGATCTTAAACATAATTCTGGTGTTCCGCTCTGTTTTTTATTTTGCAAAAAAAACCTGCTTGCTCAGCTCAAAGTGTTTTATTTACCATGTCTAGATTTTTGGAACCTTAAGTAGAAACTTCAGTTTGAATTGTTTTACCCTTGAGAAATTTTGATGAACACATATAGATGTAGCACGCCAAGGCTTTATTTTTGCTTTCGTCCTCCAATCTTCAATTTATTACTATCACCAATGCATAACCGATACTTCATAGTGGCTTGCTTTCTCTCGAGTCACCCGGTGAACTTTTAGTAACCATCTCTTCGGGCTTTTGGAAATCCTTAACTTTCACAAAAAGTCAATTTAAATTTTTGTAAATCAATAAAATGAAGTCTTGTATCTTGTTACATGTTGAATGAATGTAGGACATGTTACAAGGCCAAAAAATATGCAGACCTCTGCTAATAGTTCTCGCAGTCAGTTTACACATTTAGTAGCAGTAGCAATGACACAATTTCAATAAATTTCTAGTTGAAGATGGCATCATCGTATACTTCATTTGGGCGGACACGAATAAGTGATGAAATTGGCGAGGAATATGCCAGTGTTCCAAATAAATGGGTATTGGCCACCTTTTTAGGTGTGTTCGGTGGTGGCCTAGCATACACTCTGTACAAAAAGAAGTGGCGAAATGGAGCTTCTCCTCCAAGAGCTAATAATAATCTTCGACAACAACCAGCCAGAACAGAGGAAACTGAATTTGCATGCATCCGTGACTTACCCCCGGAGGTGAGTTATTAACTAAAATAAGATAACTTCCACACAAACCCATATTCATATTATTTCCATTTTAGTGTATTTTTAAACCTACGTCAGATTCGAACACGAATATGGCAATCTGTATCATATGACGATCTTCTGAACCTCCGTCTCACCTCCGAGTTCACGAAAGCTGATGTGGAGACAATTGTCGGCTTAAATGGGAAAATCACAAGCTCGGACCCCACAAAGTTTGACTTTTTCCAAAAGATCGCCTTGCAGTCTTGTAAAATCACTGAATTGGAAGAGCCAATAGATCACGACTTTTTCTTGAATCCAAATGTCCTCCAGAATCTGGAGATCAGGGAGCATACACCAATTCCACTTGACAATATTCGATCAATTTTAGGAGTGAGTTATAATCTCAAGTCTTTGAAGTTGAGGCTAACATTGAACGACAGCACCACTGAGGTATCCAGTTTAATTTTGGAATACTTGCCGTCCATGAAAGGTCTTACGTCCCTGCATATCAAAACGAAACCTCGTTACTCTCCACTGACAAAGAGTTACAGCTCAAATGCTTTAGCTTTCACCACTCCAAAACTGATTAAAAACCTTCATCTAGAAATGCCAGATTTGCCTGAAGGAGAACTAAGCAAATGGAAAATGGTGCTAAAAAACCAGACCAGTCTTGAAAATCTAACCTGCAATTTGGGCAACGTTTGCTGGCGATATTATGAACAAGTTCTCAAACAAAATTCCGCTACAATTGAAAGACTCGTGCTGGAAGGGCTACGGGGCTGGAACCTCGGGACAAACATTGAAGATCCCCTTGACTGGAGTGTGTTTGCAAATTTTATCAGTCTCAAGTCACTGGATTTATCTACCAATCGGGATGGCGAACATGATATCCTTAACTCTATCAATTTTACCGGATTTCCTTGTGTGAATATTGAAGAATTCTTTGTGAGCCGTGTAATGATGTCCCCCGAAGCGGTTGAGAAAGTTTACACAGAAATGGTTAATTTACAGCGCGGTGCTTTAGATCATATTGGAACTGATGGGATTGCAAGAGCAAACGAAATGGCGTGGATGGTTCATCAAGCAGATGAGACACTTGCGGCAGGCTGGTGGGAGAGTGAGAGAAACTGGGACTTGATTTTCCATGGGGTTTTTGGAATCACCATTGCACTAATTCTTGCAGTTACCGCAAAATCAGCAAGCAGTAGCCCTTTGAATTTTTTTGGCAATGAATTTACCTATGATAAACGAAATGATCAAGCCTCAGAACAAAATTAAGTCAGTGACAGAAAGTAACTTATTAAATCAAGCTTTCTTCATGTTGTGCCCAAATTATAAAAAAAACAAAATACAGTGAATAAAACTAGGAGTACTCCAGTTGCTCTAAATTTCTGAGTCAAAGGAAGTATATTTTCCAGCAAAACCTTTTTACTTTTCATTCCTTGTCTTATAGTGCATCTATTCGTCCTTATGCGTTGGAAAACTTTCACTCCATCTGCTTTCACGAAATTTGGATTTTCCAAACGTGTGGTGGTGTGGAATGCAGAAGGATGCATGAAAGATGGCGTGTGACTTGTGAAAGTTCTTGTAACAGTCGCACGGATAAAGTTTATGCTATATATACTTTTCCTTATTGCGCTTTTTAAAATTTTGAAGTGTTGCTGTATGGTTAACCTCGTTAGTAAACACATGCGTCAAAGAAATTGCAACACAAATGTTCAATGTTGGCTTGCTTTTAATTAGTTTTTATTTTTATATTTTATGTACCGTTTACATACTCCTACTACATTGGTAAACATTATTGATAAGGGGGTAAATTAAACAAAGTAGGATCAAACTGCTCTAACGAAGGTACTATTAAAGTAGCTGTTGCGGTCGATGTATCAGTACACTCGGCTGGAACCCAGACGACTTGCATACCTGCGGCGATTCCTGCTCTCACTCCATTGGCCGAGTCTTCAAACACTAAAACCTACAAAGTGAGGGGCGATAAGTAATTAATTAATTAAGCTTTTAATAGAAGCGGTAATTGCTTTTCTCATGTTTCGTACAGTGTTTATTTAGGTACACTTGAAACTTACATTTTTCATACTTTGTGGGAGTGAGTCTGCATCAAATCTGCTGGCTGCAATCAAAAAAATATCGGGTGCTGGTTTCCCGTTCTTTACATCCGGATCATCAGAACCACGTACGATATGGTGAAAAAGTTCAAAAAATTTTCCATGATGCTTTGATTTCAGCTTGAATGTTGAATTTTTACTGCTGGTAGCAATAGCTATGGGTATTTTGTTGTCTTTCAGATGCTTCACTAATTTTTCAGCGCCGGGCAAGAACTCAATGTACTCATTAAATACACTTTCATACATTGATTCAATCTCTTCAACAAACTGATCCACAGAAATGGGAAGGTTACATTTGTTAACGACAGCTTCCGCAGAACCCACGGCTGTTCGTCCCATAGCTTCTCGTTTTGCTTCTAGGGTATACTCCGACCTGATTTTTTGAAAATTCAAAATTGACACTTGTTTCTTGACCGTTGAAAATAAATTGTTTTACTTACCCGTATTTGCGGCACATTTGCGAAATTGCGACCTCATACCTGGGCTCAGTATCTATGTAAAGAAAGATACAAAAATTTGAGTAAAAGAAATTGCATACATTGAAGTAACATGTTTAACAGACTCAATACAGATTATTTTTTGTAATTGTGGGTTTTGAAAACAATCATACTCAACACATCAAATATTATTGTGTGAACTAAAACTCTACGAGTACAAGAACAGGGATCAACTTAGAATTCAAGGTTGCTTTCCAATCATACCTATAAAAACGTTACAGCGCTAGCTACATATATGCAGACGGGCTGTGCTGACAGTTGGACTTACTCTTACTAAGAATCACGACAAAAACTTTGAATCAAATACGAAAAATATATCATTCAAAATACAAAAGCTAGGAACTCACTTAGGAGAAGCCCATCCATATCAAAAATGACATGGGTAACCGGATGATATTGTTCAGCCATTTCTTACACTGTAAAAAGTAGATTCATGAAAATGTCCATTATAAAACTTTTATTTAAATACAAAGACAAACATAATCTAGATTTAAGTTATACATACACACAATTACGTGATAAAAGAATGCACAGCACCGGTAGTAGTTGTTGATGGGAGATGTTTTGGATTTGTTGGATGAAAGTACAGTGAGATTGTCTTCAAACCCGCATTCAATACTGGAGTGCTTACACCCTCCGATCTACTTGCATACCATGCAAAGCAAGTAAGCTCAGCTGCTTCATTCCTCCACTTTTGTAGCTCCAAGCATTCATGTATTCTCTTCTACTTTCTGGGTACGCATGTGACATCAGAGAAAATTTCAAGGTCATTCTAGATAGTAATGGTCGACTATCCTTTGGTGAGATGGAGTCTTGCATCCTTATGTAAGAGATGTAGCTTATGCGCTTACACTGCTGATGTGATAAGATTCGCTGAGTTAGTGCATAATGCATAATAATATGCATGTCAGAAATACTTTTATTAACGTATGCATAGAGGTGAATGATACTGATGGAATATTTGGCCTACGTTAACCTATCAACCCATGGTCTTCTAAAGATTGATATGCTTGTAAATATTATAGTAATTTTATTCATTAATTCATAACATTTATTGTGAGATACGATATGAAATGAGTCAGTTAGATTCTATCAGTGTCCGCTTATGGAACAGCTTGAATTTCATTAGTACAACACATTTCTTGCATAATGTGCAGATGCAAGAATAATTTATTTTTACTGCGCTTTGATTTGAATGAACTTTGAACCATTTTGTAGAGGTTATATGTTTCGATGTACGGCCAAATAGTCATATTTTTCTCTGGTGCGAGCTTCATAACAATATGAGGACGGAAATATGTATCTAATACACACAAAAAATGACCAAATCTACGTATGATGCATATTTTGCAAAAATCTCTTCAAATGGCTTACACAAAAATGTGCAAGCTGTGAAAAACAAACGTTCACAAGCTCGAAGAAATGCAATAATTTGCATAGTATTTTGGGATATGGCATTATGCCATTTTAGCTTAGCCGACTCGACTCACTAAAAAATTATCCAGTGTTGCTTCCGAGCGCAGTGAGCAACATTCCACTGTAAAATCGAAGAGGCATAGTTTTTATAGTTCTAAGTAGTCACTATAAAGTCAATAACAAGTTGTGTTTTGTTTGTGGTCCTACATAGTCAGTCTACATACAATACATGCTATTTACATTACCATCATCTTCAATCATTTAGCGTTCTCTCATCGTCAGTGATACATATGGACAGACGTTCAAATGATGGATCGGCATTTTCTGTCAAACTTGTCAGAATGATACGCGCACAAAGTCATTATTTTTTTCTACGCTAAACTTTGAATAAAATGACTATCCATGCAGTACTGGCTCATGTATTTGCTTATGTTTTACTATTTTTTAAAGGGTCTTTGCAACCGACTGTTTCATGTTCCACTTTTACTTTAAAATATTCCATTTCAAAGTTTTAGAATTTATGCTCATGAAATATAAATGATTCGTCAAGCGTGCAACAACTCGCCGTGATTAGATCTTAACTAGTGACAAATGACAAATAACAGAGCAACTTTTCTCCTTTACCAAGTTTTACAACTCGACTCTAATTGTAAATTGCATAAATCAACAATTACGGATACAAGTTACAGTACTCTCGTAATTACTCCTCACTTTACTTTGCAAATAGCCACATGAAGATTTTGGAAACTGTAATTTCTTCCTACATTACCTCATTATAATAACATGACTTTGGGTAGACAGCTTAAATCGAGCCTCTCTCAGGGACTCACCTTCTTTGAGCAGTTGCTACTACTACTACTATTATATGAAAATGAATGAATTTTTGCTGTCTTATGGCACATTATGCAACTCCTTTTAGCATCCATCTCGACCTCTTATTCAGCATTTATACATAAGTACACAAACTCACTTTGAAGCCAGTGGTCTGTTCCTTGCCGGGTTGGACAGACTATGTGATGTGGTTGATTCATGAGGCTCATAATCTTAATCGGGTGAATGATTTATGAGGACATAATAAGGGCTCCTTGCATCTTCAACAAGGAAACTATGACTTTCTTTTTCCTCTTTCTTTCCACTTTTCTAGACTTTTCCTTCACTCTTCAACCAGGAGCACACACAGACACGAGCATAATGTATAGTACGGTAGCAGTGGATGTGGATGGTAGTCATTCAAGCACACAGGATACGTATTCATTCCAACTTTCTTTTCTACCATACCATCACCATTTGAAAACCAACTCTTTTTTTTTTACTTTTTGCATTTGTCGGCGCGTGAAACTGTGCTCATGATGATGAGTTACTACCGGGATTAAACGCATTCATCTCTACTTTGGTGTACCTCCTTACTCTTCTCTCGTCTCATTCCGTGCAAAATTGCATATATTTTCGCTACTCGCTATTACAAATAGACTAAAATATTACTTTCCCTTCTTTTTATCACTGAAATTTGAGCAAGAATTCGGGACCTTTCTTTATGCTTCCTTTTGCTTGGCAAAGGAAATTTGAAGAATATGAAGGTTATTTCCTAAAGATTCTTACCTCTACCACTTTCAAGAAATATTTTACTTTACGTAGACTCACCAAGGATAATCATGTGTCAAAATTTAAATGCAAAATTATGAACTCCTTATTTCCTTTACGGTCTTGTGCTATTATGATACGATTTCAGGAGAATATTCCCAAAAAAAACAAGTTTTCAAAGGATGATAGAGAAGCGTGTGGAATCTTAGAAGTTGCTTATGTTGCTTTTAAAACTGACTTTTATGTGACATGGCTCGTTGTGCTTTTCTGTGAATGGTGGATCCTCTGAACGGAATTCCATATTGGTCTTTTGCTAAGCACATACTAGTAAAATGTACTTTTTCAGACATAACCCTTTGAATTGTATGAATGTGACTATGCATGCTCTTATTTTCTGACTTCATTTCCAAGGTTTGTCAAGATGTTATTTTGGAACAAAAATTTTGTGAAAATCGAGCCTTGTTGAAAGGTGCTGTCAAGGAGTGCGGATATTGCTGCTGGCTGCTACTGTCGTCAGTGACGCAAAATACAATGAATACTATTATATATGAAAAAATTTCTTCATAGTCCGCTGAGAGCAGAAGAGAGCAGTAGTGCTTCTGAAACTTTCCGCTGATGAGGGACAAATGGAAGGGGAAAACACCTGGGGCTAGAAATACAAGGAAAATAAACTCGTTGAAATCTTGGAGATTGTGTTTCTTTCATCCTACCCCTTTGTTATTTTCTTTTATGCTCGTCGAGTGGAAAATTTTGGCTCATTTTTCTGTCGTTATGAAAAGGCAAAATATGTGTATCTCTCTCTACCTGAGAACAAAGGCTCAATCAATCACAGTCGTTTTTAGTTTGGGGTTCTCTGCAAAAATGTTATCTCATTAGCTGTTTTTATCGCTGCTCATTTTAGGAAGCTGTGAATTACAAGTGTTGTAATAATTCAAAACTTTTTGAGTCAAGTAGACAGCTGTTGATAATCAAAACTCAACCATGTTAGGCTTCCAATTACGTATTCATTAATATTCACCAAGTTTAAATGGAATTCTTTTGTGGACAGCTGCTGGATGCTCTTACCGTTGTTTTTCCAAGTAGTTTTATCTCATACAAAAATGGGAGGCTGAATATGTCTTTCATATGATTTCTCATCACTACTACTCTCAGATCAATATGGGTAGCACCGCCAACTTGTACACAATACGGAGAAGCTCTTTTCCAAGCTCGGAGAAAACGTCTTAAAAATTCATCGGAATAGGCATATCAAGTTACCTTACTTTTTCCTATTTCTCACTAAAATGCCTGCCACGGCTCAGGTAGTTTACTCAACAATCATGGTAGTAGGTAGAAAGCCGTACACTAAGTATCGTTTCAAAAATCCATTACCAGTTTTTGCAAAGTTATGCATTTTAAAATTTAGGACGTCACAAATCGTGTCAACGCATTCTACCCCGCTCATAGCTCCGAGCAAAGAAAGTAATTTTGATATTTGCATAAACTTTCACTCTTTAAGCATTTAATGTCCCTTCCAACGATTCAATCTCGTTTGTGCTCTGAGCACATTTCGTGTACCATGCAGATATTCTACTACTACTACACGTGCAGAGTTACCTAACAAAAAACAGAGCAGTGTTTGAGTGAAATACTTTCAGCATCCCCAAGTAATCTACCTTACCTTTCCCAATTTATGTACGGCGGATGACATTTGTAGGACAACCACTTCATTCCGCTTCAATGTGTTCAATAAATGTGTGTCTTGCAAATCGGTGCTCGAACACATTTGAAGCTGAAACAAATTGTGTCGAAGCAAACGTATGCTACTCTATAAATATCCATCTCGATTCGATTTTGAGATTTTGAATTGGCAGCAGTTTCAGGCGGAAATACTCATTCAGTATGTCAGTAAAGATTGAGGAAGATGCTGGATTTTATATCTTATCTCAAACTCGTCGTAGTGTGTTTAACTTGAGGTTTTGGAGTAGTAATGATTTTAAGATGAGTACATTCTTTAGTCGAATGCTATGACGTATTTCACAAAGGTAAGTTACTTATTCATGTTTACTGCTTACGTCAACACTCTGCTGCTGGGAATCTGTCGCAAAGTCAACTTGAATTTGTAAATTATTCAAGAAACCACATAATCGTTAAATCGCGGTTTGAAAATCTATTTGATTGACTTCAACTGCCAGCACAGCTACATATAGACAGCCCTTTTAAAACAAAATGATGAATTCAACAAATTCATGATTTTTGGTTCCATTTGATGATTCTATGTATATACCAGAATGAGTCCCTGTAGATAAGTCTTAGGATACATGCGGTGTCAGTGTCCCTTCTGGGCTCCCAAATCATTCGATGTGTTTCCGCTTTTCCAAGGATTGGGGCCAGACGTAATAGATCGTGACCAGCGAGGCAGAGATTTTTGCTTTGTATTTGATCCTGTAGCTTTTTGATATCAAAGATGTTTCTTTTAGTATGTTAAATGTGGTGAAGTTAAAGACAAACAATATTCATACTAGCCGAGCGCAGAGCAGTTGACCGAAAGGGTTACAAAGAACAGGCCGACCTCGTCTGGAAACGCGTTAACATTTTTAATGCATCGTTTCCCAATTTCTGAGAATGCAGAAGTATAATATATAGGTCTTGTGGTCTGGATATACAAGTTGCTGTAACTCATTGTGGTGAAGGAATTGAGCATCATGGCGTGGTCTAGTTTTTTGGTGTCGGGTCAAGATAAAGTCCTACTGACTGAAGAAAATTGTAAAAGGTAAAAATGCACATCAAGTAAACGACTTTTACTTCTGTTAACCAAAATGAAGGTCTGAATGAAAACATGAATTGATAAGAAAAGTGATGCATGTCTAGCAACCTTCTTGAATACAATTTTCTCCCTAAAGATTGGTTATATACATATATATATATATCCCATTTTCTGCTTACATTAAACCCAGTAGCCGTTACACTTACAATATGGACACATGATCTCAGAGACGATAGTTTAGATGCAGATGTGCTTTTTGGAACTCTTGTGGATTTTCTGAGAGACAGCATTTTCTTTTAACTTACACGTGCTTTCCTCTACTGTAGCGGTGGAAGTGGTTGCCTTGTACTATTTGCAGTGATCTGCGAGAGGATTATTTAGTGAAGCTGAAACGCATAAATCTTACTCTTCTCAAGCGAAATAAAATGCATGAACTACCTATATCTTGAGGAGGGGAGTTAGTTGGTCACAGCGATCAAGACCAAGCTTGTTTTATATGCATGCATACATATACAAAGTCCCTACTTTTTGATTGTTGCTGTTATGTTGCTAGTTCAAAGTGAAACCACCATAGTATTATATAAATATACTGGCTGACTGGCACTTGTGTTTGGTTGCAGAATTCAGTCTGCAACTGAGTTCTTGTTTAGCAGAGAAACACAATAATGCGGCTCTATCCCTTTTTAAAGGTTTTTCTATATCCGTAATATATATAGGTATGGGTTAAAAGTGTCCCTTCCCATTTACCATTCATCCTTCTGTCAGAAAGTAAAAGCAAATGCATACTTACTTAACATTATTCGTTTGTACTCAGCCTACTTTGTAGGTATTGGTGGACAGCCTGATATATTTATTGTAGATCAAGTATAATATATTCACAAAGTGATAAAGTACTATGGTCCAATCTCTGTGATGTTGAATCTACTCCAGTTGAGTGGCTGGCTGCCCAGCATCTGTCCAGAATTTACTGTTGTGTAAATGTAAACGATTTTGGGTCCAACGGAAAACCAATGTCATACTGATGTTTTTTTGTATAATATTGTATTCGTTGGTGGTTGACCCTTGAGGCACGAGCATAAAAGCACACACATATTATTTTGTTATTATTATAGTTATGTACCTACACCTACCTACAATGGCGCATAATTTTTTAGTGTTTTATTATATGCTTTCATCTTCGGAATCAGGAGCTAGAACTGTCATGCATCCAGTGGAAACATTTTTCTGAGCAATGAATGAAGAAAGGGCGACGAGTTTAATATTGCATTGTGAGGGGAAACGAGGCAGAACGCTACTATAACAGTGATGATAAAAACTATTATTCTGAGCCAGGTTTTATGAAAAGTGAGACTTTATTTCGCTTCACAACACTTGTTATTTACTAAAAGGGGTGCTGTTTAACAGTTTATGTCCACATATCTAACACATGTGGCATATTATATGGGAAAGCCACGAATTCAAAGGAATAAGGTCATGTTTTTAATGACAGAAATCAGTTTTATGACAACTACTGTGTCAACCCGGTAATATAGTAAGTGTGTAGTAGCATTGTACTTAAGAAATGATGGGAGTAAAATGTGCCACTGAGAGTAACAACGTACTTTTCTTCATTGCGCTGTTTTACTCCACTCTTTCATTTCATTCCATTTCGATTCCAACCCAACTTTCTCTCCTTTCACCCTGCAACGGAATGGGATGCCAACACAAAGCTGAACATATTACATGGCTGATGCCTCCAGAGTTTTGTACTGTTTTTCACCACGGATCTGTCCTGTTGTGAGGAGAGGGCACAATAGGAGAACGACATTTCAAAGCCATTCATGAAAGTCAAAGGGATTTAATACAGTTCTTTATGGGAATAAAAATACGCTATTAAATTGCACTTGTTTCCCTTCTCATAGCAGAGTCACACTCCCTTCAATTGATGTGGTCCCTTCCATGAGGCGAGAAAGTGTTCAGGCGTTATTTTTCTTCTTAAGTATTTAAAAGAGGAAATGAAGAAAGGACGGATCACGGGCTCATCGACATTGGAATGAAAGAAAAATAATATAATAGTGTGAAAGAAGCCTATAACCTACAAAAACATGGTGGCTTGGCTTGGCCTTACAATACCCCCCAAAAAAACGATACTCATCTATCTGCGCCCCAGTTTGATTTTACTTTTAGGCTACTTTATATATTTTTGTTTGAATTTAACAGAATCTGCAATACCATATACTTATGTAATAGGGTGAGGATAAAGAAGCAAGAGATTGCCTATTTAGTTAAAGGCCTAGACTAGTACTAGTTACTTTTTATAGCATGGCAATACACAAACGTTGAGTTTCATTGCTGGAATATGTTTTGAACAATCTTCTCATATGTTGCAACATCATTTCACGAAATCTGTTCAATGAAGTTGGTATTTATCAGACTCATTTCGTCGTGATAAGGGATTTGAGACACTTTCACATTTATTCATCTTTCTCATTGTAAACACAACGTTGGGGACGTGTGTTTACCAATGGGCATTACGCCACGGTTGTATTCCATTTCATTTTCAGAGAAAATGTGTTTGGAGAAAGCACAGATCTTTTCCCTTCATTCAAAAAACTTTTTTTTGCTACTTTCATATCCTCACTAGTACTAATATCCTTTGTGCTAAGTGTCTCCTATGCATGTATCTTTTTCCCTGGCCCTTTCGTCAACATTTTTGGGAACCAATTTCCTTTTTATTGATCCATCTCATCGTCAGTAGCTAGCAACATATAGATAGACGAAAAGAGTGCAGTTGTAAAAAAAAGTTTTCTTTTGTAGGAGTGTCGTATGATGATCATGATGATGATGATGATGCCATAGCTTGGTAGTCAAAACAAAATGAAAAAGTGGATAAAAGCTGAAATTTTTCCTTATTAGAAAAAAAATGATACATGAAGCATCATCACATCACACACTCCCATTTCTAATTTTACCTGTGCCCTTTCTCAACCAATGTGGACTGATTTTCTTTTTCGTGTGCAAAGTACACATGCACTCCAGTGGTTATTGGTTGGATGGAGTCATTTACAGGCACGACTGAATATATGGTGGAAGGTTCTGTGATGAATTCAAGTAAACTATATATACTAACGCTACATGAATTTATTTCCCTCGTGCTCCCATCTGAAGAAAACTGATTTGAGTAGTTGCCTTGCATGAAGCAAACTTGGAAATGGAGGTGAAGAGAAAGAACACCGAGTCAGTCAGCAAAGTACAGCAAAGAAAAGTTGATAGGATACGATACGAGTGGTTTTGAAAAGTGAGAGTAGCAGAGAGTAGGCATGAGAAGCAAGATTGAAAAAGAGAAAATGGATCACGACGACAAGGCACCTTTTTATGTATACTTTGTTAACTTTTATATTTATACTTGTGTGCAGACATGTTTTCATGTTGTAATATACACAGATTGCGACACACATATGTACGCATACTAAAGGAATGAATGCCAAGGAGCTCATGGTGTGTGGTGGGCTTAGCGAACATGCTGATACTACTGCCACTAGTTCTGTGACACTTTTTTTTTTGAGAATCGGGGGAAGAAAGCAGTTCTTCCCTAGTCTCACGTTGGAATAGATACGGAGTCAGTGAAAAGGAGTCAAAACCAATGCTAGGCTCGCAGAGTAACGGAAGAAATGAAGCTGAGGAAAAGAAGAAGACGAAGAAGAAGAGGAAAGTGAGAGGAGCACACATAAGAAATGGCAATCGTCATTCTATCAATATATTACAACAAGAACTTTAGCCTCCGGAATCGATTTGTATTGTTGTAGCTTTCTTTTGAAATGGAGAAAATATCTCTGTAAAACCATTTCCTTCAATTCATTCATTCATCCATCGAGTCATTCATTTATTATTCTCGATCGTTTTGTTAGCGCTACCAGGAAGAGAATGGGAATTTGGCAATATAACCGGGGGTTTCTTTTCTTTGGGTTGTATCCTGTATCGTTGTATGTATATTTTGTGTATTACTTTGATTTCTTACAGTGTTTTCAACTCCATAAAGAATCGAGGAAACGAAAATGTGGTGTCTCACAGAATGGAATTTTTTTCGAGGTTGTACTCCAAGTGCAAACTCAAACACTTAACAACACGACAGCCAAACCGGTGTGGTAAACTATTCTGCCGGTCTTGGACTGACAATACGTATTCACCAAAAATATTTTTTGACGTTTATGCATATATATACGTAATATTGTTTGTTAAAAGATGTTATACCAATAATGCCACACATATATAATATACGTGACTGTCTTTGTCCCTGAATATTTCCTCGTTCCAGTCAGTCACCTTTGATTTTTCTCGCCTATAAATATCATATAGCTTCATAATATTCGAAATAGAATGACGGGCAAAGCACAATATATAGCAAAAGCCGAATCGTAGAAAGAAAGATTGAAAATTCTTTAGCAGGTGGCATGTGCATTCATCAAACAAACCTGGGTCTGGTTCGAAATCTGTGACATTATGCATGTGAGATTCTGATGATAATCAGCGATAGAATCATCAAAGCCGAGGAAAAAGAATATTTATGGATTTCATTGTGCTGGTTGATTATTGTAATTTATTATCCAAATGAGTTTATTGCCTTCCTCCTCAAATAAATAGCTTTTTTCACACAGTTGACATGTTTTAAGTGTGATAAAAATGCAAAATCTTTTCACTAAAATTCATTCCTCGGGTTTGGTACATTCAGTTTATAGGTTGTAAGCTTTAAACTGAAAACGAAATTGAGTATTCAGCATAAATAGATTGATTGCTAGTGAGTAACAACAAATTTTTGATCTTCAAAGTAATTTTATCCATTAGTCAGGATCAGCATGAAAACATTCCACTGCGGGCATATATATATATAGTTGTACCCACTTTCTTTTTCTCTAATTACCTTGGGTGTGGAAGTGTATACATGTATATTCTGAGTATTGCAAGAATGTTTGACTGACTGAAGTAAGGATGAAAGTTATTTTTCGTTGTGCTGTTTGGAAGTACATTTGTAGTAAGTAGTATGCAGGTATGCCGTTTCCATCGATGGTGTTTTGATTCACCGGAAATTCAATACGCGACATGTGTAGAATACGATATAGCTTGTTGAGTATATCATGTGTAATATATAATAATGTACTGGTGAATATATAATACGAAATGACTCGTATCAACACTCTTAAACCTTAAGTTCTTCCGACATGCCAGAAGCAGAGTAGCTAGAATTTTTCTTTAGCGACGACTTTAGCGTCTGACCTCCCGGAGCGGAAGTCTGATTAATCGTTGTCACATTTGTATTTGCTGTTGGGATGTTGGGAGCATTGCCTGGGCTCCCAGTTGTTGTAGTAGCACTTGACAAAGTTACATTACTACCAGTGAAGTTAACACCAATCTGTTGATGTTGCAGTTCAGGACTTGCATTCTCGCCACCCGCATTATTGGCCTGAAAAGTATCTGGACTGAATTTCACAGTTGGAGTATGCCTCTTAGGTGGTCGAGGTACAGTTTTTCCACTAGCACTTGTCGTTGTGCCACTATTTTCCATATCAAATTGTATCACATTAGCTACACTACCACCAGCACAGCCAGAGGTTGCCGTATTACAAGCATTTACACTACAAACACCACCACACTACTACTTACTTACACCAATGTTAGCGTCCCTTGTTCAGGCGTGGCTTACTTGCCTGTGGCTAAAATGGCCTTCCGCCAAGACTAGCGACTTGTGCTGCCACTAATGCAACACCACCTGTTCTACCTAAACTGGCAACATTTGTACTCGAAGCACCACTACCACCACTCGAACCTATGATCCCAGCTGAGATTAACAGTTGCTCTTTCATGTTCAGAGCAGATTTTCTGGGAGCGGTGCCCGCTTTCTGGCGATGCATTGTTCCAGGTAGTAGATGATCTGTGGCAGACGTTGATGAAGATGGTGGTTGGCGATAGTTTAGCATCATAGCGGCGGCGAGTATTGCGTCTGGCATGGAAAAGTCTAAATTTGTAAGATTCATGCTACTACTCCCCTTCTGGTGTTTTCTTGGCAAGGGGCCGGGCAAAGTTGAGGTATTTGAAGTTTGTCCTTGATGCTGCTGTTGTTGATGAGGCTGAAGATATTGCTGCTGCTGCTGATGGTGAGCCTGAACGTTATGGGGCATTCTGCTACAATCTTGGGCGGACTGGAGTAATTGCTGCAGGTTTGGAACGCTGCTCAGGTCTCCACAAATGTTGGGCATTGGCATAATCGGCATTTGAAGCTGGGGCTGTTGAAGATGATGACGGAGATTGAGAATCTGGCCATTTTCCTTAAGCTGCCCATGATGCTGCTGCTGGTGGTGCTGATGTTGGGAAGGGAATCTTACGGGAGTATTTTGCAATGACGTGGGATGATTTGATGAAGACGATGAGTTGTCAGCATAGCCAGACATCATGTGCTGCTGCTGCTGATGTCTGTTTGTTCCAGCAGCTGAACTCTCAACGTAGGTAGGATGTGCTTGACCTACTCCCACTCCACCTGCCATGCTTGCTGATATTTCTTGCATCTGAAGATCCATCGTAGAGAGAGATGCTTCCGGACCCCCTCCCGATACCGCAACAGTATTATCTCCTGATGAAGGACCTGTATTAGAGAGACCCGTGAGTGGCGTTTGCTGATGATGTCCATAATTACCTTCCCCTTCACGTCTTCCCCTACTTTCTCGATTGCTTCTTCTCTTGTCTCGGTAGTAGTAGAAGGCTGCAAAAACGAGAATGTTGAGAATGAGAAGGGAGCAACCTACAGCAATTGTGACGGTAAGAGCTGTGCTGTAAATCTGGTAGCCTTCTCCATCATGATGATGGTCATGGTAATATGGATGACGGCCAGGAGGATACAGAAGTGGTCCAGATATGTCTCCCGGATAACTAGAATTGCCTAAAATGAAGCCAAAGAATTTTAATGGGATGGTTATACGAGTATACTTATACTATATATAAAGTTCACACATTTCAAGGCATTGTTCGTTAGGAAACGTGTGACCACATGAAATGTCATTCCCGTATATTATTATCCATTTTAATGTTTCGTAATAGTCTATGAAGCGCCTCGTAATAGTCTAGAAGAAATGGAGACGCGTTCTATATATCTGTACGACTTTGTTATAGCTACACGAGCCAGAGCTAAAGAGACAATGGCTATATAAACCCATATATTAAAGTGAAAAAACGAGACAGGGGAATATGAGAGGGAGACAAAGCGAGAATGGAATGGAATACAAGAACTTACTCTCAACGTAATAATAGGGCTTCTGTTCCCAGGGTCCTACAAACTCAATGGTCGGGGAATGAGGGGTGGTGAAGTTACCTAAATGAAAAACGCATAAAATTTACTATAAAACGACCTTTGTTAACTACCAACTTATGCATGTGAGCGTGAGATAGTACGTACTACATTGCCGTCATTTTATGTAGCCTTTTTGTCTCACTAAAACAAACTATTTCGATGAATGAGCTAGGCTCTCTCACTTGCATCATCTCATGCAACCCGGTTTTATGCATGCAACAACAAAATGGGCCCGCAGTAGGACATAACTTTGCATAAAAGTGGAGAGAAAAGTGTCGTTTTCACAGTAGTTTTCAAGTACATAAGGTACATACACGCATTGACGTTGTAGACAAGGAAATGAAAAAGGCAATCTAAAATCAACAAGCTCATCAAGAAAATGGATCGACAAGAAGATTGTGATGTCAACATCACTTTTCAAAGACCGTTTACTACTTATGACTACGGTTATTATTAAAGGCTCTTGAAAGGACTGTTATTTTTACGTTTGCTACTTTCATAATAAAAATAAACATATATTTTATAGAGGGCTCTACTACTACGACTGGTGTTCGTATATAGGTTATATAGGTAGGTACTCAGAATGAATGTGTGTATTAGCTACACACGCTTTAGGTAGACATTTATTATTACAACGTGTAAAGAAGGGATCTATACATTACATACCGTTGAAAGGCAAATTATGGTTATTGTTATTGGATCGGGACGGGATTCCTGTGGACCCGAGTGGGAATCCGCTGTTGTAGTATCCATTCCTCATGAGTTCCGGTACTAAGTGCAGCCAGAAAGAAAGTTTATGTGCTCTGTAATGGTTCCGTACACGGGGTTTGGCCTCTGGATGGACGGAAACATGGTTGTACGCAGCCCATGATGTCATCATCAGTAAAGGAGACGAGAGAGAAGCATAGAACAAGAGAGAAGAAAAAAACAACAATGAAAAGGAAATTATAACTGAAATGAATACCTAAAATCCTGGAAAATTTTACAAAACAATGTTTTTTGGAAAATGAACATGAGACTAAACACGCTGGACTCAAATGGTATACATTCTCTTCTCATATCTTGCTTTACTTGGATGGGCCCTGCAATCATCATGTAAAGTAGTATGCAAATGGAGGCTTCCCCCTCTGCTGACTCTTGTTAAAAGTCATGTACAATCTCTCCCAGAATTGTTTTATGAATCCATTTCCATGAAAAATTCAAGCTTCCTCCAAAATCCTTGCTGGCCTATCTCCACTTGTATTAATGCAGACAGTAGTAGACACACATCTAATAAAAAGAAGCGGAATCTGCCTTGCGTTGCTGTTTCAAGTCTTCTTTTTCTTTGTGAATTTTTATTATACCCAATTACGGCTCCCTTTTTGTGAGCAACGAGAGAAGGGGCGAGAATGAGAAAAAAAAGGAACTAAGCATATCAACATCATTTCTAGCATCATATACGGAAGAAAGTTGGGCGCAAACGAGTGTGCAATTTTCTTAAGACAATACAAACAAACTTTGCCAATCACATTCGACTCACGAGCTGGTGAAATAACGAGAAGAGGATAGTAGTATAGAAGACAACGAAACTTCCTTTCTTTCCTCATTCACAACTGTCGTCATCAGCGTCATTGTCATCAAAAAATGGAATGGAGCAAAGGATGGCACAAAAAAAATTGAGAAAGAAGGAAAGGAGGACAAATCTCAAAATTGCGATTGAACTTTGTTGTCGTCTTTGCTTTTCCTCGTATTAAACAAAAAAATGGAGGCATATTAGGATTCATGACATTGGCATAATGCTAGGTACTTAATAAAACATATATGAGCATCCATATTCCATTTGAACGAGTGCATTTTATATCACATAGGCATTACATCACATTTGATCATTCTGAATGTATAGGAAAAACTAAAAGTTTTCTCCTCCGGTTTAGATTACGTAAAACTCAAGTTTGCTCGAAAAACTTTCCCAAACAGTATTTTTTCTCCCTGAATCCTTTCAGCTTAGACTCAGGATATTATTATAATTCTTCTTTGACCTGACTTTTATAAACGGTTTCTACTCTTTAGTAGTTTTCCTTCTGGAGTTAGTAGTGACGGAAGTTATGAGTAAAATATCGAAATTACTTGCTCCAAAGAAGAAGAAGGAGAGAAAGGTAATCAGGTATTCTGTCGAAATTAAGCAATTTCTCACGTCACTGATTTTCTTATTCCTGTGATGTAGTTGATGGCCTTACTCTCCCAAAGCTGTACTAAACATTTTACGTGGAATTGAGTGAAAATATAGCATTAATTTCAGGTAACTTTACTGCCGTAAACATTTGATGGTGAATGTGCCTCATGTCGACCTATAAGTGTGATGAGGAAGGGCTTGTGTTTAAGTGAAAGTAGAACGGAAAAAAACTACACAATAATTAGAAAATGATATCACCCACATAATGTATTGCATGTTGTAGGTGGTATGAAAAATGAATTCATACTTTGCTCCTCTCGTAGTCTCACAAGACCTTTCTGACAGCCATAATAATATGTAACATTATCCCGCGGTTAACAAGAGTCAGCTGCAGACTATAGATTCTCAAAGTTATATAATATGGTGTGTGTACCAATCTATAGTTATTTAGATGATATATGCGTTACTTTTTTAGAAAAAAAAACACTTTCTTTTTGTACATTCATATAGTGTATAGCTACGTGAAAATACAACATGCAGTTATTATTTACGAGCTCTTGAAAGCCCAATGAAAAAATCTTTTTTGCTGGAAGAAAAAGTTGTGTAAGTTGAATGAGCCATTGCCTCGGAGAGTGTAATTTATTAGAGCCGTTTTGTACGTGTGTATAATATAGTGTACATAGCAATATACATTTTCATGTCGTGTGTGTAACCAAAAATAAACTGTTCAAGGAGGTTTTTTTCGTATAAAATAAAACTTTATGCCAGTTGTTCACCTACAAGTATTACAAAAATAGGTGTGAGAAGGTTACGGCTTGGGTAATAACTTGGAATATTTTTCTGAAACAAGGTTACACACAGATATATTACCTTCCTTTACACTTGTCATGTGTAAAGAGCTTGAAAAATCCTATCATTATCACATATCTATATAACACACGAGTGTACATTTCATCTTCATTTTGTGGAGAAAGCTCTATGACAGATGAGAAGAAGAAGTCTGCACGCACAGTGTATCTCGTATGCATATCTTGGAAAGGGAGAAAGTATATACCAATAATATTTTTCGCCGATTCCTTCCTGACAGCACTTCACTCAATGGTTTCTCTGTGCTACATTTTTAAAAACAAAAAATAATGCTTTGGCTAGTACTAAATGTAATATATATCAGCTTCAACTGAAAAGTAGATGGTTGTGTTATATAATATGAATTATGGAGGTGCCCCTTTTCTCGGTTCAGAGCCAGTATACATTTTACACGCTGACTGACTAACAAGAAATCCTTTGATATAATTTGCAACATTGGTTTTGATGCTGTAAAATAGATAAGAAAAGAAGTAGACAAACGTTACATACCGATGCTCAAATATTTCTTGAAGAGCGTATCATACGGAGGCCAGTCTATCAATTTGGGCTTAGCAAACTTATCCTGGTTATGCTGCTGTTGCTGTTGAAGTGTAGTTGAGAGCTGGGGTGACGGAGGATATCGATTCCCTCCAGCAATCATGCTAGTCATTGAAGTGCCAGTTCCTCCTCCACTACTGCCGGCTTCACTAGATCCTCCTTTACTGCCACTTGGACCAAATCCATGAGGTGATCCCTCTGGAGACTCTGCGTTAGGATTCCTGCACGAAAAGTGAATTCAATACATTTTTAGTAAAAAAAAGAAAAATCTTCCTAAGGCTACCAATACGATATATCTTTTTCTCCCGAACAGTGTGAAAAATAAGGAGTAATAGAAAAGAGGAAATCTTAGCCTTGCATTTAATGTCTTTGTAGAAAACGACGTATGTGTTCCTCATACGTTTGCAACAGTTTAACTGATATTGCATATGTCTTCATAGTTTTCCTTGTTCCCCTTTCTATCCTACCAATGCTCAGTTTTTTTGGCTAGTTTTTTTTGTGAATCTGATCAGTTACAAAAATTCTGAGAAATATAGAAATAGATGCTATGACACGAAGATTCATCTTTGGATACTTGAGCAAAGGCACTTTCTCCATCCTTCTCTATGCCGGAATATGACTATGATTTCTTTTCTGCTCCTTCATGAGAAAGAAACTTTTACCGGCTTTTATTGAAAGAATATATATATATATTCTGCATAGTGCTTACTTGTCCAATAGGAGACATGTGTGGGGATGTGCACATTTTTTTGTACATATAATATGCCACATTATAAGTATACATAACGTACTCTCAGGGATTTAGACCAGCAACCAATAAATTGGTGACAGAGTGGCAAAACTATAGCATGAAACTCTCACATTATACAAGTTCCACGCTCCCTTACATTTCTTTTCCTTTTTTGCTTTCACTTTTTTTACAACTCGTATTGGTCGTCCTTCCACGAGTGTGTAAAAAGAGTTTTCCATTTCACCTTGCTAGCCTCATACATGCAGTTTACGGCTTTCAGATCGAGAAAAATATATATGAATGAATTAGGAGGAGGAAAAAAGGGTACACATTCAAATCTCTGTGACTCACTCAAAGTTGGGAAACATTCAACAAAATTTCAATTCAATGGGGGGAAAGGCCAATCAAATTTGTACATTATAAGGCTGAACGGTTGTTGAAATTGAGGCTTCTTTGTAAAAAAAAAAGCTTTAAAACTAGATTCGGCAGTCATAAAAGTCTGAATCGGGAGACGGCTTCAAGAACGAGAACGTAACATGCACACACACATAGCATCATCATTTTTTTGCTTAGGTACATAAATGCACTACATGGGAAAGCAGTAAATTCTTTTGACATGATAATTGTAATGTATAATTGAATAGAAGTTGAAGTACCACGGGCTGAAACTACTTTACAAGTAAATAGCAGGGTAAGTAAGTACATAAGCATTACATTACGATCCATTGAAAAAATTTAAATTGCCAACACATATTACTGTATTACTTTGGAATAACACTACTGGAAGCCTTGTATAAGTTGCAAAAGCACATTATGTAAAAGTATGTTATATATATTGTATTCAGAATTTTTTCGTATGAAAAGTACGCATGTATAGCGGTGCAGTACTCAGACTTGATGTATTTCACTTCGGCAGTTGAATAATATAAGTGAAGAGAAAATTTTGTTAGATTGGGTGGTGGACTATGCGAGCAGAATAATAAAATAAAAAAAGGTTTGTTAGAAAAGGCTACAACATGTGTAACCGGGAGAGAAACTTGGATTCCCAACCTTTACTTTCCATTCGCCATTCATTCCTTATTCATAAACTGGTTTTTGTACAGATATTTACAGCGGAATAAATGGTAGGTTTAAAAAAGAAAGAGTTTCAATCCAGCCCTGGGTTTGGTTGTTCATCTTGAGTTATTGTGAATAAAAAGTTTTTCCCCTTAACTGGTTAGTTTTGGTTGTGTTGCCAAAACGGAAGTTCTGCATCAAATAACATTAATTCTCCCTTTCAACTTCTTTCCTTGAACAGTCGAGTCCCCATGCTTCCAAACACACTAATTCACTCATTTTACATATATTTGAGTTTTAACAAAGATGAGATACTAATGTGGTGGGTTCCGTGTTGGTGTAGGAATGTACACAAGAAATGTATGGGTGTGAGTTGCTGTGTCGTCCGCCACACGACTAGTAGAAGTACGATACCGACTTCCAGAGACACTCATTTTATTTGACTAACTAAAGACAATGGAAACAATCAAGGAGTCTTCAAGTCAGCACAGAATAACCGGAGTTGAAAGTAGGAAAGGGAGAGAGAGTAAAAGGATATGGGGAAGGAAGCACAAGTGAGCAAGTAGTAAACTATAGGGGCTGAACTAGTACCAAAATAGTTGTGTAAATCACGGAAAAACTTTGTCTTTTCTTGAATGCATAGCTCGGTCGGTGTGCTAACCTCATTGAATCTTTGGGTATACATACTTATATGTATTTTTACTTTGTCGTTTTCTCTTGTCTCCATGTATGGTTGGTGTGTGCGAAAAGAGTTGTGGATTACACAGGGAGTGTAAACCACGTATAGAAGAAGAAGAAGCAAATGCCCCCACATTCGACATCAAAGCATTTTCCTCCAACTATTGCCTAAACTTAGTAATTTCCAAGTCGAGTAACAAGCCAGCAAGAGAAAATAAGTAAATGAACTTTGGCTATTGTTATGAGAGTCACCACCAAAGAGAAAGCAAACTCATCAGTATTGTATTTACGTGATATTAAGGCCACGTTCACCAAAAGTAACACATATGCACCCGCAAATGAAGGGCCTTTATATTAAGTAACTGTCTGGAAATATACCTGTATAAAGTATAAATTAATATGGACTGTGTGTTTGTGTGTTCCCTGTTGTGACTCTACTTGAGAGAGTCACGACACTAGTTCTAAATAAAAGCAATTCAGCAGCACAGCATGGCTAAATATACTATTGTACAGTAAGTAGTAAAGCACGGGATGGGAACGTTAATGGAAGCAGCATTACTTTATCTTCATATTAGTGCTCCCAACCTAGATATATCTTCATGCATAGTTAATATTTATATTCTGGTACTCACCCAGCTCTGATAAAATTAGCCCAATAATGCACAAGTGTCAGTGACAGTTGGACTTCATTTCGGGTAAAGTTCCCTGTGAAAAATCCCAACTTCATCTGTTCCGGCTCGCTTTCACCGACAGAACCACTACCAATATTACTGCCGATAGGACCATAGCTACTACTACTACCCCCAGAGCCAGCCTTATTATTGCTCCAGTGTTGTTCTGAAGCGGAAGAGCTGCTGGAGAGCTGATGTGCTGCTGCAAAGTCGTTCCATGAGATATATAACGGGACGCCAAACACGTACACCAGGTCTTCTCCAGGGACGCAGCCGAGTCTCTAGTCAAGTTACATGTTAGACGTACAAGGTAAACAATGGGCGGAAATCACAAAGAATGTATTACACACAATATATTATATTATTATATGTGAGGCATAGGTGGGGAGGACGTAGATACGAAATGAAACCATAAAATGAACCCGCAACAACAACTTGCTCTTTGTCTTGTAAAGTAAACCAATATTCCTTCCTAAATACATCTAAAAGGGCTCTTTCTCTGAATCACAAATGGCTTTAGATTATTGAAAATTGGGAAAGTTATCAAGTGAACCAAACATGGCATCATGGCATGGCAGCAACGATCACACATCCTTCATTTCCTTTCCGACTCATCTCACATGATATAATCCACAGCGATCTGACATATCTAATCAAGTTTTTTGCTACTTTTGGTCAGCAGAAGATCACTTTGATTCTTCCGAATCATCTTTATTACTTGTATACACACGTAAAAGGAATTCATCTTTTGCTAACTTTGTAACTTGTTACTAGAAAAGGGAATGGCATCGGAGAAAAGTGACAATAGGAGAGACCTTGAAGAAAATCAAGAGTTGCGTTCACACTGCATTAACCACCACATCACACCCCATCCATCTATTCTGGCTCTTTTCTCCAACTCGAGCTTCTGGTCACGTTACAATATGACAAAAGTATACCAGCTGAATTTGAAAGTTCGCTTAAAAACGACACAACCATAATGTGACAAGAAAAAGCTGAAAATATATATAAGAAAAAGGGAAAGGAGAATTATTTGATATGATCATCACTTACTTGCGTGTAGTCACTGATTTTGGACTGGTACTCAAACACGTAAAGGTACGTTTGGCTATTTCCTTGTGAGTGAAGCTCACCAACTTTTACCAGCGGTGATACTATCTGCAAAGTCATACAAAAAATAAGAAGTGAGTTCCGTTAAAATACTAATGCACGTTTCTAACACTGAAAGTGAGAATGTGTGAATAAGCTATGTTCTATGTTATGTGCATGTGCCACATCGTAATTCATTCTCTTTCATCCTTTCAGCTTCTAACCTGCCTGCACGTTATATTTATATGTACATACAGCGGAGAGTATGCTCCCATACAAAAGTATATATGGATACCTTATAGAAATGTTTCCAAGTCGTCCTCATTTCATATTGTTTTCAGTATAAGGAGAGAAGAAAGGCTTACAAATGTCCACAAGATTGTACTTATTACACACACACGCCATTTCATGGTGGTTGTAAGGTGCAGATAACTTTGTTCAGCATGCTTTACTAGCTATGATCTACTATCAGTATTTTGCACATTTTTATAATTTGTGTAATATCTACATACTGTACTTCTACCATAGTAGTTTACTACTTTATACTATATATGTATAAAGTACACTTTTTTCTTCACAGCCTATGCACCCAACTTTTTATATATACATATTGGTTTAGTCTTTGAAGTCTTCGAGTTAGACATTTCTTTTTCATAAGAAACTTTAATTACTGATGACAAAATCAGATCTCATCAAAAGTATGTATTACGAAACTGTTTGGGAGTGTCTCCTAACGCGCTCCTGTTTTCGATTTCGAAAAAAAGTTTATGAAATCATGCTGTCTCCCGTCAAGTTTTTTACCCTTAACTTTTCCAGTCGCCCTAATTGTTACTTGACATTCTTTCCGGGACATGATCTATCTCTCAGTTGTAAACTCTTGGAAAATGCAGTATAAAAAGTGTAATCAAAAGCCTGTCTGTATTGTCGTCGTAGTCATCCATGATCTTAATGCTTTATGGTCGTGTTTCTTGGAACAAGTTTGGAGTTTCATCATCCCTTTTAGCAATATCACAAAAAGAAATTCCAAGTATCATTTATTTAGATCATTCGTTTTGTTCAGTTTCAGGTAAAGAAAAAGTCAAGTAATCATCTAATTGCTCATACAGTTTTACTGCAATATCAAATGTTTTCACTTTTGTACAACGCAACGCCTCAGTGAGCTATATCTTGTTCTGGTTTGTGTATTTCTGAATACAGAACAATGTATAGCACGTCCCACCATTATAAAAGGGCACTGACTATACACTGTGGGCTCTATAAGAAGTATCCAGTACTCAGCTTATAGAATCTTTTGTTGAAAGTTCAACTGCGGAGTCAAAATGACAAGCGTGATTCAAAAGATTTGCGACAAGGATTTTCTTGTCTACTTATTTCATACTAAGAGGATTCTTTCATAGGCAAACACAAGAGCAGACCAGGCATATTTTCCCTTTTATATCGTACCATTATAACCAAAAAGTCACGCACTCCTGTAGAATAAAAGATCTATTGTGGACCGGATAGTTCTTTTTTACGAAAAATCGGGGGAGAGCTGTGGACGCTTGTGCTCCGCGGGTAGCACCGCTGAAACCACGCCACCCGGCGAAGGAATCACAAAGAGAACAATGACCCACTTTTTTCCTCGCCGCATGCGGGGAGACTTGCCTCTCCACCAAAATGAATAAGGATCGTCCTCTCTCTAAACATTAAGCGTCTGACAGGAGGACGGGTGTGACAATAAGAACAAGCCCCAGAGTCGATGGTACATTGTACAAGCTGCGCGCTTCAACAAGGGGGGAAAGAGGTCCGGGAAATCAGTAAGACCAAGCATCACGCGACATCGCCAGAGCCGACCCGGTTCGGTGGCCCAATGACGTAGTGACAAGTAAGCAATGCGAACGGAGGAAATTTAAGCATACGTACTTAACCTTGTCAACAGGAGCCACCGCCGTGCCAAGGAAATATCCACAACGCGGGACACAAGGAACAATAATGCCACTACTAATGCGCACGACGAGTGAATGATCTAGGTTGACATGGGATGCCGTGGCAAGCTGCCGTACCAGGCGCCTGTAAGTGAAAAGGGCAAGCCGCGTTGACAGCACTCGGCTGGTACTGTATACCGTCACCCTATCCTTATGGGGATGGAGCTTATGAACGGTGATAGAAAAATACTGGGAAAATCTTGTTGATCATTGAATGTTCGGTGTTGAAAAACGGCATGCGAAGAATGGGAATTGATTCATACGTAGCAGTGCATCTCGCCAGAGCATCCGAGTGTTTCATCCCGGCGCTGAGGCGGGTGTTGAACCGGGCCGTTCCAATTCTCGCCGTGTGTACTCATGAATTGCAGCAGCCAAAATTTCACCTCTGTGTAAGCTGAAAAAATGAAAGAACATGAGTAAGCTACAACATTAAACATAGTGTGAACTGATTTTAACATCAAATTTTACGATTCAAAACTTTCAATACGCTATACACCTCTGGCTATATGTCGAAGATTGTAAGTATATGCAAATTGAGCGCTTCCACACATGAAAGGTCGTCGGTACAGAACACGACATGACTAGATTGAATATTTATTTTATGCAATTTGTTTTCTCAGACAGGCCACTACGTTTCACGGATGAAATATGCTTACATTCACGATAACACGGGATGAGTTCAACATTCAAAGCACAAAGTTGGTTTCTACCATGCACCACACCACTACTACCACCACCACCAGCCGACGATCATATTTGCCCTTGTTGTCTTCTTTGCTACAAAAAAAAAGAACCAGCTAATGAAGAGTGGTGGGGTGAATGCACTAAAAATTGCAGGAAAAATGATATAGAGAAACTTGTCTGCTTTCTTGCTAACTATTTCCTTTTATTTTTTTGACGGAGTTAGTGTTATGATTAAGCATTCATATAGTCAGAGAACGAGAATATATAAACAAAAGAAACATCATGTGAGATGAAAGTTTGTAATATTGTTTCTAATATAAGAGCTCACCTATAAAATCCATCCACCAACTGCTTCAAAACTTCTCGTCTTTTTTCAGTCTCAAGACCATAAACAGCATCATGCTCACCAAGCGTAGGAAGAATCTCTGCTCTTGTGACACCGAAAAGCATAGGATAATGTGAAAGTTTGTCACGAAGTATATTCTCCCTTATCCCATGCTCGATCACGACTCCATCATCACTAGGTCCGAAATAGCGCCACAGCTGCAAAAAATGACGTGGCAAAAAGGACATTACATTCCAACTCTACATTCACCTAAATCTTGAGTCATTGTTTAAGGAAAAAAAACAAGGAACGATATTAGGTAGGAATGTATGTATACCACCAAAGGACAACTTTGGTGTAAAATTTTTAATTGGGAAAGTTGTTCCCATTTTTATGCCTTTTTCATGTTTTCTTGTAATATTTTCTCTCTGAAAATGAGACCTATAAAAGCAAGACATGTTTGGGAGTGAAGAAAAAGAAAACAAAAAAGGGACAGAAAAAAAACGACTATATTCAAACATAAAAGTTTTGTGTGTGTGTGAGCTGGAGCAGTGGAGCATGCACAGGGGTAATATTTGGAGATAAGTGGTATGGACAACGGGGAAAAAAGCGGAGGGTATATATAATGAAATTTTCATATGAAATGTTTTTTTGTACCTCCGACCGAAGAAAGTATTGAAGTGGTATCTGTCTTAGACACTGGAGCATATTTGAGGGTGGCTCAGTAGGACACTTGACTCTTGCGGCAAATTTCTTGGCCAAATCTTTACCATTTGACAAGCCGACTGCGAGTGGTGACAAGGCCGAGCCTGACATCAAAATCACTCGGTGAAATAGTAATTCTGAATTCCACAAGCGTTAACACACGATTGTACATGTTTTGAGTTGAAGTTACGTATCATTGGGTCGTTTGGTATGAGTAGCAAGGAAAAATCAGGGTGTTTCCAACCCGGATTAAATCAACGAACATCAGTTATGCGGAGCCAGATTCCGTTCAGGATATAGAGCGAAAAGGCAGCGTTCGTCAGGAGCAGCATGATAGTTTCGTGGTGGTGGTACATTTACAGCCATGTGGTAAGCCAGTCAGGTCATGATCATTCAACATGATGATGATCATCATCATCATTGACAGGAGAATCGACCAGCGAAAAAGCCCGCATATATATTTATTTGGTTATGCCATTTGATTTTTTCCACAACAGTATACACACGAGTATATATTGCAGCAACAATGGAATTTAGGTTTATACCACAGGACAAACACACATACCATAATACATACAACGCATAAATGTACCAAAGTAGTTCAAAGAGTCGATTTCGGAATATATGTTTGTTTTGTGTTGAACGTGTTTCCATTCAGGTTACAAAGATATATTTCAGAAGGAATACGAGCAGACCCACGCAAAGTCCCAGCGGTGAAGGTAGAGCAGTAAACATACCCAGTATGGTTTTGAGATTGCCACCAGCGTCGTTGGAGAAGGAAAATGGTACACGGGAATTGGGAATCCAAGTTGAACCGATGAATGTTATACAGTCCACATGGGATGATTGGGGTCGTTTTTTGAACATGAAAGAAGTTAAGAATTGTCCAAATTATTACTCGTGTCATTTGATTTTGATTTTTCCCTTTTCGCAAAACTACATGGTGCGTACGATTGTACTTATTTTTGTACATTATCGTACATTACACATGTAGCTCATGTAGTAGTATATTTTGTAGCATGTCAGTGGAACTCGGTTTGAAATTTTTTTTTTTGGGTGTACAAGAGTATATAGTAATGCTCCGTACCTGGGTACATACATTATTAAAGCCGTGGATGGCAATTTACTTCGGGTTACTCAAAAATACTCAACTGATTCCCCCGCACTGTTTCCTTTACATTACTTCCGTCTGATGCTTCGATGATCTTTATAGCTACTCAAAAAGTAACTGGACTGGTCACTCACAAGTTGGTAAAAATACAAGTTTTCACTCTACTTCGTTTGTCTTGTAGAATGCTCGAGTAACCCCACATATCAAAGGCTGGCATGAACATGTCATGCGCATCATTATTTTTCTGCGAAGTAAGCAGAATGATTTTATTCATTTTGCTGTTCATCCTTTTGCTCCCTTTTTTTAAATTGTACATTCCCTTTGTAAAACAAAATACCGCATGCAAATTTAAATTGAATGTGACATTTAGGTGTTGGTTGTAGTTTACGTGTTTTTGGATGCATAAATTATTTTCCAACTTTTACAAAATTATCTCCAGAAAATGCTATTGTATGTTTAGTTAAATGTAAGAAGATGCTTCACAGATCAGTGCGCAATATCGAATACAACACATATTTTCGTCCAACTACCAACATAGTCAAAACTTCTACCGTAAACTTGTATATTTTCAGTCATCAACTACGAAAATTAGGAAGGAAATTGTTTAACTTCAAAGGATTTTTGTGCTGGCTCTGCCAGGAATTGCGTAGTTAGTTTGTAGTTTGTACAGCACGGTTCCAAAAACAGAATAAGATAACTTGAACTATTTTAAATTTCTCCTTTTGGCTGTCCTCTTGTGCTTTTGTACGTGGCAAGTTTACTCCTTCAGCTTACCAATAAACAAGGTAAGTTTGAAAGAACTGTCCAGTCTAATGTGAATTGCAAACTGTATAATAGAAAAGCACGAGTTTTACGTGCTTATCATACCAACCACGTGCAAAAAAATTCTATGATTATTATAGAGCCTACGTGAAGGTTTTTTTTGTGGAAAGTGGTTGAGTGTCAATGACACGATGAAATTAATTACCTCACCCTTTGCTCTTCCTTTTGTGTCGACAAAAAATAGGGAAAAAGCTGTGTAGTTTAAAAGAAGTGGAGAAAATAAATTAGGGAGATTGGTTTCTTTTTTTTGGGAGCTCACTAATTTCAAGCGGCTGTGAGATTTATGGGTACTCCACTAAGTAAGTTGAAGTAGTTGGAAGCGCAACCAGAAGTTGTAGGACAAGAGAGGGGTGAGTTGGTTGGTATAGAAAGAAGGTCAGTCTGACATTATCTTTGCTCCCACAAGAAATAAAACATGTTGGGAATACCCTTTCCTCTCGTTTTCCTGTGGCTTTCTCAGTTTCTTCTATACTTGCGGTAAAGTGTAGAGCAGTATTATTATGTAGTCTAAATGAGTAGCCAACTACGACTCGCCAACCAAACCAGTATCAGTGTTTTTCAGCTAGTTATAGTGCTTAATTCCGGCCAGTCTGGCAGGAAACTACATGAGGAACTTGCTGTGCACTACCCGTTTCTCAACTTTTTTAAATGGCAAGCGTGTGACATTGCTTAGCGGATGTTTTCCCTCTTTTCTGTGACTATCACTTTACAATCAAACAAGATCCCAAACCAAAAATATGCTTTGTTTGTTGGCTACAACTCCGACTTTCAAGTTCTATTCATTACCAAAGTGGGATTATTACTGCGACAGATGTGTCACTGCTCGTGGAATACCAAGAAGAAGTGTGGCTGGCTGCAAGACAGTCCATTAAGGATTGGGGTGAAGGCGATTTTATTAAAGAGTGACGATGCTGGGCACAAATTGTGACTTGATTATATTTTGAGAAAATTTATTGAACCTTGGAAAAATGCACATATAAATAAATGGTCTTTACAGTCTGATTCGTGTCGGTTTTTAAATAGAAAATTGCGACTTGTGGAGAATTTGCAGATGGTCTTATAAGCCAAGCCACCAAAAATAGCTAACTGACTCTCTGACTTTGGATGGAGAGCAGGGCTCTTTCTTCATGCATTTAATGAACTTTTGATCACAAAGACAAGTTCTTTGTGCACGTCCAACATCAATGCACTCATTACGGTCGTCCTCTTTCAAGTAGCGATAGTCGTATCTCGTTCGAGCAGGCTCGTACCCTGGGAAATCCAACCTAGTCTTGAAGTAACACTTATCGTGATTTTTACAGCATAAATCACATCCATCTATGTAAAACCATCTCCTTTCCTGTTACCCCCTTTCCCACACCTATGTCAAATTTGAAAATAACACTTTTTAATAACAAAACAAACAAATTTCAAAAACGTGTTGTAAACTGAGCTTAAACACTACAAAGTAACTCTAAATCAAAAGACAAATCAACCACCCTACCAATTTCCATAGTGTGCCAGCTTCATCGCATTAAATCTGGTACTTCTCATTACAGATCGACCGAGTTGTAAAACGTGCCGCTTTTTGCGTCTGGATTCTGAATTTTCTTTGCTTTCTGTTCCATCACTACCGTTTGAGAGTTCAAGTAGCACCAAAAGTATCACAAAAATCACTGAGAAATTCAGTCTGCACAAGCTTTGTATTGGTGTCATTTTACAGAATAAGAGAAAAGGTCACAATGTCACAAACCACGCAATGTTTTCAAGACTGGTTGAAAACAGTTAATCAAATATTTCCTTTTTTACTTCCCAATAATACTGTACTATAATACAATGAGTTAAAGCAAAGAGGAAGAAGTCCCGTTCGGTCACGCAGCCTTGAAGACAATGGTTGCAAGTGGGCAATAATATTTTCAACTTTCAAATTGCAACTGACTGACTGCAATAACAAAGTGCATTTATGTTTGTTTATTCTCGTAATACGAGCATTTATCTCTGTTATCATGTATATGTTTTCGTGTTGATACATGTGACCTTTAAATGCATTTATTACTTGCATTGTAAACGCACGGAAGCTTCCATTATTGCTTCGTTGAAAGTTGTAAGCAAATTACTGGTACCCACCTTAATAGCACATTAAGAAAATGGCTATATATTAAATGACTATACATACGCTACTTCAATCTCAAGGTTCTACGGAAATCGTCGTATATATATCTTGACTTACTTACGGTGCTATAACATGCAAATGACCCACATAATATGTTATTAGCTAAGCCCCAGCATTTATTTCTTTTTATGATGTGCTATATGAGAATTTCTAAAACACACCTACTATTTATGTTTTTGTTCGGGCGATGTTGTTTACTAGAAACTTATTGAAGCATACAAAATGAGTAAATATGCATCTACATGTGTTGGTCTGATATTTGCCGAAGAAAATTTGGTAAAGGTAACCGGTTTTGGTCAAGAGAATGGAATCATTTTTAAACCACCGATGTTAAGAATGTTTTTAAAAAATTGTTTACCAATTTGAGTACTTAAGTCCGATGCTTGTTTGTAAAAAATAGCCGAACATTTTCAGAGTTTAAATGGAGGTTGAGCTTCTGGTGATGTAAAAATCATAACCAAGTTATAGTTAAAGCGAAGTATATATTAGCTAACCAAGCGTAAGTTAAGCAGTCAAAGTGCTTCAATATTGAATGTCTTTGGTCTGTTTTGAATTTTTAAAAGCAGTAAAATCTAAACAACAGCAATAATCCCCGCCGAAGGAGCAAGCTCTGTCACTTTAGTTTTATTATTCCATCCTTATACTAAAGTAACAAATTGTATGGTAAATTCACATGTTTGAAAAAAGCAATGAAGCTTAGTTTTTTGTAAATCTTTCAAGATTTTATCCTCTCTTCTCCCTTCCGTTCCTGGATACATTTAAGTTTTCCTTTGTTTGATATCACCTTTACAGCAACATTACTGCCAGCAGCCTGGACGTGAAAAGGCAAACTTTTTTCATAAAATAAATAAACATCGAATTGTTTGCAGAACAACTGCTACTTGAGAATTTATCCTGTTTATCCCAAAACTGGTGGTACGTAGTAGTAGCACTCACGCCTGGTACCTTGTATTGCTGAAGGGCAAGGAGGTGCTTGTTATGTAGCTTACAAACAATCTAGTTGTTTCACGCTCGTCGACTCTACTTTTTAATGATAATGGAACGTGCTTCTAATAAGCATATCCTTATGTATTTGGCCCTAATGTATTTACACAAGAAGAAAAGCGGGATTACGAAGCGAAATTGACATCTGAATACATCGCAGAGTCAGCGAACTTTACAAATTTTATTTTATATGAAAGCTTTTCAATCTCTATCAACAGCCACCAACTGTTTCGTTTCCTTCCAGAGACTCAAACTAAAAGTACTTGAGACAAAATATTGCAAATTAATATGGACATAGCATATCATCAAACGTCATACACAATTCGCAGTCCGCTCTGCCCACTTGCTCTAGTATATTTTCACTCTAACTTGCGATGAAAGGATTTTTGTACAAGATGCAGGAAGCGCTATGTAAACTACTTAAACCTACAACAACTTCACTTTAGGTTCCTCATGATTTGCAAAATGTACGAAATAAAACGAAAATATGAATTACGACACGCAGAGAAAGCGGACTTGCGGAGAGAGTATAAATTCTATAAAGGAAAAAGGGATGTGAAAACCCCGACCGTGTTTCGGAGGAAGTAGTTGCATTGCATTTTACGCTATAGTAAAAAAATGCTGGCTTTATATGCTGGTATTGACGGCACTTTATTTGAATGTTTAGCAGCTTTTGAATATTGTTGTTTTCTGCATTTATTGTTCTCGTTCTCTTGATCCACTTCAGTTTCGAAATGGTTGAAAAGAAATGTTCACATGTACGAGTATCCAGTGAGAATACTATGCAAAAGCCATTTCTGGTTTCTGGTGTTAGCATTAAAATGGACCACGCTCCAATCCGCTCTCTTGAGTTAGTATGAATATTACAAATCCTCGTCAAATTCCATGTGTTGTAAAATTCCTGAAGAGAATTTCTCAAATTATGCTTTTTATTGTACAACACATAACTTGTTATTTTTTTATTGCAAACTTTTTTTGCAATTCAGTTTGCTGTCGAAACGAAATATCTATATCTATTGCTTTTTGTTGCTGAAAAGTATTGCATGTTGAGCACTTCTCTTTTCCGTTTCAATATACATTCATTTTTTAGGGTTTGAATGATAGTAGCAAATACCAAACATTGCATACAGAACTCAATATTTATCTTTGATCCTTTTGACTGTATAAGTCAATTGCCGTCTGAAATCAAAATGTATTTTCCAAATGCTTATTATTAGCAAGTGTTTGTCGACTGTTGATATCAACGTTTAGGTAGGAATGCAATAGAACTAGCTAAAAATAGAGTATCTGGGTTAGTATGCAACTTCTCATGCTGTAAAATAACAAGCAAGTAGGCTAAAAAATTATGCAATTTGACCAAATTTAACCTAACCAATGACTCTAATCTGTTTGAAAGGCTATGAGGATCCAATATAAGCACAGTCGAATCCAGGTAACTCAAGCTCAAACTCATAAGACAACAGGTTTGAATGGGAAGAAACGCGCCGATAAATAAATCAAACTTTAAAAATTTCATTGTTCAGATCGAAAAAGTGCGTCGCCCACATAATAGTAGGCACAATTTATCTACAACTGACTTCGTCGCATTCGCAAGCCATACATTTCTTACGCAATAATTTGTATTAGATTTGCCTAGCCATGGAAAGTTTACTCCATTCGTAGTCTGGCCTTTTCAATTGCAGAAGGACTATATTTACGATAGGGGAGTAGCTCAGAATAATGTTGGGATGAATTGTTGAGCAACGTTTTGATGTAATCTAACGATGCGTACATCAAATATTTACCCGCATATATATACATTACCCTGTGGACAGAAGGATACGCAACGGGATGTCCTGTTGTGAACTGAATGCACTTCATTTCCGTCCGCAATATATTTTCATACTCCTCTTTCTTCTTCTTCCGTCTCGTTTTTTCAAATAAAAAAGCGACCAAGTGGGTAACGAATAATGATATAGGTAGCGAGACGGAGCATTTGTGAATAAAAACAAGGAGAAAAGGAAGCGAATAAATTATCAAAGAGGATTGTACAATCGATTTTATTTTTGGCTTTCTCTTTTTCAGCCAAGATTACACTTCCTTTTTTCAATCCCGCTCAACCCGCATACCTACTCACATGTAGGTCATCTATGCAAAGTGAACGGTTTTACGGGATCTCTTTTCCAAAACTAAAATATATGAGGAGTAATAAAACAACGTATTTTCGAGCCATTATCTATAAGCGGAATTTACCAACATTGAAAGAAATCTTTAGAAATAACAATGCAGCCTAACAGCTGGATATAACAAGGAGTCGACAGTAGTATAAAAGTTAGGTTCACCATTCCCCATATATTACGTAGGTACGCGACAGACACGTTGGTAAAAGCTGGAATGCGGCTAGAGAGTTTAGAACAGTTATCAAGTCTATTCTACTTATATAGCAAAAGCTGGATCTGGATATTTACTGAAGACAGATCATTCCTTCAATTCAATGTGGGTACGTCAGTTTCACTCTAAGCATCTTTTTACTCATTGAAATAAGGTGGTGCTGTGGATCTAACACCTCAAAGTTACTACATTTGCTTAAGCTTGCAACATTCGATTACATCAACAAAAGGAATTTAATAGAAACACAGTGAATGAGCAGGGAGTCTTCGTTCGTCCGTACCTACATATATGCAAAACGCATAATATAATGGTTGTAAGGCGGCTTATAAACAAAATTGACAAGTGTACGGATGAGAGGATTCTGTTATCCTTTTCCGACTTTAAGTAGGCTAGTAATAATGTGACCCTTGTATGTTCATGTATCTAAATCACCGACGAAAGACAACTGCTCTGCTCTCAGTTTTTGTAGTTACTAATGTAAATGTTTAGTTTCTTTTATATTGTTCACTTTTAGTAAATATATTTAGAGGAATGCATCGATGCTCCAGTGCCAACAGTAGTCTTTACTACGGCTACATTCGCTTAACCAATTCCCTTTTGCAAGACTCTCCAATAACGTTGTTTTTTAAGCAAAATACACAATATGAATGAATATATACAGATGTGTGCAGATTTGGAGATCAAATAGAGCTTTACTATCATCATCGTTACAATCTATAAACATCTTTTTTTCCAGTAGTCAAGCTGTGACTACTGCTCCTTTTGTTTTCAAGCGACTCAGTCGGCCGTGAGGGCTGGGAAAGATGGGAAATCTCCACTTCCTCCAGCGTAAGAGCGAGCTGCTCCAAAAATCCTTTCAAAACTGGTATTAATGATACCTCAATTGATGAGTGCCTATGGGATTTTTCTGCTGAATGGCTTTCCTAATCCGGACAGGAGGAGAAAAAAATACAACTGGACTTTCCTATATCTGTACATATTGGTTTAGCTTGGCTGCGCTTCCGTTACCTCATGAATAGGCTACCTATTGTATGCAACATCCAGACCATTAGTGGCGCTATCCTTAATATGAGTTTAATGACTAGCATGCTTATATCGTATTACGTGTTGGCTTGAGCAAAACAGATAATTAGTGAGCAAGCAAAACAGAAAATCGGTGATTAAAATCATTAACTAAGTGCACGCGAAATTTAATGTGAATTGGTTTTTTTTGGTAATTTCAATTATTTATGGGGATCAAGATTGTAGAACTATTCAAAAGTAAGCGGATTCTGTACCCGTGTAATTTTTATGAATATTTATGAAGTGTAATGTGCTACACTTCAAACATAGTGGTATTAGAATGAAATGTGGCTTTGTAGGAAAATGAGATGGGTACGAATGAAGTCTCTGAGACTCATTTCTTACCACTGTTGGGTTTTGCCTTGACTGACGAGGAAAGGACTAATCCTGGTATTCACGAATCGACTTAAAAATTGACATTACAAGCTGAAAGACTTTATTGTACTCAGAATAAGAAACCTAACGCGGAGTGTAACCATAAGGTGACGCACACGCGTGCAAAGTTGCTGCCTTATCCAGTAAGGCCACGCTCAGACTAACCCTTGTTACTTCTTCCGTGCAGTTCTTTCTTCTCTCAATACAAACAAAAACTCGCTTCAATAATCTGCGGAGGATTGTAACGAAGTCAGGCAAAGTTCACTTTCGGGGGGAAAAGTTGCAAGTTTTCTTCCCAAACACATTATACCGCGTCTATTCTCCGAAACGAAATTGGCAAATGTGTTTACATTTAACTCCAACTCACCACAACTTAGTTTCCCTTCATGTAGTAATGTTTTTAAGACATCTCGGTTGATGGATGCAAGTAACAAAGTTTCAAAACCGAGAGCCTATAAATACCCCAGGATATGCATTATGTCATTCTCCCTCGTACTTAATAAAATGTTTGAGTGAGTTTTATGCTGTGAGCGAAAACACAATTGTTGTGACCACGACCTGCTTTTAGACTGCCCTTCATCACTTGTTTTTTCTCCTCTTCTTTCTTCTTTTTTTCAAACACAAACATCCCCATGACTCACTCAGTAGTGGTCTTGCTAACTTTTCATTCCGCTGTACTCTCAAAGTAAAAGTTTTTTTTTGTTGAAAACGCCAGGAGTAGTACAACGGAATTGCTACCACACTAGCATTTTGACCACCGCTTTATGCCTTCTTAACTTTTCCTCTACACAAGTCTTGTGGGAATATGCCAAAAGCAAAAACAGGACCATTTTGTGAACCCACTCACAGTACTAACTGTAGCAGAAGTGGACAACCATATTATACCCTTTCATACTCAGCTCAATGAACGTGGTGGTGATGGTAGCGCGTGGGAGAGAGAAACCTGAATGTGTTGCATCAACTAAAAAAAGGGAGAAAGTCTGTGAAAAGTGGTCTAACCAAATGCACATCAGCATACAATAAATATGCGGATCTATTCCAGCATGACGATATGTTCCTTCCAGAATAGCGCAGCTGAGCGATATAAAGGTCGGAGCAAATGCTCGTTAAGTACTATTTCAGCAAGCAAACGTATGCGTGTCCGCACATTTGTTGGGTTTACGCAAATATGATGGGAGTTTTGAATCGACGCACTCACAAAAAACAAACTGGAACTTGAGGAAAAAGAAGATGCCATTCATTCGGCACAGTGACTGGACTCCGCTCCCTTTCTATTATTTGAGTTGGCTGATGCTGATAGTTAAGCAAAGAGCTCTTCTTTTCGCTAAATCTGACTTAGAAGGATGGGGTTTTTGGCTCGTGCATTATATATAACTGCCGTAGTATAATGTTTCCTTTATGTATGTTGGAAATAAACTTTTCTTTCCTGCCATCCAACAAATAATGGTGAAGTACTTACTAATGCATACGCATTTGTAGCAATCCTCATCTTTTTTCAACAACAACGGTTTTTTTTCAGTGAGATATGAGAGAGTGGAAAAAAAGAAGAAGAAGAAGATTCTGGAATGGAGTGTTATAATATCTTGCGGAAATGAAGATTGAGGATCTCAAACGTTTTCTTGATTTCCTCTTTTACAAGATTCATATGAAATGGGATGAGATGAGGGAAGGAAAGAAATACATAACGTAAAAAGGATTTACTCAAGGAAATGATGGAATGAGCGGTGCAGTAATTTTTTGATCTTACTTAGAAAACTTTACTTTCTCTCAGCCAAAAGGAATAAGAGTGTATAGCGCACCTTCACGTAAAACTCTTTAGTTTTTGCCCTGTCCTGGCCCAGCAGTACTTTGGCTCCATCATCATTTACATTTTTATTGATCCCTGTGGAGCATTTGGTACAAAAAGTAGATGACAAAATTCTGATCAAAATTATTAATGCTGTGCGTGGTCCGATTTCAGAACCCTTTAAAAACCACAACTCTGCTCAGCCCTCCTGAGTTTGCACGGAGGAAATTAAGGAGCTGCTAAAGCTGAGCTTCTTCAAATAAGTAAAGCGTTGTATCTGTATCGTTCGAGGAAGACTGGTTTTCTCTTTCACTTTGATGATCTCATAACCTCTCCTTTGAGAATTTAATGCTATTCAGGGCAGAAGACGAGAAGGAAAGATTATCTCATGCTTATAATTACATTAAAAAACCTCAGGCAGGCTTGCGTGTGCAAGCAATAGCTTTTAACCTACTAAAGTACCGAAATGGACAACCCAAAGCCAAAATTGTGTAAAATGTGTATATTTCCTTGTGGATACAAAGTGTGCACGTGCTCACACAGAAACATATATATTAACATAGGTATTATTGTTTTCCCTTGTATTTTCATCCTCATTTTTAAAACTATTGTTTCAAAACCCAGGTTATGCGTCTGACGTGCATGCAAACTAGTAAAATATCACTTATTCTCATGTTCATGCTCCGCTCACTCCTGATTTGTTTCACCTCCACGTTTTGTTGTATTCATTCAAGCCTTTCCGTTGCTGCTGGCTGACTTCCGCCAATTTAAATGGGATGCATGTCTTCCACCTATTACCATCTTCGTTCTTGGTGGGAATTACACCATGAGCCAGAAACGGAACGGGATAGACAAAAGTTAAGAAGCAAGAATAAAAAATTATTTGAAATATTCATGCGTGGTTCTTTGCCAAAATCATAAAATTATGCATAACCCCCCAGAAATCAGGTTTATTTTCACTGCCCTTCTTTTTCATCTCCTGTAATAATATTAACTTTTAAGGATTATGTACACAATACATACTTATTTCAACAAAATAATAGTCTCAGAGTGTGTGTGAACGGGAAAAAGAAAAGTATTGCGCTTTCTCTCGAACTCGAAAGAAAGTGAAGCAAGAAACATCTTAGAGGCGTAAATTGTCCCTAAATGTGGAAACAAATTCTTGCAAACCATAAATTTCCCCATTTGCCTTGCCTAGTGAAGGAGAACGGAGCTGCATGAAGCTGTTTTTTATATCCATACCCGCTGATGGAAGGCACCATCTCCTCCAAGTTATATAACACATTTGCTAAGAAAATTACCAGGAAAATTCCAGCATTTTTGTCAAATTAAGATGAAAACGTCAGTGTAGTCTGCGCATTGCTTGCTTGCATATGCATATATGTACAATATACGACAGCAACTATTATTTCTTCTGTTCAGTATCGTTTCAGAAGCTTGCTCCAAAGACACTAACTTTTTTTCACTTTTGTATTATTTTATGCAGCGCCGCAATATGCCTAATGATAGGAAGAGCACGTTCCACATTCCTAGATACATCCGTAAAAAGGAAGAAACGACTAATAGATACGGAGCCAAAATGTTGAGATAGCAAAATGTGCTTGCTTTTGCTAACTTCATCTTCGGCGGTGCCGTTGGCTGGTTATGAGTGGGATATGGGAAAGGGGGAGCAGACAGCATTCTAACTCGAATTTCATTACTCAGATTTCCTATTGCGTTTTCTTGTATCCTTTGGGTTTTAGAAAGTGAATGCTTCCGTTTTTTCCTTCTCTAAATCTTCGTTAAACCCATCCAAGCATCATGGTTTTCCATGGAAAGAAAAATTTCCTAATATACAAAATAGCGTCCCACGCACCACACTGAAGAAAAAGATGAAAGAAGAAACGAGAACAAAGTCAACGAGATCAAGTATTCAAATTAAGCAATTTAAAAATTGTACTATTATGTGCAGTTCCTGCTCTATCGATATAAAATGATAACGTTACTTTTCAACTTGGTTTCATCCACATTGCTACAACGAAGCAAGATTAAGTTGTGGCCACATTGTAAGAAGTTGACTTGAACGTAAATGTAAAGAAATTATACGGAAATTACACACAATCAAGGGAATCTCTGCGGACGAGATTTTTTTAATGAGAGATGTTTTTTGGCCTTAATGAATGTAGCAAGTAATGGAGGAAAGACGCTTATACGAAATAATCATCATGTGCTTGCAGTTGATAGTCTTAATGCCTTATGACTCCAATCTACGAACATATTAAGAATTTGATGACTTTTAATCTTTTATAAAAAAAAGTTTTCTTCAATTTCTGCTACTACCTCTATTAAATCCTTGATGGATTCGAGCCGAATTTCTTTCTTTTGTATCTCAGGTTGTCAATAAAGGCATATAAGAAGTAATTACTAGCCAATTCTTCAGCTCTTTGACTTCAATACAAGAGAATCTGCTGAACCGAACTATTTCAGTTGACCGTTTTAATTAAATTCGTATGAATTACTATACGCACCTTCGAAAATGTCAACCAAACAGCCATATGACCCTAAAGATCAGTTGCTTTTAAAATATAATAAAACCGTGAATCAAGCGAGCAAATGAAAGCCACGTGGAACAAGTTGGAATTCAAAACCCTACAAAGAGGAATGTGATCGGGTGCCTTATAATATAAGTTTCATTCCCACCAAGTCAATCCTACATATAGCAGTACTTTTATATTTATATATGAGTTAATATTGCATTCCGTTCACTACACGTATTAATTTATGTCATACCTGTCATTTGATTACAGAATTGCTCCAGTGCTCAGCACTTTAATGCCAATTCTTCAATTGTAATGCAAACCTACCAAATATCCGACAGCAAGAACAAACCACGCTATGCTGCTCAAGATCAGCTCACCATCTATCTAGAACAAAAGATATGGATGGCTATGAGTAGTACGATCTATGACTATAAAGTCTACTAGTTAATGTACGCTTCACCTCTGTTCTCTTAAAGGCTTGCGTATTATGGATAATAAAAATGGCAGAGGAAAGATTTTGAATATTATTCCTATCAACGTATTTCGAGAATGGTATGTAACCTGCGTTGGGCTCAGCTGTAGACGGGTTTGAAATGATTTATCACATTTTTCATACAAGCTGACGATCAAGAGCTGCCGTGGACCCTGCTCTGCATTGCGCACTAATAATCTGAATAACCATAGGAGAGCACCTATCATCATATTATCCAAATAGATTTTCAGGTATGTGTTGATCATGAAGAATTGCTTTCTCTTACATACGGCAACAGTTTTTGTGAAACTTGGTACTAGAGTTTCTGGATAAGTAAAAGAATTTGACAAGATTCCCAAGCCATGCTCAAAAAAGAACACGAGAAGACGAAAGTCGTACATACACGGAACCGAACAGTATACCATAACCATCATATTATAGTATTTTTTCGCTGTATAAGAAAATAGAGCAGAAATCAATAATAAGACAGATGGGAATAGATTTCTAGCCTAGGAAAGAAAAATTCCATGTAATAATAATAATTGATCGCCATCATTTGCAACTCTTGTGTATTCAGCAGTAGGCTTTGGAAACACGTTGCGTGATTCAATTTACACGTACATACATACTTGTCCTTCCTCTTGAGATTTTGTAGCTTTGTAAGCATTTTGGCAGATTTTTGACAGCGAGGATACGAGCAGTTTAATTAAACCAGTTTAGGGTGATGAAATCTAAAATCTATGTCCATGTTTGCTTTTAAAGGGCGCAATGAACATAACTCATATGAAGTCAGTTATGAACTAGATTGCATTTAATAATTACAAAGAAACATCATAAAGACACTTAACACTTTATTTTTTTGTTTTGAGTATAAAATATTCCCGTCATTGTAAACGTATTTAAGGTTGATTTAAAAAAATTACATTATTGCTGCCTAATTTACCCCAACGCACACCAAAAATAACCAAGTTTGTTTAGTACTCATGCTCTAAATTAGTCTGGTTTGATATAAGAAATAACAATGTATTTTTTATATGTTTATTACACAACACCAAACCACACCGAGCTTTCTCCGATGGTCTTACAAAATAAGCCGAATCAAATAAACAGCGGCGGATGAAACGATGCCTAAGAAAACTATTTCGTAAGTTTTGTGTGTATTGTGGGTGAATAAAATAAACCAAAAAAGAATTTGCCACGTTTTGTCTGCTTCCAGGGCTTTCACCTCAACTATGCAAACAATAAAACAGTAAGTTTCCTGTTCAGCGCCAGAGATCATGCAGAAGAGCCAGCAATGCAATACTAATCTAGCAACAACATTTCAGCATCATTCATATCACGGGTTACACGGTTCACTCACTCCAAACACAATGAGCACAAGTTCTGCACAAAACAAGACATGTTCAATGTTGGTTGGTGAGCATATCATATCGGCGTGATTGTAAGTGAGCCAGAAGGACAATAAAATTCAAAACTTTCTCAGTCACAACCACTGTTTTCACTGACTGCCACATACACACAAAGCTCGCTGAGAGATCTGCAGACATCCGGTTATGGAGAAAGATATAATAAAAGTACATGTGTGAGTGTACACCATACCATTCCAAATATTGCATACATACATTAGTTTATAGAAAGAGAGAGAAAGCATGCATGGATGACATTGGCTGGCATGGTTGAGAAAAATAAACGTCCTGTGAGAAGAAGATAGTAGGTTTCTCGGATATTTCTCACATACATACATGCTCGATGAGAAGACTGAAGTTAGAGTTGAGCTACATCAAAGCTGAGCTTGAGCTGCAATTTTCTTCAATGCATATGGATGACATGTGTTCCTAAAAGCAGATGCATCCTCTTATTGAAATTCATAGACATATGTTGTTATCACTGAACTGAAATGGCATGGGCACATAGTATTTAATAATATGCAAAGGGAAGAACTGCAGTACGAGGAAATTTCCAGAGGAGAAAGTGTGGAGAAGGAAACCTCATACTTCTTTTGCTTCACCGGAGTTGTTCTCTGTTTAAGAGATCTCACGCCACTGAAGTTCAATTTTACGCGGCAGTGCAGCGGCCACCACTATATAACCACTATGGTACTATAACGCGAAATCATCGGTTTGCTCCTACCAGAATAATCCTAACGGTAACGTAACCTGAGTTTCCTTATATGTAAAAAGATACTCCCCGAGTTTCTGTTCTTTTCTGAAGCTTCACTAGCCCATATTATGTAAAGGGAGCTTTCGCAGATAGCCAGACATCTGTAATATGTATTGTTACTATGTATTGGACGCTTTCTTTTTCTACAAAAATGGCATTATGGACAAACACTTTGTACTTTGGCTTAGCCATCTACCTAAACAGCTCTGAGCTGATGTTATGTTAGTGATCTGAATGAAAGGGTGAAAGAACGATTGAAAGGTATATGTGCCTCCACATTGTGTTGTGCTCCTCCAAAACAACCTGATTTTTTTTGTGTTCAAGGAGAAGCGAGAAAACCAAAAGGGCCTTCAGTTAAATTATATCTGTGTAGTGCATCCACCCTTGTGCTTTGGTAGGTATGTACGTGCCCAATCTACTATATATGTATGCATTGTACCGTGCGTACATTATGTAGTCTTGTATTATTTGCGAATCATGTTCGGTAAACATTTTCCTTTCATTTTATGTTTCGTTGTTACGACCTGAACCAAAGCCAATACGCATTGGAGGGAAAGCCACTTAAACTTTTAGTGTGTGCATTTTATTACATACATACGGAATATGGACAAGCTCAAAATCCAGATTGGGCGAATTTTCAAGCATAGCACAAACACTCAAACACACTACGAAAGTACAAACCCACACTCACACACATACTCTCTCAAGTTAGACTACTACGAGTAAACTTGTTTCCCAAACTGTACAACAACTACTCGTATATAAACCCACACGTTCTTTCTACAAAATCATCTTTAAAATTCTACGCGAGCAGCGACGCTTTTCTGAAAGATCACAAATGGTAGCCTCGGCCCATGGGGTGTTGTGGCGTTTGATAAGCTCTGGTCGCAGCTGCGGTCTCCTTTCACTACAAAACTGCATACCGAAATAAAAAGAAGTGGTAGTAAAATGAACAAAAAAAAGTAAATATTGTAGGTATTCATGTTTTCTCATAATAACAACGACTACATGAATGGCAAAGGTAGAATTGTACATTGACGTAACCTATTATGTAGCTCCAGGAGAAAACAAGGGGTTGAAAAGCAGCAGTGCTCAACCGTCGGTAAACATAATTGTCAATACAAGAGAAAAAGTCGGCCCGTATTACGCTCTTGCATATTAACGTACTTTTTTGTGCTGCAATTGCAATTGTCCACGAGATCACATATTGAATTAGAAAGACTATGCATGCATACGTGCTCGACTACACAGCATTTACAGCCTGTTTAACAAAACACATTTCATTTGTTTGCTACAAAAAAAGGAGAAAGATAAACAAGGACTTGCTCACTCTAATCTCATGTGTGTGATAAAAGGAAATTCCAATGTAATGTATGTGGAGTTTGTAGTGGTGGAGATATAGAACCTTGTTTTTTGTCGGGTTTATAATAAGAGCCCACAGCAGTTTCCAGACAAATGGCAACATTACCACGGCAAAAGTCATATTAAGGTGATGATGTTGATGGTCGTGGTCTTGTAATTTGGTGAAATTAGTCAGTCACTCTGAGACCATTTCAAACCATAGTGTTTAACGTCTGTTCCATTAATTTTATCAAATGAATTTTCCCTTTTCTTTCTACCACTCATTCAGACTCTGTTTGGCTTTCATTCCTTTCCCAGGATGGGAGGAGAGAGAGAGAGGAGTGGGCATGAAAAATTAAACAGTTTTGATGTGCTATATTAAAATGGACGTGGATGGAGCCGGAAGGATTCATACATGTGACGTTCACAAATCCGTTGTACTCAGCTATTGTCCATCTCTCTAGTGAACAGAAAGTTTTTGAAGAGGAAACCAAAGTTCATTTAATATGCATGGGTTGAAAAATGCTCAATCATAATCTGACTACATGTATGTATGCATGCATGCATTATTTCACGGAAATGTCGACTGGTTCATTATATCAAGTTCCGTCAATGAGTCAAGGTTTTTTTCTTCCTTTTATGAGACTTTATAGATATATCTATGGGAAGTACATTATTAGAACAGAGAGCTAGCAACTTTGAAGCAAACCTCTCTCATTCAGAATCAGAGAGAAGAGTGGGGCTAGCTCTAGAAAGTCATCAGACGAAATTACAGTAAAGAAAACAGCGCATGATGATGTTGATAGGTTATGTTTTACTCTCCATGTAACTTTGTTATATATACTACTACATTTTCCCCTTTCTCAAGTGAAAGTGGATGGCTGAGTTTGCTAAAGTATAATATTATATTTATTAGATTGGCTTACCCTTGGGAAGAGCGTTGGAAATCATTAGGAAATTGACGAATGCAGCACCCTTCCCTTGGCCCATTAACGAAATTCTCTTAACGTCACCTCCAAAAGCTGCAATATTCTCCTAAATCAGCCAATTAGCTTTATTAAAGTGTAAAATCGTTGTCATTTCACATAACGCGATCTGTTCGGGTAAGTGAGCATGTCGAGAGAATTAGCTCTCAACCTGTCTCATTAGTGCTGATTTCATATCCTCTCCAAAAACTTGGACTGTCATCGTTATATGAAAATCTTACAATTAATGGACAGAAATGATCACAAAAAGCGTTATTACCTGAACCCAATGAAGAGCCTTTTCGGTAGAGAAGCAGAGACAGAGAGAGCGTTGCATTCACGAAATTAAATTAAAAGCATAAATTGTCAAGCCTGTTTCTTCTCATAGAACGTTTATATATCTGTGTCTAGTTTCATTAAAAATGTAAACAACTCACGGCAATTTGGTCCAAAAGTGCAAAATTGGCCGGAGATTTGAAATAACCATCTGAATTCGCGTTTAGAAAGCCTGTAAGCGAAGCAAAACATGATTACAGATATTTGAAGTGTAGTATACTATACTACATAGGATCACCGGTTAAGACTCTCGTCTGGAAGCTCACCTAATATTCCTAACCGATAGTTCAACGTAACAGCTATCAAGTTCCCTTGACTGACAAGCATCGACGGATCATAAGGGTTGCCAGCACCGTAGCCGAAATCTTCGCCGTGGATGAAAACGAGGACCGGCAAAACTTTATCTTCTCTCCCATCTGCAACTAAAAATAGACAAAAAAGATAGAAAACCAATATCATCAAAATCAAACTCACGACCATTAACCAACATTTTTTTTCTCTATACTATACCCAATATCCAGTTTAATAACAGATATATGTATGGCATCATCATCATAATAAATATATTTATACTTTACTTTACTATCTTAGTTTTCTCCATTTTTTGTTATAATTTTCTTCCATCAGCGAACTAATTTACCATGAAAATAGCTCATATAAAGTGATGCATAAAGAGGTACATCGATTGCTAATTTGTAAAAATGGCCAATGTTCGACATTACTCTCCATATTTATGATCAATCTTGTACTCTTTTCCATTATTGCGAGTGTATCTTCACATTTACTTTTGGAGGAGAGTAGTTAATGGGCTTGAAGTGTGTTCACCAAAAGCAGAGTATCAATCTTACATCCATATATAAACGTACTTTCTCAGCATTACCTAATACCTATGCTTACAATAGTGCTTTCATTTCGGGTGAAGAAAGTGTTAGAACGAAAAACACCATTATAACGTCCAGCTAACTTTTATATATCAAAAGTATCATTTTGGCAGTAATCCAGACATGGAAAATCTCTAAAAAAATTCGAGTAAAATGCGGCAAACCTAATTGCCTTGTTATACGTGTGGTGCATACATAGAGAGCATAATGTGATGTTCTATAAAATCTAATGTGCTCTACTCGCCTACGTTGTGTACGCTGTAATGAAATTTAACGTTGATGGAACGAGATCCTGAGAGATGTAGTGGAAAACACCAGTAGTATAAAGTGTAATGGTGAATAGTATCTCGTATCAAACACTACTAGCTCATATCGCTCCGTGCTATCACACAGCATTTCTTTGAAAACAAGGAAAACACAACGGATGATGATAGTGTGTATAGTTTTCGCAGTGTTTTTGAAACTTGGCTTTCTTTGAACATTACGGCTTGCCTTTGGTCTTGTAGTATATAGGTTTACTCCAAGAAAATAAGAGAAAAGGCATTTTTCATGTGCTAAGTTTTTTATTCTACAATTTCAAACTAGTATCATCACATCCCAAGCTTAACAAATGGGAGAAGAATAAAAACTAGCGAGAAAAAGTGTCCCGACTGAATAGGCATGAACCCTCACACTCACAACAACCTTTGTGTATGTATATATGTGCTCATTTAAGTGTATAGGGGAGGCTAACAATGGGCAGTAGTGGATTTCGAAAACTTTGAATTCCTTCAAGTAGTAACTTTTACATCACATACCATGAAAGAAACACACTATCAAAAATGGTATGCATAGGACATTAAAACTTAAGAGAAATAATGCTATTTAAGATTACTTTTACATGAAACGAGAACTACTTCTTTTCTTATGCTTTGTTAGCAGACCATGTGGCATGGCATGAGTTGTGTTTTTATCTTTCCTTCACTCCCCTTTCCATCTGTAAACTACTACATACTTCTAAATTGCTAAAGGCCACTTGCAGATCCACACGAGCCTATAAAATCTCACGTAACCTAACAGCAACACAAGAAACAAAAAGTGAAAGTGTCCAAGAGAGTCTACGGAGCTTAACAGCACATTCATAACATGCACACTGGTTTATAAATACTCAAGTGTCTCGAGCGCTCTCAGTTTCCGTGTGCTCTTTTGGCTCTTCTCTGCCCTCCCTCTGCCTACTTCTCATTCTCCTTGTTACATCTACTACACTAACTGCTACACACTTTCTTGAGTAACATGCAGAAACTAAATCCTTTGCGCTAAGCAAGTCCATCAGGAGTCCGTTTGGATTGAAAGAAAAGAGAAAAGTATGCCTTGTTAAAAAGAGAAAGTCAGAAGACCACGACAATTTCTTTTCTTTTACTTGCTCCTAGGCTAATGGCAATGAAGAGAGAAAGTATAAGCCTGCGAGTCTCCGTTGTTAGGATATATGTGTTTCACCGTTCTTTCTTTTGCAAGATATCTCTGTCTGCAACATAAGAAAACGAGGAGTCAGAGGAAAAATTGGAAACTACTGTGTACAAGTCGGAAACGTAAGGGTAATATGTGTTATGGCTAGGAGAACATTTACGACATACATATGTTATACGACTTTCTCCATACATATGTAGTGTAGACCACTTGGTATAATTTTATCTTTAAGCGCAGTCACACATTATCATTATTTGTACAGCTGCTACTTTTCATATGATGATGATGATGATGGTTACGATGATGATGGGAGTTTTAGTAATAGCACTTGCGATTATAGGGATGATATGAGCATCTGGCATGTGTATCGTTGAGGGAAAGGGAAAAAATGATTTTGCGTGAGGCATTTTTGTGTACAACCAAACCAACTCCAGACCGTGATAAGAAGGATACCTGAGTACAGGAAACACATATTCTTCCCAAGTTGCCACTCTTTACTACTGGAAGTCAGGTCATCATTGAAAAATAGCCTTGATTGCAACATTTCTTACGTTATTGTCGTCATTACGAGCCCTTTTGCAATCGCCGAGGGGAAACGGTTCTGAGTAGAAGGTGCACTCTATTAATGCAATAGAATCATCATGAAAAATACCACAACTCGGAGATGAAATCTCATTTTTCTCGTCGATGATGAGTAGGAGGTTGATGAAAAACATGAGACTCTTGCACATGATAGTTGTGAACATTGAACCTTGGACAACCCGAACACTTGGTTACACCCAATAAAATGTGTACGTCTACATTACATCGACATATTATGACATTACAGTCAGGCCTATGGGGTCACATAATAATATGAATGAATAACTCAAAGATGTAATGGGAACATGAATGTAATCGGCTCTTAATCCACTGCCATAAACTAGTAACTTATGTGATGAGCGAGATAGGCATGTGAACGAAACCCCTTAATTTAGAGAGCACACCGAGAAGACATCTACCTTTCTTCTCGTGTGTCGTACTACCCCCAGTTTTACCACGTATTTCTCACACTCACGACGACGACGACAAATATAAGTGAGTTCACGCAACGCAGCTCTGTAAAGAATGCATGTGTAACCAGTTTGTCTTCCTTCTGGGAAGCTTATAATAAGCATTTTGGGTGCCGTAAAACGGACGGTGCTCCCAGTAAAAAGGACGCTAATAGTGTAAGCAAGTGAATAGGGTAAAATATAGAACGTGTTAAAAATTACGGAACTTTAGTAGAGCATTCAATGTCGCAACACCACCGTTCGTTTCAAGGTTCACGTAAGACACGAAGAAAGAGTACATCACAAATGTGATGGGATGAGAAGTTGGAGACAAACGAAAGAGCAAGTGAGAGACATGGAAAAAGAAAACTGTACGTAAGGCACCTCATACATTATAGTTAGCTTAGCTGTGCACAGTGCCTAATTCGTAGTTTCCTTGAGATAGGGTGGAAACGGTGTAGTTCCTTCGGTATATAGTGCACAAAGTAGAGCCGTTTCATCACGTCCAATGCTGTCAGCAGATTCCACCTTTGACGTAACTCAAGAGAAGGTTTTTTTTAGAAGGCGGAATTCTTTGTGGATTATTATTATTATGATTATTGCGAAAGAACTCGGTCCTCAATTCATGAGAGATGCGCGAGACCTTCTTCCCATCAACACTAAAAACGATTCAATTTTTCATCAAAAAGTCACTTTCCCCTTTTTTATTATAACATATCCGTACATACTTAATAAACGTGGGTCGTCTCAACCTCAACACAAGTTTAACCGTATTAGATACGGGATGAATGAATAGTAGTAGTATATGCCAGGAGAAAGTCAAGCCCTATACTATAAGAACAAGTGACTCCGTTACCAAAAAAAACGTTCTTAAGTTTTTTACTGGCTGTGTCGCAAACTTGTACGATAATATTATGTACATATTATGTTCTCGGATACATTGTTGCTCATAAAAACCATCAGCAGAGCTCGACCTCTCATGATGATGACGAGCCGAGTTGGGAACTTCATGTATCTTCTGTACTTTTGAAGTAAGTACTTGAAAAACGATGAGAATGGCTACTGTGTATATATGTATCCTATGATTGTTACATGTTGGAAAGGTGTCAAGATACGATAAGAGCCTCCCTGCTTGAATAAGCACAAGAATCAACGGGAGAGGAAGATGGAATCAACTGCTCTCTGTGCTGCCATTGCCATTCCTCCCTCTCTCTCACTCCTCATGTTCCTATTGCTCTACTTTCCCTTTCATCACTTTGGTGTTTGTACACTTATGAATGAGCAAGCAATTGATATATAGGCACATGTTAAATATCTTTCTCTCATGTAGAGTCATTTCTAGTCACATCAGGGACCAGCGAGGAAAAATAACTTTTTTTTCAAACTGGGAGCGAGAGAAAACTTTCAAACTTTACCAGTTATCACTTTGGCATTTTGACAAAGACTAAGATAAAATGGCATGTCCCTTACAGAGAGATAACGTGATGACGGTTAGGAAACACGGATATTGCTGGTTGATTGAGTCAGTGCAGTGCCGGCAATGGCCAGCTTCAGCTTGTCAACGTATGCTACTTTTTTTCAGGCTGAATCCAGTGCAGAGGCTCTCTCGCTTTCCATTCTCCCCTCTCTATTTTTCTTCGTGATGAAAAAGAAAGAAAAAAGTCATCTTCCATTCTTTAACAGAAAAGTGACATGACTTTTATTGGAATTATTTTCTTTCAATTTTTTTGGTCAGTTCGCCAAACTCTTGTTGGGAAAGTCATCTTGATATAATAATAACATGGAAGGAGAATTCAATTACCTGAAATTTCGGGAAATATTTCCATTTTCCTTGCATCAAGGAGACGTCCGTATTACCACCCATGCTATATTTTACGTAGGTAATCAACTTTCAGCTCTAGCTGGTCTCTGGATAATAAGCTCTTTCCCTTTTGATTTCGTCAAAGGTCAACAAAAGCTTTGGTGCACACTTGGATGAACTCAGAATTAACTTGGCTTGCCAGAGCCTGTACAGATCACGCTGATGGATGGATGGACTAAGTGCAAGGATGTAATGAATTAATGGCGGGACGATCATTAGATAATTCATTATGGCTGCATCAGTGAACAAAAAAATTGTTTTTGACACGCTACAATAATCCAATAAAGGCTGGGAAAGGAATTACGTAATTCAATCATCTTTAGTTCATTGTGCTCCGCTTAGTAGCAACAACTACAGATAATGAAAAGGAACTCCTTTATCCAACTCGTGTGTGTACTCTGTGCACCACCAACATCATTTAACTTCATTGGACCACACGAAAACCCATTTCTATTAAACGAGTCGCTTGAAGCATTTCTATTAAAAAGACGTCTCCTTTCGGTTCGAGAGTGAATGAACGAGAGAGAGAGAGGGTGAACGGGTGAAGAATTACACGAACCTAGTTCCACCATTCAATGTTTATACTATACCATACCATATCACACCACATAGGCCGTACCCCTCAAGATTAAAGTAAAGTATAGAGCCGCCTTATATATACTACCATCTTCAATGAAATTCTGATGTGATGTGATGTAGTATCACACAATGAAGAAGGTAAGGAACGAACGAACCGCTTTGAATGCACGCACTACATTTTTACGTAATTTTTTTTCCATCCATCCCAGCTGCTCTCATTGATTATCATTGTGTTCTAAAACTACCTAAAATCTGGAAAAGCGACTTATTTTCTTTCCCTTTTTTTGCTTTCACCTAACTTTATTGATACACACTTACTTTGCTTCCTACATTTTATCTTTATCTTGCATCCAGTGGCCTGTTAAAGCTCAGCATAGAAAAGAAAAGAACATTGTTAACATGGATCAACCTCAACCTGTGTTACAAAACCCATTTCCAGTACCAAATGGTCGTACACATAACATATAGCTGGAGCTTGACAACAACAGCAACACAATCTCTGGGAAGATTTACCAATAAAAGTAAGAAAAAAAGTGAACAAGAAATCCCATAAGTACATTTTAGCTAATGGAAAACAGGTCGTGCTACACACAGAATTGGACATGGAAAAACCACCTTTGCTTATATCCACAAGCATCACAAGATCATTCGCAAAGACTCCCCAGGAAGTACACGTACATCGTATATATTATAACGAAATCACCGAAACCGCTTCACCTTTCCGTTGCAAAAACACGAACCCCTTGCTTTCTGGAGAAAATTTGTGAGTTAAATAATTTTGAATATGAAGGATATATGTATACATCAAGAAGAAGACTAAAGTGCATTATTCGATAGATACGTCACAACTTTGTGTAATGTTATTATAGCTTTAAACAAATTTAAGATAAAGCGACAATTGTGAGTATTGTATCTCATTTCGCATAATATTGTGTACCTATATCGACCTTTGAACCTTTATAGTACACATTTTGTTTACTTTAATATTATTTGCGACCAACAAAACACGAATACATGAATGCTACTGGAAGCTTGGCTTTCATCATAGCGTAACAACATAATATTGATGACTTCAACATTTTTATGTGTAATCACCCAAAAGTAAGTGCGGTTCTGATGATCTGAAATAATGATGAGCGTATATAGAGTGATCAAAAACACGCAATTTTCCAAAGATCCTTTTCATAAGAACTCAGTATACAATCAGTATCGGGGCCCGATTTCTTGCATTATATTGCTCGTGTTTACGACCACTTTCACTAGGGCAAACATCTAATATTTTATGATATCTCGTACTCACCATATCCCAGTTTACCCATACGATGAATTGGTAACGATTTCTATGTAAAGTATGAGATTACAAAAAAAAATAAGTAAGAGCTTGAGAGAAAGTGACAGGGATATAGTTTGGCATCAGCAAATTGCAGCAGCTTGAGTAAACCAAAGCCATAAACCGAACATTTGCTGATGTCATCCCATTTTGATACAGATGTGGAGCATGAACTAAATGGAGATAAGATAAGCATATGCACTGCATGGAAATGTGTCCTTTATCTAGATCCCGATGATACCAAAAGTTTTGTGTATTTTCCAAAAATATGCATAATTTACTTGTAAAATTATGTGATATGCATTCCAGTGACTGGGAAAACAACATAATTTGTATTCTAAATGCATTGGATGGCTACAGTAATTGCTGATAAACATCTTGCCCGATTTTGTTTTCAGTTTCTGTGTTAGTTCCGTCAAAACCCTGGTTATCAGCCCTTTCACAAAAAAAAGTTTAGCTGCACTGAATTTTCCTATATAGTTGAGCTCAATGCTAAAATCGGAATCTAATTCAACATATCATTAAGCATTCTTCCACATAATCTCCATCGTATTAACTTTTTTGTGTGCAGTCACGCATATTTTCATTTGACAATTATTAGGAAATTCTACACGTAAAGCTGGCAACACCACATGGATCCTGATAATAGGTTTGAGTGTACGTATATCCAGTAGTTTGGGTCTGGACGAGAATTTATAGCCTAATTAGAAAATTGGCTTTTGGTACAGCAGTTTAAGTGACACCAGCACAAATAACTACAACTTGCAATTCCCTTTGTGCCACATGATGCCAAACAAAGTTGATATTTTGCAAATCCACCAGCATACATACCACACACGAAAACAGAAGCTACTCTTTCATTCCAGCTACAGGCTGTTCTCAACTCAAGTAAGGGTAATGTAACACCAACCAAACCTGACTAGGATACGACTTCGCAAAACAAAAAGTATAATATACAGAAGGGTTTTCAAAGTCTGAGCAGTTCTCTTTTGTACCATGAACAAGGGAGTACAGACAAAGAAATAAAGCCTAGAAGCCAAAGAGTCATTAGCTTATTTCTAAATTCTCCATTTGTTTTCGGACTGGTCTGGAAGGGCTCTGAAAGTAACGTCAACACGTTACTCACGAAAAGAGTTCGGGTTTTGTACTTTGTACACGGCAAACTTTCGGAATCAAGGGTTTAATTCACATTATTCTAATTTCAAACGGGTTCTACTACTCTACTACTACTACTTTCAGGAACCACCAAAGTTGGTTGAATATTCCATTGCAGGATGCTATTCAAATCATCATTTTCATCATGGAAGGAAGTAGCTGGCTTTCGTTCTCCACTTTGAGCCAAAGCCACACACGAAGAAAGCTTATAAATAGAGGAGCCAACGTAGTAATTTGCCATTTTCATGCTGCTGACCATGTGTCGTATTAAGTAGTAGCAATAACTACCGCAAAGCATTGTATTATGTTGGTAACCCTTTTTTAATGAAGCTTTATCGTTCTCCCATTAAAGGAAAAAAGTGGATCTAAACTCCCTGTGTAGTAAAAACCATAAATACTGGCACAAAGTGTTAGTTAATATTATCTTGTGGAGAAACTACCCTTAATCAAACAAATTTAATAAAATCCATGGCATAATGAAAATCTCTCTCTTTTTCTTGTATCATGTAAATTCTTTGTTCTTCCTTAGAGCCAACATCATGCACTATACTTCCAGACATAAAAGCACCAACGTCTTTGATAAGCTTCCTTATTCTTCCACAACGCTTCTTTCTTTCACCAACATCAAAAATGAAAGCGAGGAAGTCATTGCCAAACTCCCTTCGGCAAATGACAGTACCTACTACAACTACTACTACTCAAGTATTGGTTGCAAGGGTTCCATTATAACCAACTTGCATAAAAAATGAACTATAATATTAACAATTTATCTCGTTTCTGTCTTAAGCCAATGTCATTTCCAATCCTGTACACTTTTAATCACAAAGAATGAACTAAGCGTGCACAATTTTAATGCATGTAAAACACGAAGTGAGTTCACCGCCTACTTGATTATCTCAAGATTATACTTTCACATTCAGCCCTCAGTCTGTCCATTGCGAACAAAGAGCATTGTAGCTCGTTATCACAAAAACACAGCAGTAGTTCCATGTTTTGCATCAAAAGTAATGTAGTTTGCACTCTTCGCTGTGTCCCCTTTTGTACAAGTTGCATATATATAGCGAGACTAACTGGATTAGCTAAGAACTACATCAGCGTCCCTAGATTCCTTAGCTAATTAGTGAATTCAAGTGTTCTGTCATGTACATAGAGATTAAATCAGTACTTCGATGGTCTCTACAGGCCCCACTTGTGCTCTGCTAATCTACAACATAGTATAATATATGTGTATAAAAGTATATATAGCTTTTCATCTGCCACTTGAAGCTCTCGCCCACCAACAAAACTCTATGTGGTATCTAGCCAAGCACAATATATGTCATTCGCGCAGTGTGTGTGTACCACAAAGCCCGATATATTTCGTTTGTTCCTTCCACTACATGCAACTCATCTTTTCGTCTCCCTTTGTTCTTTCTTTTTGTGTACATAAAAAGGATGACTCTCTCTGACATTTTGCTAGCTTTCTCTTTGTGCTCCCACCCTACCCTACTTCTCATGCCATGCTACACCATCTGAAGAAGGTTTTTCTGTCATATGCAGCAACATTATCACAAGCTCGCCACTACAACGCCATAAACTTAAGCTGCACAAGTGTATTGCGAGTTCAGCGTGCATATATATATATCCAAGTTACGATTGCAATATATAGAATCTTGGTTCTTTTTTCAATGTCTATCCTATTAAGATTGAAAACGTTACTGCCACCACTACTACTACAGGGCTACTACCTTGTACCGCTCATACATAAAAGATGTGTATAGTGCGTGTCTCACGCTGTGTATATCAGCGACATTTTATGAAGCAAAGAGTCCAAGACAAATCTTATTAGTATTCTTGAGGGTGACGACGCAAGTAAACTTTACCTGAAAGTGGCACATAGATGTTCAAATAGAGACAGTCTTCACTTTGATTGCTGAGGAAAGGAAAAAGTCTCTTGAGCTGAGAAAGCCTTCCCCTCGGCATCCATTTAAGAGCTTCCTCATCTTCAGTCAGGTTGGCACTCTCAGGCGATCCAAGACCCCATGGCAGCACTTGAGGACAAACGGGTGGGGGCTGCTCGTTTGTTTTAATTCCAGTCCATGGTGACCCGCTCACAGGGGGCATCAAGCGAAGGGAACCAAGTGGAGGAGAGGCATACGGTATGCCCAAAAACACTTCCACTCCTTCATGACCTCGTGGAAGGAATAGGAAGCCACGAGTTAGGCCCTGCTTTGTGCTGACCACACGAGTGCTCCATTGTCGAGTGAGAGATTGAGAGTGGATGAAAAGCACTTGGTTGTGAGGGCCAACTGGGATTGAAACTAAAACTAAAAGGATCCACACTAGTCGGCTGCAACTACTAGTTAGTAAATCTATACATGTAGCAACCATGCTGTTCATAACTTCATTTGAAGGCTTCCCTCCTCCTCCTCCAAACATTGATGAACACCGTACAGAAAGCACTGGTGATGACGATGATGATGGGGAGGATAAGGTAGAGAATGATGATGTTGGTTGAGGGTTTTTGTGCGGTTGAGCTCTGTGACATTTCGTGTTTGTCCGTACTCCTCCAGAATCGAACAAGAAATGAGTCAAGCGAGTCATGATTATTATTATTATTTCAGGGAAACTACCTCACACTCCCGTCTATTTCCACTTCATGCAAGATAAAGATGACAGCCACAATGATGAAGGTGACACTAGGACTGGAGAAAACGCATTCACTACTACTACTCTTTCCTGATGATCTCGCTCCAACCTTGATAATAGTGTTAAGGGTTTCACTCTGACTAATAAGAATATTATTACCAATGCAAGCAATAACAATGACGCTTCTAATGATTCCAACCCCGATTTTAAACCTATTACGTGATACTCCTTTTCCGGAGTTGATGCTTGTTTTATTGAAGATTTCCTTTGCGAAAACAACAGTTTCATTGTGCACCCACTTGTGAAAGTGGTCCTCGAGTTTTAGCCTTGTCTTCCTTTCCATTTCTCTCTCTCATTTTTGGGAAATTTATAGCAGCAGAAAAACGTTGCATTTATAAACTTTTGTTTCCATAATAAAACTCACATAATATCCAATAGGCAGTATGAATGAGCGATCAATGAAAAGATGTGTGTATTTATTAAACACACACACACTTTGTACTTTTTTCTATAAATAAATCTGTGCAACTTTCACATTGTCACTTTTTCCTAAAACTCTCAAAGCCTGGTTGACAGAAGTCTATATGTACTTTTGTCGTGTTTGTTCTTGCTTCTCAAAAAGTCGAAATATTATTTGTTTTATACTTTTTTATCACAGAAAAACAACAATCCAATCCAACTGCAGCTTTCCAATTTAGCCGGCTTTCTTTCTTTTTGACTAGACTCTTTCCCTCTACTATAGACCAGACCTTGCCGCACGAGGCATTCACTGGAGAGTCAACAATATAGAGATGTGGAGCTGTACAAACAAATCTTTGAGAGTATAAATATGAATGAATATAAATATTTTTATACGTCTTTTTAACAGCAACGCCAGCAAGAACACTGACTGATGACGAGAAAAACGCTCACAGAAAGGCTCTCTTTTTCACAGCTGCACTGCTGGGACTGGCAAAAATATACAATATAAACTAAGCGGGTCGAATGAGTACGATAAAAAGAAGTATCCGGTTGAATAAGACAACTGGCTGCGTCAAAAAATGTGCTCACAAAGGAAATGTTAAATTATAACAACCGATTTGTTAGCCTTTTTTCATCAACATAGCCAAACGGGGACTTGAAACCAATTTATCTTCATTTTTCCAAGCAAATGAGATCACAGAGGAAGCATAAGCTTGCTGGATGAGTGAACGAAGGGAAGGAGAAAGACTGACTGTAAACGACTAGTCCACGGAGGGAGCCCGAGACTGCCAGCAGGCTATGAAAAGAAAATGGAAATGGAACAAAAGTAGTTGTTGTAATACCAAAGAAATGAACGGAGCACAAAGAGAACTTTCACCACTTTTTTTTAGCGTTCCTGAATCATTTGTACAAAGCAATATTATTACAAGCAGCAGCTTTGTACGTATTTATAAAAAGCTCCGAATACTTTGATTAGTACTTCCCCATGTATTCTTCATCGAATAATGCACATGCACATCAGTCTGTGAGGCTCTCGAACAAATGCTGAGCTGAGCAAATAAAAAAGCTGAAACGTATATGATTTTGCTGAAATCAGCTCAAAAGTTTGTGCAACTTATGAGGATTTAACTTATTATATTATCGTACATTTAACCTTCCTCACACTTCTTTTCTTCAAAGTTTGAAGTAGTTTTCCCTCAGGGAAAATGTAGATATTTTTTGGGAAATATTTACATGATTATAAACTCACAACTTAATCACTCACTCCAACCACTTTCACTGGCTATCTGAAATGTCTCTTTTTTCTCCAAAGCCTGGGGATATTGAGAATGCTCACTGCTGCTTTCCCCCACCACGACTACATCACGCTGTACTCTTTGGTTTTTCCAGGAAGAAAGCTGAAGCATCCGAAATAAAAGCCCCTGTTGCATTTCTTCCTCTCTTTTATAGACATGTGCGAGTAGCAAGACCACTTGAAGTCGACTGCTAGCTTCTGTTCTTTGGTTCTCCTGTTTTCAGCTACAAAATTTTCTTGGACCACCGCGACTGTGAATTCTGCGCTAACAAACGACTATATACGTACATTTCCATTCCATTTCTAGTCTTATTGGCTTGTACACTGCACGTTGAGCAGGAAATGGAATCAAACACAGAGAAAGTATGAGTTGCCTCTTAATCAACGTCACTCATTCAAAAGGAAAATGTACACATGCACAACCCTCCGTATAATCTGAGAAGGGTTGATTTAGTAGGCTTGGAATGATTATTGAATATTATTAACAGAAGCTAACTGAATGAATATTTATGTATTTTTTCTTGAAAACAAAAATATTTATAAATGCAAGAGTGTGTTTTTAACGAGAAATTTAGCTAATCTTTAAAATTCTATAATTGTCGGTGCAAAAACTTTTTAATTTTTGTAAAAAAAGTATATACATAATTATGCCAAATAATATATAAAAATGTGTCACGTTGTTTTTAAAAAGCTTTAAAATTATTACCCTAAGGAAAATAAAAGTTCAAAGAGCAATACCGTGTCACGTTGTTCGCATGAAAATCTAGAATTCGTTAAAGTGTTATTAAGTGCAAATTGAAGCCAGCGTTTCTGAGAATGTATTTGGTTTGGGTAAATTTGAAGTACAATTCATCAGGCATGCTGCCAACGCCAACATAATCAAAAGGTTTTTGACAGCATATAGGCATCGAATGAGTTCTTGTTTCAATATATGACGCATCAAAATTCATTATCGCCATTTGGCCAAATAAACTTTTAGTGTATCAAATGAAAGAATACAACCATCAAGTATCCTCATTTCCATGAATCGCACAAAGGGAGGAATCCAAATAATAACAATTTCTTCAGGCCAATGAAATCTGAACACATTTTATTCCATTAGGCCGTTGATTTCTCCAGACATTTTCTTCTGGAAACCTCGCTCTCTTATGTAAAAGTTGAATAAGATTTTTTGTGTATAATTTAATACAAAAATGTATAGGAAATGAAAGAGTAAAAGAATAGTAGTTATATCTGTTTGAACAGTGAAAACTGATATACGAAAATGGTAGTTACTCGTCTCCTCTATTAAAAACATTATATACACATGCATTACCTCACACAATCCCTACTCCCAACCACGGTTAAAATGCTGAGAAATGGAATGGTGAATTCGTTTCAAACATGAAAGAGGACTCCAAATTAAAATTCTTTTCAAACTCACCTGCCTCTCACGTTGCAGTTTCCACCCATTGAAAAACATCATTACCATATAAAGCATACCAAAAGCAAAGTCCTGCATTTCTGTATGGCTCCCCGGAAGCCATCTTGTTCTTCCCTGCAGGATTGCGTAAAGTTAATAAATGTGAACAAAGGCGTACAATGTATGAACAAGCTAAGTTTCAAAGATGTTCATCTGCTTTGTCTTTTCATGTGTCTAATATAATGCAAAATTGTGTTGCAGAGAGGAGTCAGGCGGTTATCCATTGGTATTGGCATTCTGAGAATAATAAAAAACATGTTATGATGTGATGTTACGTTCCATTACACATGGCTCTTCAGTTCATCCCACGTGTACTTCATATAATATGTACTTCCGAAGCTTCAAGGAGCTTTCGAAACGACAGGTTAATAAGAAATTTAATATAGCAATGCGCTTGGATTATTGCACCAATTTTATCTTCTAGCAGTTTGCGACTTGCTGTATTTTAATAAAACCTTAAAAGTCAAAAGCATCATATAAACATATACAATCTGTTTTAGAAATACTTCAACATACAAGTAACTATTTGTTTAGTTTATTTGCGTCATATTACTTTTGTTAACCAATATAAAGTGAATATTTATTATACTTCATGTTATAATATACATCACAACACCTCACACCATCCGTAACTTAATAAAGAGAGAGTTACATCATGGTTTTGTGTCTTTCACAGCGTTTTGGTTACATTCCATCTAATTATATTAGATTTCTACATAAATCAAAATTTTAAAGACAAGCACCGAAAACGAAATGGAGGAAGCCGGGAGCCGTCAGGCAGCAGTTCGTAATATTGAAAGAGCAGACAATGAAAGAATTCATTGAAATGTATTCTCAGCATAAAATATTGTAACTGTGTGAATAAAGATGTTTTTATGAATACGAAAGTAGATACATATATGTAACTGTAATAACCTGACATTTGGGAAATTGCTGCATGTGCAAATGATGCTCCGACACATTCTGACTGGAATACTACTATGTGCTATTACTGTTATCTTTTACAGTAGTAGACGAAGCATTGTAAATTTGTAATGCAGTTGTTTAAAAAATATTTCTGTTCCTTTTGGAGTATTTCCCAAAAATTCTTTCGTCATAATATCGTAAGAATGTTGTGCAGTGCAAAAGATGTGAAAAGGAGAATGTGAACTCCCATTCCCATCATTACATTTAAAGTGGGCACGATTACAATTGATACTATACAGATTGCCCATACTTACTTAGTTTTACATGTAAAAATGTATGATGATATACGTAAATACATTTATGTGTATTTCCTTCGTCATATGCGGCATTATTATTTCTACACGCTGAAATTTGTTTGTATGCAAGGCCTATCCCAACGCACCCAAAGCGTGCATGCACAAACAAAAAACAAGGAGCTCTGCTTAAAATTATTCTACACATACAAAATGATACTTTTGAGAATCAACTACTTTCGTCTTATGAAGCACTTTGCGCGAAAACTTTCACCAAACATAAATTCCCTTGCTCCATTCAGAGCAACTTCTCACACTCTCGTTTGCTGTGATAAGTATTACTCAAGTCAGTGCACTGTACACAGACAGCATAATATAACGTTGCCAATTGTTTTCCTTGTTTGTACTGACTGACTGTCTGCTTTACGCAGCAGTTGCGCCGAGACTGTGAACGAAGCTCAATAAGACGATGCGGACGGTAGCACTTTTTAACAAAGTATTTCAAGTACAACGTGTAGTTTGTCGTAGTAAAATGTTGTATTGCTATTGCATTCCAACCAACTTGCAACTAAAAATATTCTTCCTCAATGGATTAATACTCCAACCAAAGTGACAAACACTATGGTTTTCCTTCCCAACTCGTTTTTTCAACAGTGGGATGGCAGAGTAGGCGAAAACTCTTGGAAATAAAAGTCTTCTCAAAGTTTTAAAATGGATGATTATATTCCTTTTTTCATTACATTTACAGACAGACGACTCTTTCAATAGTCGTAACATCTTCAAAATCGTCATAAACAAGGAAGAATCTGTATGTAAACAACAACGATTTCGCAACATTCGAGAACCTATCCAATGTCTCTTTTATATAAGGGTCTACTAGAGACTCTTACTCTCTTTCTGTGTGGAAGATGAGGGAGTATGAAAATTGAAGGCGGCTACATGAGTACTAGTAAAATTTTATTACTAATTGAATTGCCCTTTTTCCCTCTTCATGATATGGAATGTCATATTACAAGCAATATTGAGTTGAAGTTAGTATCACCAACCAACAGTAAAGATGAAATGAAGGTAACTCAGTTTGAAACGTAAATATCAAGGTACACAACTCGTATACCATTTTTTTCTTCAGCAAAAGTACAAAATTTGAGCAGCTGGCTGCAGTTGGTGGTGCGAGTCTGAGAAGAGGGTGAACGATAAGTGTGTAATAAAAGCTAAAGTGGTATGATATATTTGATGGTATTTTATAATCAGAATATAATTTATCAAAATATCGCTCCTGCTGTTGCAAATAAAGATCGATCGGTTTTGACACATTTTGAGGGGGAAGTTGGGAATACACAATGTGTCATTTTTAATACCACCATAAATGGTTTTATTTCATGCATCTCCGTGTCGATATGATTAAGTGCATTACTGTATTGTTTCTATAACTGAATGACAGCTACAACCTAGAAGACAACCATAATGAATCACAATCAGAGACGACGACGACATTTAATGGTAAGAGAGAAGATGGGTTACATTGGTGGACATGAATAATGAAAAACAGAACAACGGTCGGACAAGAGTAAATCATGACAAATCATTTACTCTCATCTCTACTCCAGACTTGATCAGAGACAGAGAGACTCTTTTATACTCACTTTACTCTTCTAGTTTTCTCTCGTGATGGGATTCCATTCCATCCATCCCATAACATAACTAAAAGAAATACACTGCCAATTTAAAACTCAATTTAGTACAAAGAATTACGTTAGACACTGTCGGACTCCCGCCCGTTTTAATGTTTCCTCTTTCTCTCTGCACAATAAGTGAGCGCAAACGTTAGCAGAAAAAATGAAGTAAGGAAACCTTGAGCTGAAATACTTCGTCTTCCTTTTTTACAATGTTTACTTGCCAAGTGATTTGTTGGTCACAGTAATGGATCCATTAAGGGAGAGGAAAGCCGATTTCTGTTGATTTAACGCTGTTTCGTTACACAAGCAGGTAGACATAGATCTTATAGAAACGACTACTTTAAAAATATTATGAGCCTGGCGGAACCTTCTTTCTCTGTTATTTATCAACAGATAAGGCAAACAAACAAACCCCATATCTTTTAGACGGAAATGCTCCCTGCTCCGGCTCCTTCTGCTGTTTCAAATGTATATTTTTCTTCCTTTTCTTCTTTGGTCGTACCAGTCCGTTGATGACTCTAGCATTTGAAAAGCATCATTCCACATATTCGATGACTCAACTTCTTACACTAAATATAGTAAAATAGGAAAGAAAAGGGAACACCAAAAAAGTCAGTTTCGAGAAATGCTTTCTTTTCTTCGTGTCTCTGATGTATACACAGCCACAACCATAAGCTGTCACTGGCTTCACGTAAAGCTAGAAAATATTCTCATCCATTCATGACGATTGTGTAAAACCCGTTGCGGCCGTTGGCAAGTCACACAAGAGTAATATATCACTGATAAGCAAGCTATTTATTACATGCTCATTATGACCGGGCAACAATTCCTTGTGCGCTTTAGTCTGTAGCTTTGCTTTCGTTTATTATTTTGGTGCCGGGCTCATATATCAATAGTTCATGTAGCACGCATGTACGTGTTTTGTTAATAAAATGTTGTTGTTTCTAAAATGAAAGATTTTACACTTTCTCATAAAAATTACGTAAAACTGACACAAGCAAAGCGCAGCTTCAACGCGTATATATATATACCCTGATCCCAATTCCATTTTGGAGCCAAAGAAAAGCCCCGGGTTTGGTGGAGGCATTAGTATCACGCTCGTGAAAAAGTTGAACTTGAATATATTAGTTGTGCATGAAATAGAATTTGTTTCGGTATGAGTAAATAATTTGCGAGCGAGGAGTCAGCAGAGATCTAGCCCCATTTGTCTGTTTGCTATCAGGAAAGCATATCTTTGTAAAGTGTTGGTTCTAACTTGGATTGAAAATATATCATGGAGATATAACTACGGAGCGTAGCCTCTGCTGCTGGAAATGGATGAGAGTATGAATGTACAAGAAGAGTTGTGTGTGTGGAACTGTTTTTTCTACCTGGAAAAATGCCAGAAAAGTGCTTCTTTCTTATCCCTGCACTCTCCAACCCTTCTTACTTTTTTAGCCTTTGCTCAAGTGAAAGTGTAGTGGCGCCCTGCTCAATGAAAACCTCCGGAAATTGAAAATATACTGACAAGTAAACCAATAAAAAATCACATTTTGCGCATTGTACACATGACAGTGTAAGTAGTACTAATAGTGTGCTCTTGCAGCCACTGCTACTGAGCCTTTTCTACTTTTTCTTTATCAAGGGCGAACAACCCACAACTCTCAATTTCGGCTGGGGCGCTTATTCATGATGATGATGTAAAGAAGCTTATATAGAAGTGAGGGGAAGAAAAATTGTTTTATTTTTTCAATACTCTGCTGTTGTAGTTTATATGTACTTCAGAGATGTATGAAGATTGAGAATCTTCCTGGAAAGAATTCTTTGATGTCTTCCTCATCAGAAGAAAACACTCGTCTGTAGTCGCACTTAAGTCTTTAATGTGATCTTTTTCTTGATTGATTTCGTTCTGTAGAACTAGGCAAGAGTCGTCGAGCCGTATGGGAACCGGTTTCTCAACAATGTGCTCAGGGGATGAGCGATGAAGAAATGAAAGGATACATCATTAATGATCTACTTTCGTTGTCTATTTTTAACCTTGCTTACCATGCAGTTTTGGACTGTAGTCAATATTGTCAATATGGATTCATGCAAAAATGACGGGCTGTAAAGAAAACCTTGACTGGCTATTCCTTAAGTAAACAAATAAATAAAAGTTGTAGTTTTTGTCAAGTCTCAGCAAGCTTTCTTTCAAAATATAAAGTCATGCAATTGCATGCTGGAAATAATGGTGAAAAAGTTGCAAATAAAATATTTGTTTTCTTTGTTGCACAAGGTGATATACGTACTAGTACTCCCTAAAGCGTTCTTTAGTTTTACTACCGAAGAAAACCGAAACCACATTTTCAGTTCTTACTTCAGATTGTCTATCAAATCTTTACTTGAAAATGTAAGCGTAATGGGGTAGCCCAGACTCGCAGTGCATCTCATACTATGACATGAATCAATTTGATGAGTAACGAGAGAGTGAGTAGCCAAAGTTGAAAGCTCCTTAAAGTAGGTTACGCTTTCAAACTAAAAACTTTTTGCTACCTCAGCACCATCCGTATGCGTATTCTTTGGTTGATACATCCTTCAATTTTCCGGGGAGTGAGTTTTCTGATTTTCTGGATGGCTGACCTACATCATTCTCATTTCAACAACGTTTTCAGATGGAGTCCATGTTGATGCCGTATGTGATGTGATTAGTAAACCCCATTCCGTGCTATTAACTTTAAGTAGCTTGTTTGTAATGAGAAATTGTGGAGATAGAAAGCGAGAATCTTTTATGGGAATAAAATCCTCAGGCTCGTTAGCTTGTTTGCACAGATTGCTTTCTAAAGTTGCAAAACCGTTGCTAACTTTTAAATTTTAAAGGCCTTTATACCAAGCTAAGCAATGCTAAATTATGTTGTGGTTTAGATGAAAAAAGGAATTAAATTTACAAAAAATACGTCTTCACTTCAAAGTATGAGTATGCTAATACGGTTTACAATTTATTGTGCATTAAGATAATACTGCCTTTCAGGTGAGAATACGTATCACATTGCTCAGATGATAACCTTTGCCAAGGGTTAAATTGTACACACTTTCACCTTTATAAACTACGTCCTATTCTGACTCTGAACTTCAAAACATCCTTTCATTTTACATATATACGAGACTTTGAAGTGACTAATTACAAATTTGTACTTACTGAACCGTTATGGTAAAGTGAAATATATTAATTTGATTGATACTTTGAGTAAAGATGATTCACGTATACGAAGCTCAAAGCGGCACTTCATAAACCTTTAAGGAAAAGGTCAAATTATACATCATAGGTGTAAATGATTACAGGAATCCTGATGACTCCTTCTCTGTCAATCCATGTTTTTGTTCCCTTTAAATCAGGATAAATAGGGAGCACTTGGGCTTGTACTTTATTAATAAATAAACTCTGTTTAACTTCATTAACCCTCAGAGCTCTCTCTATCTCTCTACACCTGTTGCAAAAGCGTCATGTTAATTTCATTTATCTCTCACGCTGTCAATTTTGTGCCCATGTTTGTTTGTATGGGTACCTACCTTGTATTGGTACCTACCTTACACTTACTAATCTACCTAACAAAGTGAGAGTGTACATGTAAATTTAATACAGGTATCTTTTTTTAAATTCTCATATCCGGATATTATATATTTTCCAAAGTGCTAAGTAGTAGTTAAGTAGTTGAGGAAAAGTTAAAAAAAAGTAAAATGCTTGCACATGAACTCTAAAGATTAAAGCAATGCATATAAAATTCAGGGTATGAAATTAATAACTTTTTTTTATTTCATTCCATTTTTCCTTCAACTATTCCATTAGCACAACCAACCGAATAATTACTTAGCACACTGAACAATTTAATCCGTCGGGGGCGGTCACGCACCTTTTATCTTTAAAAGAATATTAGCATTAATTAGTATCTGTCTGCCAAACCGTGCCCTTTGACTGCAGCACCGTTCCATTCTCAACACCGTATCATGTCATTATCATAACAAAGCGAAAACAATCTTGTGGAGGAGTTACTGAGTGTCAGTGGGTTACATTTGTGAAACTGATATTATGATTTATTCAACCTTTTCTTTTCTACAGTAAGGGTCGGATCAACACACTTTCATTTCTGAAATCCCCTTCCATGCAATTCATAGGATGTGTTAAGGATACGTCATTTTCATGTATGAAACGAAAACTCGAGTTGACACACATTTTCTGTAATTTTACAACGGAAAAAGGTTATAAAGTGTTGTTGCTAAAATTTCTTGTTGTTCAGTAGATAATAAGATCAGGACAGATGCAAACGGAACGTGTACACGTCTAATAATATTATGTTTGTTCGCATCATGGGTTCCCGTAGTAGAGTATACGCTGGTATTAACATTGTTATCTATCTCGCAATTATGGTCTTTGTCGCGACTGATGCCTCACCCGGATTTTCAACACCGAGTAGGAGGAAACACAAGGGGCATTATGGAAACTTTTCTGAGACTCAAGTTCAGAGTAGCCGAAATCCAAAGTGTGAGTTTATAAGTTTTTGTGTTAAGAAAAAAAGCCAGTTTTTACCAGCTCATGTAAATTCCTTTGGAAAGTAAAAATATAATCTTTTCACCAGTTTTTCCAATTTTGGGCTTTGTTACACTTCCATCAAGCACCTGTCAAACGGACGGGGGAACGATGGGGACATGCATGAAAAGTAAAACATGTCAACGACAAGGAGGAATGGCATCTGGATCCTGTGCCATGAATTTCGGAGTCTGTTGTGTTGGTAAGTTAGGATACTTTTAAGAAACCATTTGGGACAGTGAAAGGATGACATAGATGCATCTATTATGATGTGCAAATCATTATGCAGTGAACTTACAGTGTTCGGGCCAAGGAGAAGATGTTGTGACTCAAAACGGAACACATTTGTTGCAACCTAGCTCCTACACAGAATTTTGTCAATATGCCATTCCCAGACAGGATGGTATATGTCAAATTCGTCTAGACTTCAACTCCTTCAATATTGACCAGGGTCCGAATGCTGTGACTTTTGGTGACTGCGTGTCTGATACATTTACAGTGAGAGGAGCATCAAACTCTATAGTTGGCCCTCTTTGTGGGGATCTGACAGGACAGCACAGTAAGTGATAATTCTGAAGTGAAACGTCTCTTCATGTCTGAAACAGGGTTTTACTCAAATGCTCGTTCCGTCGCTCTATCTAGTGTATTTAGATTATGGAGGCAGTGACAAAATCAACTTGGATTTATTTTTGCAAAGTAACATGATGCAAAAGTGGGATATTAGTGTCACAATGATTCGTTGTGACTCCAGTGAAAAGGGTACGGCATGAATAAAATATGAAATGCTTCCAATGAATGAAATGTGTTTAGTTGTGTGTTTTCATATATTTAAAAATGTAATTTAATCTTTCAGCTCCCACCGGATGTCTACAGTATTACTCCACACCATCCGGAATGGTGAAATCTTTTAATTATAATAACATGGTGCAACTTAATAACCAAGATTATACTGTTTGCATCCGCTCGAACAGCGGAATGCGAAAAATTACGGTATTTTACCATTTAACCTAATATTAACTGAATGAAAGTATTATGCTTCCTGCTTGTTTGTTTATCTTTTACATTTTTCTCAACACATAGTGGAAACCTTGTATGACAAACCCACCTACAACAACAGATTTTATTATTACTGGTGGTCCACCGGCAGTTGATCCAGCAGGAGGTCCAGCAGTGGGTACACCTCTGTCTGGAGACAACTGTACCACAGACTGGGTGATGGTTTTGGGGCAAAATAAGTATTGTGGAAGCCAATTTCCGGATATGGTTACATGTACGTCTTGTAGGTTGAAAATTGTTTAAACTATCCATGGATCCACTTAATGAATTATGATTTATGTTTAACAGCAATGTCTCAGCCATTCATTTTGCAAGTGCATTTTAATGATTTCGAGCTGCAGCCACCAACGCCGTGTCCCATGCCAGCCCTGCCCGGTCCCGCAAACTCTGATGCTCTCAACACAGGCTTTTGCCTGTTTACAAAATTTTTAATTTTTTTTAAAAAAATTCAGATTATTAGAATTATTAAATTATGCCAATGCATTTTATTATTTATGAGCTCGTCAATTTTTGATATGACCAATCAAGGCACTGCAAGTCCTTTGCGTTATTTTTTGTTATATTATTTGAACATCATCAGCAATAATGACATGTTTGATATTTATATTATATTATCTAAAGGTAGTTTTTTGGTTTGAAGATTCTTTTCAAGCTTCTTAACAATGTTTTTTTGATTCCGCCCTTGCCCTTGCTGCTTTTTCATTCTTAAATTCTTAGATCTTCCACACTTTGTATATATATTTTTTGCTATTGAAAACAAAACTGGCGAACATTTTCTTTTTGGGTATTACCATCATATCTTCTTCTTTCTTTCGCTTTCATTATTATAGTTTTTGCAGTTCTTATCTCTTCCTCATATTATAATTTTCCCTTGTTGATCTCATAATAATTACCACATACATATTGCCTTGGTACATGTGTAAGACTTTTTATAGGGCAAACATTATCTTTCTTTCTCTTGTTTCTTGCCTTTCATCATATCGCTCAAAATTCCCTCATTGACAATCACACAAAGTCTAACCTGAATTTATTACAATATTGTTATGCACATTCAACTACAGTTACCACATTGAATTGACGTTTATTGTTACATGTACATTAATTACAATCTGCCTAGCTCTTCTTTATAGTAATATTACGCTAATACATTCATTAATATTGTATATTATATCAAGTATAAATTGCATATGTCAAGTATCAAGTTTTTTTTGCTGAATTGTACCTTACTTTATCCCTTAATATTTTTCTTTCGGATCCTACTGTCAACTAACAAATACCAAAAACCTTTAATGAAATGATTGTACTTGCAAGGGAACCAAGAATGAAAATATATTTTGGGGGAATATTAACTATATAGGCTAGGTTTTGTTGTAATGCATGGAATGGAATGCTGGAATGAAGGAAAAACAACTGGGCTGACTACAGGATAAGAGTGTAACTTAGCTTTTGAAAGGTTGTACGTAAGAACATTGACACAGGAAACTTACAATAATATCATCAGGGAGACATTCCATAATATATACATAGAATACATATTGCGTAGTACAAACTACTTAACAGTCATGATCATGAACATTGTCAAGAATCATAAAACAGCACCAACAACTTCTTGTGTAAATGACCGTTTTTTGGTATGAATGTTTTTTTTAAAGATTACACTTAAAAGTATATTTTTTTGCGACAAAATTTCTCTTCTTTATGCATGTTCTGTTGAATGAGCATTAGGAATTTTACGAGTTTGTTACTTTAAAATAAATCCAAGACAGAGAGGAAGTGTAACACAAGATAAAGCCTTTGATATGTACGTTTTTATATTAAAAGCAATCAACAAAGATTTGGATACGTTGGGCGAGCAATTATTAAGTTGATCATATTATAGTAATGTAAAATTTTGATATACATAAATTCACGGAAGCTGCATCGATATTATAATCTTCAATCTCTTGCCCCGTTTATTTTTTATTTTACTGCGATTGTTGTATGTGTGTACCTTTGAAAGGGTCATGTATACTCATGTATTCATTCTTTTGGGCTAAAAAAACACTTTCTCCAGTTTTCGGTCAACGCACCAAAAAAATACAGATCGACACAATTTTTTTTTTACTATTATGGAAAAAACATACACGCATACAACAATCAATACAGGTGAGACTACTTCAGCACGATAAAATAGTTTTGTATTAATAGTTAAGTAATGATAATTCTTAACGAGTAAATATAATTCAAATCGTTCTTTTGTTTAATCTCGATATTTTTTCAATGGTTTTGAACAACATGAATCATGAAACGTAAGCACATTCAAATATATTACTGCTCCCCACACTCTATATTTTTCAACTTACTTTTCCTTAAAGAATAACAACAGATTACAAATCATTATTCATAATCGTAACATTATAAAGTTACTTGTAAATAATCGCAGAAAAACGAAAAATTATTTCATTCTATCATTTCATTGAATCATTAAAAGTTTATTAGAATTGCATACAGTATGGAAAAAAAATATCTTTCCCTTCAAATGATTCTTCACTTCTTGATTTCATAGGTATTTTCCGACGGGCTAACCCTTCTTTTCAGCTTTTGATGTGTCTATTCAATCTTAACATTGATTTTGTTTATGAACAGGAATATTTTTTTATCAACAAAGTCAAAACTTTATGAATGTATGCATGCATGTATGCCCATTGTACAAACGTATATTTCACAGAGCCATTCAATATACTGTAAAAAACAATTGCATTTATATAAGTAACTACTTCCTGAAAATCACGTACTGTCATGCATGCACTCACAAGTTCATAATAGTATGGTCTTAGAAGGTAGATATTTTTTTGTAGTATTCAACGTACGTAATATAGTAACTTATTTAGCTATCCATATTGTAATATGGTAGTATGTATTGTATATATAGCAGAATCAGAAAACCATTATTGTTTTCAGTTACACTGGTAAATGTTGTGGAATATTGTATCTCTAGCAGTTTTTTCAGAAACACATCTGAGAGATTCATTTATTATTACTTATTATGCCCTCGCCTCTGGTTTTTTCGACGTAATAATCATTTTTGAATACGAAAAAATGAATATTTTTTAAATTCATATATTATTAACGTTTATTGTAGTTTTTTAAATTGCGATTTGAATCTTCTTAGTTCATCTATTCCTATTATTGTTTTCCCAGATGCGTATGCCGGCAAAAAGCCTTTTTACATAAGATCCTATAAAACCGAATCACTGCATACTTTTTTTACTTCCTTCCTATTACGGTAGTACATGAGTAGAAGTATATGAATGTATATATGTATAATGTATTTTTATTATTTAGCATCATTTTTTGGATCTAATGTATTGATGCATGTAGTATATTTGACATTTTTTTGGTGAATAGAATAGTAATTGTATATATGTATATCATGTAATAATAATATATTATGGTATAATAGTAAGTAATTAAATACACAAACGTTAAGTTTTATAATGATATGTGTTGATTGTTGCTTCTTTACATTATGAAAACACGTATCATGATGATGATGAACTATACGCTATGTTTTGAAAGTTTTTTTTCTTCTGTAGTATATAATAATATGGTAATCTTATGAAATAGTTTTTTTAAACTTGGTGTGTAATAATTGTCCTTGTATTAAGAATAACATGTATTATGTATGTAGCCTTCATTTAGTATATAATAATACACCGTTTTTTTAAAGATAGCCACATCTTGTGCTATATACGAAATGAAATCACTTTGAAAAAGAAAAATTAAAATATTATTTTTTTTCTTTTGAAGAACAAGTCAAATTTTGACAGCAACTGGATGATAATAATATATTGTACGTAATAATGCATTATCGTAGTGTCAAAGTATTCCCTTGTTTTCTTGTTAATTATTGTAATTATTATCAATCATATGTAATAATGTAATGTATATATGATGCATGTATGAATTACAACAACTCAAGTTAACTCCAACCTGTAGTGCTATAATATAATATAGTTTTTTTCTTCTGGCATTAATTAAAAGTGTAAATTTGTTAAGAAGGTTTCATTTTTCTGATATGTTTAGTTGCGTAGTATGGCATTTCATTTTCATTGTAAATAAGTACATAACGTTTTCTTGTTGTCACTTAATGGTTTAATCATGTTTTTAAGTGATAAGAATTCACCTTCACCTGATATGTTTGGATTTTCAGTTTGATGATAATATATAGTTTAGTACACTATACAGATTATATATAATGCAGTTAATTATTAGTTTTAGTCTATAAATATATTCCTAACTGTACGTGATATTAATAGCTTTGTTATTAAGATACTATTAGTAAACAGCGCGAAGACGTTAGCTTTCTTTCTTTCTTTATATAGTTACACCAAAATGTACGTATAATTTTACCTTTCTCTCCTTATTACCAAAATTATAAGATGCGGATGATATATTTTATAGTTCGAGTAGAAACGGAAAGTGTAAAAGAATCGCAATCGACTTGATATTATTATCAGCGTCAACAAAGTAATTTTTTTGTCTAAGTCTACAGTACATTTATATATTGCACCCACTTACCAAGTATCTTGTTTTGTCCTAATCTTAATGTAATCCTGCTATTCTAATGGATATTAAACAAGTCAGTTTACAATAAAGCCCTTATGTATTTATAAGTGTTAATAAAGTATGGAATTTAATTTTTGTATATTATTTTTTTGATATGCTAAAATGTCTTTATGACGTCCGTTTTCAAGCTTCGTAAGCTTCAGTAAGTTACATACACGTGGTTTTTAGGTAAATAATTTTTTCTCCTTTTTGTCATTTATGCATACGCAGATAGTAAAGTTTTTTTTAAAGAGAAAGAGAAACTTGTGTATGTACGCTTTCCCTTTGTTTTTTTGTAATACATACAATACAACACTGCACACTGGACAAATGGAAAAGAAAAAAAAAGTAGTTTTCCCTCATCCTTATTCCTCGGTCCGGCCGATAGAGATTTTGAAAAAGTTCAAAATTCTTGGAAATTATATATTGATAATAACAGTATTCTACATTTTTTAGATGCACAGGCATGTTCATTTTCTTTGTGTTTACTCCTTAAATGTACTAATAATATTTATAGTATCATAATATTATGTGGTAGCAGTAATTGTTTGCAAAACTTTCACCTACTGGAAACCAAATACTTTTCCCCTACTTAAGCTACAGTGCTACTTTAAGAAAATTAAAGTTTTCTTTATTTGAAAAAGAACATGCCACTGTCGTATCATGCGTGTTATTATGAAGATGGTGTTGTTGTAGCCATACAAATATTGAACGGGAATCAATTATTAGTTTTTTCCTTCAGAGAAGATCATTGGCGCAATTTCATGTTTTTTTCTCATTAAAAAATGTCAAATATTTTGTTTGCCTATATATATCAATCATAATAATTCTCTAACAATATAATTCTATAGGAGGTTGTAGGGATATTATTAAATTCAGTTAAAGTGTACGTACATATCTACCATCCTTTTTTCTAATTTCCTGCGGAAAGCGTTTGGTCACAGCATCTTTAGTATAATATATACGTTAGGATATTAATAAAACTCTCCAGTACTCGTAATCAAAGAATTGGTTTGAATTATTTCTTCTTCGCGACGTAGTTGTGTGTGGAACAACTGGCTGTATAGTAATATAGTAATTACTCTTGGATAGGATGTTTGTAATAAGACTGTTTAAACTACGTTTAGTATTATTTTAATTGTAATAATAATATGTAGTAATATATTAATTGCTTGTATATAGTATATGTATTATTTCCAGCCGATATTCCAGAAGCACCGCGATTTCCTTTTTTATATACCAGTGATGATTGATGAATGAACAGTTTAATTGTAATGTTTTTGGAGCATGTTTTTAGTTAATGTTAATGTAAAGTTAAGAATTGATTTTGTTTTTTGTAGTATATATAAGTTTATGTAATGTAGTATGATCTACAAGGACTAAATGTTCTTCCCTAATAGTACTTTCCGGGTTATTTTTAGTTAAACCTTAAAAAATGAACAATTTATGGCATTTATCTGGAGAACCTTTCAGAACCAAGAGTTAAAAACTATGGTTGATTTTATGATGACGATGGTCAGCTTCGATTGAAAATTACGAATCATACATAATAAGAAAATGGAATAACAGGAGCAGTCAGGCTTTGTGTTTTTATAGGAATGCTCAACTTTGAATATTTGTTTCACTTTCTCCCGAAAAAGTATTGCATAAGATAATATTTTGGATGACTTGTGACATCTTGGATTCTTATTGAACTACAGAAAAAAATTGGAATTCATTCACCTGGAAATGCTGACTGGCTAATAATTTGGTGCACATCCGAAAAAAAAAGATTCAATTCAACTCTGACATCCTAAACATTAGCTGATAAGAACGACGAGATAACTTTCACAGGAGCATCTTAAATATTGCCAATTATAAAAGATATACTACTACTTCAATAGGAGCCCAGAATGTAATACTTCTCTGTGTAACACAAAATTGAAAGAATTGCATTGTAAGCCACATATGAGCAACTAATTGGGTTACGTTACATGTTACAGTTGTTACAATAATACATCAGAGTTAACTACAAAGAGTCTTCTCTCTTATTCTTATTAAGCCTTTCCTTTAGACGATAAAAATCAAACACAAAAAAGGAAAACTGGAGCCCATTATTGTAGCTTTGTTATTCTAGAAATATCCTCATTTCACTGGAATTTCTCTTGATTCGGCTAAACCGTTCTCAGAATCGGTTTCTAATATTTGCACAAAAAATAATAGAAAATAATTTGGTTTGCTTTTTGTGGTGGATGTGACTGGCATGATACTGTAATCATGTGTAATATCTTTCTTATATGAAATGTGGGTATTGTTTTTAAGATCATTTTTACGGAATGTAATTGGACTAATAGAGTTTTTGTAAAAGGAGTATTATTATTAAACTGCGACTGTAAAAGTCCTCGTCGTTCTCTTAAAAAAACTGGTGTATATTCATATATCAATTTATAGCAATTTTAAACATGCACCAATGAAAAAGTGTTCTCGTTTCTTTTCTTTCTCTTTTTAAACCTCCACAGTGGGTTCATGAAATGTATATTATATTATTCTACACAAAGAATGAGAAGATGAACAAGTCGTCCGGGAGCTTCTGACAGTGCCTGTGTGAGAAAAAAGATTTTTTCTTGACGAGGGGTACGATCAAGTTGACTTTCCGTGAAGTTTTCATGAAAGGTACGGTACGAATTTGTAGTCGATGGTTAAGCAATCTTCCGAATCTCGTCAATGAGGCAACACATGGAGAATGGCAATGGTTGCTGAAACAGGCAAAAATCAACGAGAACTCACAGTCTTACAAGTAATTCCTTGAATAGTTTTTTCCTTAAAATGTAGAGATTTCAAAAAACAAACTTCACAGGTACAACAAGTGTATTAGCTACAAAAAATTGAACATAATCAGAAATATATATGTAACGATAATAATAATAATAATAACATGTAGACATCAGACAGGCATACAGAAGGAGATTCATATGATAATAATAATTTTGTTTTGATAATAGTTAAATATTGATCTATTTTATCTAGCAACAAAACTGACCAACCAAAGGATGCAGAGAGAACACTACTACAATCATATATAATAACTTCTTTTTTTTCATCCAAAATCAGCGTTAGATATAGATCACTAGTAATCATATTTTACGGTTTACGTGAGCCTACAAATCAAAATACCTTGTAATAAGTTTACTGTACTACGAGTAAGTTTAATTTTGGTTTCAGTAGTGGCATAATTAAATTGGCAATACAATTTGAATGCAGAATAAATTCTCTAGTGATTAATAATTTCATAGTATATGAGTTTTTGTAAATCGGGCAGTATAAGTTTTATACTCTAAGATTGTCCTACAATTGCTCCTGATTGAGATGTCATATATCATCATCACTAAAACTGGTATAGTCGAATAATAAATATAATAATATAATATAGGCCATCTACGAAGTGGTAATTTATGTACCAAATTGTCCAAAAAAGTAGGTTAATGTTGTTAGTCGTTGTTAGCCACTATATAAAAGTGAATAATATACAAGGTAGCATAACAGTGATTCGCTAAGTGATAAACCATTCTACTACGATAAGAGAGAGAGAGAGAGAGAAAGAGAGTACATTTCTATGCACGCTACCAAGTAATGAACACGAGCGCTCTAAGAAGTAGAGAGTAACAAGTTACTATTAGAATACACAATTAAAAAGTTACTCCTTGTTCTTTGAGCAAAACTAATCTACTTCAATTTTTTTCGGTATTAACTCTTTATTATATGTGATTTCTAGTGTCGACGGCCCCGATGGTAAAGGAAGTAGACTCCAAATAAAACAATGAGAATTATTAATGCCACTATTGTAATGATACCTAGGGTGACCATAAGTTCTCCCGTAACAATCGTGGGAACATCGCCATTTGAACATGGTTCTTTTTGCTGTCCAAGCATGGCTGAAAAAGCAAGAGAAAAAGAGAAAAAAGTGTTATAATATAAATCCAAAGTTGGACTGGAAAACTTTTTTTTAACAAAGTGAACACACATATATATATATATGTTTATAATATGAAGGGAAAGGTGGTCATATCAGTATCATATTATGTGGGTTCTTACAAGTAGCTTGCACTAATTGTGGCAGATATTTTTTCCAGAAGGCACACTGTTTGAGTCTCGGACCTCGTCCGACGTTGACTGCGTTGGTCGCGTTTACACTCAACTCCAAAAACTCCCGTCCATATGCCGTATGAACAGGCCAATACAATTTGTTCCACGTTCCATTGGTGTAAAGGCTTGGGTTCCTGTTCCAATTTTGACAAATTATGGCAAACTTTTTTTTACTTGTCGTAAAACACGATAAATTTTGTTTGGACAAGCAATAGAAGAGTGAGCAGAAGGCAATTACCCCGTTTTGGCAAAGTTGGCCCAATAACGCATCATAAGACGACTGAGCTCAACTTCCTGAGGTGTGTAGCCCTTCGAAGGGTCGAGTGGCTCACCAAAAACAAAATTTATTTCATCGGCATGCATAACGCCCGTCCACGACGGCCATGGGTGCTGTGTCGATCGGTGAGTGTAGTAATACATGTAAATATAATTACCTGCCTCAGCGTACCTGTCAAAAGCACACATATATAAAATATAATATTATGAAATGATTCACATTATGAATATCTTATAAGACTTTTGCTTCTCTCCCACCACCACATTTTTCCTACTAAAAATGATTTGTGATTTGATTGATTGATTGATTAATTGATTGTAAAAGTGTAAGCACCTCAAGGCCAATTCGTTGACATTGCACGTAAAATGTTTGTCACCGACAATTTTATCGAGGTTATCACGATTCTTGACGGGATCATGTGGGTTGAGCCAGTCAGTGTACTCAAATATGACAGCCTGCCTGGCTATATTATTCAAATAGGGATTGAGTTCTCGTACTGATTGAAGGAAGTCTTCCCGATCTACTAACACATTTTCCTTATTTTGAAATAGATTTGTTAGATAGTAGATAATAAAGTAGTTGCCCTCCTCCAGATTGCTTCCCAGTAGCAAAGGCGTTTGTTTAAAGTGACCATTTTTCAAGGCCAACTCTGGCATCTCGTCCAGAAATGATCCATCTAGTACTGGCACGAATGGAAACTCACATATTCCTAATGTCCCCCATTCTTTGGACACTAGCTCTGATGAGTTGACAGTCCGCAGGCATGCCACTACATCATTTATTCTGTGATAAGAAACAAAAAAACACCCAATGAAACAACAATCCTGTTATGTATATCCACCAAAATTAGAACCGTGTAACTTTTATCAATTTTTTATTGGCCTTCTTTTCACCACTCTCTTGCTCTCCCCTACTTATTTCTTTCCTACTCTCAGCCATGGCCCATGCTGCTGCTGCTGCTCATACCAATGTTGTCATTCTGTTGACATATGGACGATTAATGTGCTCACAGAACCCCCATTTCAACATTCCGTTCTCCAAAGTTTTCCAATGTAGCTCAAGTAGAGCACAGCACGTATGAATGTACATACATGCTTTCACCACCACTATAGATGATTGCTAATGGCGTTTGTTGCAGGTTTCAGGGTTATAACGATTTGCAAAAGTGTACTAGGCTAAGCTATCATATAAATTCAAGTGCCTTTTTGTAGCCAAGCCCCAATGACCTCGTTAGCCAAGCTCATTCGCGTTCATTTCCTGTAGTAACTAGCGTAAATTATATAGTAGCAAACACTTCAACTTACTGGCTACAAATTAGCTAGGTGCATGCAGATAGGATTTTTTAACGAAAGTGGACCATAAAAAACATATTTCGAGGGGAACTAGTTTTGAGAAGTCATTTCCAGGAAAGTAGACAAGTTCGATCACATTATACTACTACTACTCTGGCTTGCTGAGCACCTTTTTGTTATTTTTTTTCTGCTTTCACAAGGGAACGTCGATAAAGAACCCACGGAAGGTAATGGCTACTCTGACTGACTGACTGACTTGGTTGGCTACCAAAAGTGCATATTCAATAATTCGTCTAAATAAATACACGGAAATTCAGGCACATATCATGACATGATCAACCACACCTCATCAGAGAAAGGCAATGATTTAAGTCCCATATATTATGTAACTTTCAAAATGTCAATAATTTTTTTGTAACAATTTCCTGTCAGATTTATGATAATTTAGGCTGACGTCACCCAACAGTCCCCCTTTACGACGAAAAAGTGACGCATTGAGCTTGTCCCCCAAAGTCCCACATGAATTTAATTTTTAAATTTTAGCTAAAAGTTTTCATTTTTTAGAGAGGAGTTTCAAAATTTTCGTGGCATTGTAACTTAATTTGCATGATTCGGCATGATGAAGTGATTCGGCATTTTTTGGGTGGTTTGATTAAATTGCTTCTAATTTTGTGTAAACTGTACTTGGTTGTGACCCCAGTAGTAGTTTTTACATTAGAAACTCTAGACATAAACCTTGTTTTTGAGAAATGCAGCAATTTAAAGATTTAAAGTAGGCTGAAAACTGTAGTAGCCACGGGTTTTATTGGGTGTACAATCAATACAAATTACCTAAAATTGCTAGCATAATCATTTTCTGTTAGGGGTGTACATTGTACACCCAGTTCCAACGCCTATGGTAGAAGTAACAAAGGTTATTCATGATATTCATGATAATGAAGTTTAATTTTTTTGTAAGTACTGTTGGTTGTATTACTTGCGCAATTAATTCTACAGTCGGTGTTTGAGATTTACCTCTTTTTCTATATAAATAATGAATTGGTTGGTCCTAAAAGCAAAAATTCAGAAGGTTCTTTTGCTGCTGAACATTCGAGATTGTATACTTATTGAGCATTTGGGAATCTTGTCACCCTATGATAATTACTCAACTCCAGCTCAATCTTGCATAAAATACTATGACATAATGTGTAATATGACATAAACTAAAGCTAATAAATGTCTACCTGTTTTTGTCGTGGGGGCAATTAACAGCCTCCGCCAAGCGGAGACCTCTTAGGATAGACTCCTCCCGAGTAATGAGGGCCCATTCGGCTGTAGCACTACCGGACTGAAGTATTGCCCGATTATAAAGATTGCGACTTAAGGGGCTTAAAAGATGTAAGGAAACGGAAGTAGCTCCAGCCGACTCTCCAAACAAAGTCATATTGTCAGGATCACCTCCAAAACGCTCAATATTATCTTTAATGAACTGGAGTGCCATTAGTTGGTCAAAGAGTCCAGCATTTCCTGGCACCTCTGGAGTACCAAAATACAGGAATCCTAAAGAGGCCACCCGGTACTGCATAGATACCACCAAAACCTGCTCTGTCACGGCCAAGGTTCGGTGGTCGTACACGTCCAGCGTGGAAGTTCCCGAGTAGAATCCACCTCCATACACCCATATCATTACCGCAAGCTTGGGTTGTCGTTCGCTGTGAAAGCAAAAAAAAATGTTAACATTTTAATTCATAAATAATAGCATCAATATAAAATCATCAATAACAAAATTTCATTGAGATGAAGCGACTGAAACAACAGAATTTGTATAAAACCTCCAAATATAACGTTTAATTTGTAAATATCAAAATCCACTTCAATTTTGCTTAGTCTCACTCTGACCCTTGCCAACATTAAAGATTCTCACTAAAATAAGATAGGCAGTCACTTTTATGCAGGATACTACAATTTGGGTTTCAACATGAACCATCGCTACTTATTAAAGGATTCATGTTGGGTGTACAAAGTTGAAGAACAATAAAATCGTACTTTTAGTTTTACTCTGCTAAGTTTGGTCGGAATGGAAAGAGGGATAAAGTTATTTCGAAGCAGAATAAGCCTCTTGGACTTGTGTGCTTTCTCTGCTTTCTCTCAGTTTCTGCAGTAATACAGACATATTATCCAATAGCTATACAGAAACGAACTAAAGTTTCAAGTTGGGAAACATTAACCATCAAGCTTTCTATTATTCCTGCATTCTTTCTCATATATGTACATAGTATGCATGTGTGAAGCCTCTCCATCTATCCATTGAAATTTAGAATCCAGTTCCCGTAGTTTGATTCGATTCGCGTGTGTTGAAATAAAAATTGCAACTTACTCTCTTCGTACTCGGTTTTTTTTATATCGCAAGCATTTATTTGCTCCTCTGTGCTAGCATTATTATTCGTAAAAAAATACTGCCTGCCTCTGCTTCCAAAAGCACTTTGAATAAGCCCAGTAGTACGACAAAAATTGTACTAAAACCTTTTCGCTTACTAGTACAACAGCGTCTACCAAGCAAAATGTAGTTGATAATATGGCTGCAAACAAGCATTACAACTTGAAAAGTTGTCTTGTATTTCTTTTACTAACAAACGATTCTGTGCTAACGCATTTCTAGTTCTCCTCTCATGAAGTTTAGATACATTTCGATGCGGCATGTTTATGACCAGTTTCTGAAACCTGCTCCAATAAGAATGTAGTTTGTAACTAGTCACCATTTTAAAATTTCACAGCGACATCCCTTAAACAAAACTCCCTTTGAAACTCAATAATAATAGGCGTTTGATTTCCGTCCTGATTTGATATTTTTACATTAATTATTTCCCTCCGAGCTTCCAAAGGAGCTGCATTTGGTTTCCAATTTCAACTAAACAAATTACGTATCTCCTTATGTCACAAGAAACCATACTACACAGTTATATGAAAACATATTGAAGGCGTAGGTACTATATTATGAAAATACGCACATGTATACCGAGATATGGATGGCATGAAGGGAAAGAAAAAATGGTGAAATTTACGGGAGCAAAAGAATTGACACAAAAGTCAGGACAAAGTTTGTAACAGCGTGAAGAGCGTAATTTGTACACGTCCGATTTACACGAGAATCGGGGGGTTACTTTATAGTTTTTTTACCTTGGTGCAACGACATTGAGGTATAGGCAGTCCTCTGAAAGTTGAGTATTTGGATTCCACATGGCAGCACCAGCGAAGTCCGGAAATAGTGTATCAATGATTTGTGGACAAGAGTTGGGCGGGTCACGGGCTTCTTTTACTCCAGTCCACTTTTTGATGGGTCGAGGATGACGAAATCTTAAGTTATCTATCGGAGGCTCGGCATACGGGACCCCAAACCAGCTGTCCACCTCCTCCTGTTCGGCTGTTTGTGCCCTGTCCCGAAATCCTCTCACCCATCCTACAAATATTCACATTGATAAATACAAACATTCATGTAGTCTCACTAAAAAAACATTCAAACCATGATGGTATCTCATTGCTCTTCCGGGAGTTATTTGTCAAACTTTCTCTTCCCTTTAAAGTTTGTTTCCCTCTTTTATTGCCGGAATATTTTTAGCAAAAAACTTTTCTTTAAGGTAGGCTTTTTACATCACTGGTGTGATATTTGTTTTTACCATGTTTAATATTCAAAGTTGTACGCTCATTTTCATCATGAAAAATTATTTCAATTTAAAAGTGTTGAGATGCTGCCGACAGGACGGTAAATGAGATTATGAAGCTGAGAAGCGTTTGGTTTATGATTTATCTTATATATTGGAAAGCATAAATTACATTCATTTACCACAGTATTTGATGCCAAATCTACATAATATATATACATCAATGATAGAAATAACAGTAGTAAAGGATAGATTAAGTTGTTTCCTACCTTTCGTGGTTTCGACGAGGAGACCCTCGTCGCCTTTGAATTTCCGTGAGGCATCCGATTGCCTGACAACCACATGAGAACAGGTAAGAACCAGCTGGACAAGGCCGATGAAGTACCGATTTTGAAGACACATTGCTCATCTCAAGCGGCTTTCGCTGTGCAACTAAAACAAACAAACAAACCAGAACGTTATATGAGTAATCTGTAACATTTAATTCAATTTGATTAAGACGCAACCACAAAGTTGAAACTCATCCATCAACCAAATAGATAAACTATACATGAAAGTTTAAGACATTATAAACTATAAACGTACGTAGCTTGGTCGCAAATGGTAAAAAAAAGTGTTTGTGACTTATTAAATTGCATCATGTTACATATAATATAATGCGACTTCTTTTCAAAAACAAGTTAAGTGAGGTTCATTTTCATGTGGCACTTTCACTTTATGCCGTGTCCCTATCCACATATATGTATTGCATGTTGGTCGAATAAACTATCCAAATAAAAATGAATCCAGTTAGTTCTTGTTTTTGTGTTAATATTTTATGGGATTCCACTTTACAAGGAAATGTTTTTTGGATGCTACTTTGCTAGCAACTGGAAACCAATTTATCGGTCCCTTCGTTCCTTTGTATAAATTAAGCAGGAAGATCTACTCTCTCTACACACGCTTCTCTCTCCTTCCTCCATCCCTGTCAACATCAGTTAGATGTTCGTTTTTTAAATGCACAAACAATGTGGATGGCCTTACAACCCGCTACTTGAGTCATTTTCTAGTTTTTTTTCCTGGCTCTTCCATCGACCTGAATAAAAATCTGATACAACAAAGGTTGAAACTTCACTGGGACGTACGTTGTAGCATTTTAGGCAACATCCTTTTATCATTCTATCGATACCATCGTAGCACCACGTCGTTATATAACCTTATCTCCACAATTATATTTCTCTGAGAAGTTGTATGGCTTAGTACTAACGAGTCTACGCTGTTGTAGCTCGTGATGCAACTCTTTACATCAGAGTTTCAAGTTAAGAGTTTTCGAAAGGCAAACAACGAGTATATAGTATCCTTGTGTTGGGTAACTTGGACCATCCTTAAACTCCAGCAGTATGTTTGTCTGAATACTATATCACGCGTTGAGGATATTGAATGCCCATTTCCTTTGAAAAATATCCGCACTATTTTCTAAATTACTGTATCTCTGCCCATTTTTTAACCTTCGCTACACATCTATTTATTTAGTCTTAGAAATGTCTTAAAATCTCACAAAATATAGTGCATGCATTTAGAAAAAGCTGAAATGTTTTCGATAATACTTAAAACTGCCATTTGTTTCACAAATACACACATTTAAATCTCTTCCAGTATTTAAATGGCTTTAAGTTTTAATAGAATGATTAGCTCAATTTGGTTACTGCACACTTGACAATGCTATCATATCACATAACAAAAATCATACAAGGTGGCGGTGCATGGTATCCCTTCTACAAGCGCATATCCTAGGAAAACATTACATAAGAACTCTGGATGAACAAGGTGCATTATCACCAGCAAAAAAAAAATCTTGTAAAAGGGAACATGGAATGCAAAAGTACAGAATGACCTTCGGTTTAACGCACAATTCATGTGAACGTCTCTGACCATCTGGAAAAATTCACAGCAAAACTAAACGCCACAACTACTACGAACAAGCTCCTGTAAGCTCCATGAAAGGGGACCCAAGAAAGACTACGAGAGTTTTCATCTCGCTCTCTTTTTCTTGAGTGTGGTCGAGCACGGCTGTGAAAATGTTTCCTTAAGCTCCAGCTCTCATTACTTTGGTTTTTACATGAAAGGGAAGGAACAGTCCCGGAAAATGCACATGTACGCAAATGTGTAGCATGTGCATAAGTTAAGCAAACAATTTAGCGTCGTAACCCAAAATGATGTTTACTGCTATTTAAGACGAAAAGGGTTGACGTAGAGAAATAGTATTGCAGCATATTTGTACCACAACAGCCGCAGCAATAAAAGATACATACATTATCTAGAGAATGGAGTAAGAACCAGCTTCTGAAAGCAAGCTATATAGCACAAATGCCGTATTAGTATTTCATGTGGCCGGGGTACACACACACACATAGCACAGACAACATAACACATCGAGAGAGACAAAAGCATTCCGGATTTGAGGATGCATAAGCAACGGAAAGCCCAGGTGTGATCAGAGTTTTTAAGGGGAAAGGCGGTGAAAATTTGGCAAAAGACGTTCACAAATTTTAGAGCTTCGTTTGTACTACTCTGTTTCTTGCCTCTCGCTCTATCTGTGCCATCTCCCGAATTATATGTATCCCGTTGGAGGAAAAGGGATAAAAGAGCTGGTAGATCGTGAAACATTGCAATCGATCAATCCCATTCCACTGACTATTACAACTGGTGTTGGTTTCTCTTGCTGGTATCACTACCGCTACACCATTTTCAAAGCCATGTAATACGGCTGAATACATCATGTGGATAATGCACCATAATAAAGTGTGTGAACACAGCAGTACTAAGCTTTTTAGACTCCATGCGAGAGGCTACATACATTTCTCTGGAAATTGTAAATGTGTACTATGTGTAGTAGTAGTAGTAATATAGGAATGTGACGGTATGCCATATCATAGCGTTCGTTGCAGATACTTTGGATCTGCCATGCCATTGGAGTCCCGATTGTATAAAAACTAAGCAGTGGTACAAGTTGTAAAAGCGGCACTGCTTCCGCTGCCTCCACTACTACTAAAAGTGCAGTTTTCCCGCATCAAAAGCTAGAAAATCGAGGAACAGAAGAAAAGAAAGTTACGATGAGGAAGAAGACGAGACATGGGCAAAACGGGAACGTAAACTCTCAGATGAAAAATTCGTACTTTTCCTTAAAACGATTTTCCTTGTTCTTCACAATATTCCATACTTTCCATCCTCTTGTTATGCATGAGACTAATGTGAATGTCTCATCCAAAGTGTATGGTAAAAGCGTATACATACATTCTTCACACACAAGTATTTACAAATCCACACATTATATCTTTTACATATTATGTCTATGCAGTTCTTTTTGGCTGAGAATTTAAACAACTCTGGCATTTCCTTACAGATTCGTGGTTTCACAGCAGGAATGAATACTCACGTACCTATTTACTAGATGATGGACATTTTATTAGAGGCATTCGTCTCCGCACACATGCTACACATGAATGCAATGCATTTACGGAAATTTTTGCTTTTATTTTATGCCCCTTTTCTTTATCCATTTGTAAGCTGATAGTGACAGCATCGAGCGGAGCACTTGCCGTTGCTTGCTATTGTTAATAAGACCCTTGAAGGAATAAATTGTGTACATGACTGCAACATGAAAACATTGTTTCGTTAACACCGCTGCTTTCACTGTGCAGATCCAAGCAAGTCTCGCATGTATTACAGTGGAAAAAGTACCGAGCCGTACCGAAAAGTTTCCCGGTAAACTTTTCTCTCTGCTGTCTCTTTCCCACTTTCACCATAATATTATTTGATTACATATACATGCATTGGGGCCCAAATAATATATGCTTGGAATAGAGTTCTGAGAACGGTGTGCCATCGTCTGTAGCCCACATCACATATTATATTTATACACACACACACATATTATGCACTACAATGTAAACACGCCGTAGCGTATAGTCACCTCACTCACACACGCATACATACATTAAGCAAAGGGAAAGACACACATTGTACTCTTCTTACACACAAATGCCATAACGGATTTACAAAGATGGATAAAAGGTCTCGTTTATGGGCCCTTTTATACAATACATTCAACTAAAAGCTCCAAGGATGAAGTAGAAGAGAGAGAGAGAGAGAGAAACAGAGGAAACGACTAGGAAGAAAAAGAGAGTAAAAAGGAGAAAAGAGGATGGGCTTTTGGAAAGGAACGAGTGAAGACGCTAGAAAATTGCATTAGCCAACAACAGTTACTTTTTCACGCATACCCAACCTCTATGCAGACTTGCATGCAACCAAACCAAGCAAAAATGTGAGTATAAAGGAGGGAAGCATGCTTGGAAGCACTTTCTATTTGGAGATAAATGGAATGGATGGAAGTGTAGGGCTTCCACGGCTAGAAATTTTGTGTCATGTTCCCCTCTACAATGCTATACTTAGCGTAACTCATTATAATTTCTGCGTAAATTCTTGCTCACTACGGTTAGCGAAAATAACGTGTAATTCGATACACTTTAAGTTTTCTGCTTGCTTCACGTCCGCCATTTTCAATAATCATCTACAAGAAAGGATGTCTGCCTCCTTTCTTATCTTTCTTTGATATTTTCTTCAACAAAACAAATGCTTAGTTATTACTTTTATTATCAATCCGGCATGCTATATTTGAGTGCTTTGCGATTCACGGCTGCTATTGTAAAGAATGGTATATAGTTTTATTGCTAGTTTGTTTCCCAAAGGATCACTGCTTATATAAGTTTCTCGGTGGATTTCCCGTCGTAACTGTCTTAAATAATCCACATGCTTTTCTGATTTAAGCAAGTTTAAGGAAGTGTACAAGTTTGACAAAAATGAATCCAAATTTGTCATTATAAATCACTCAGCCAATTTAGGAAATTCAATCAGAGCAGTTCCTCAAAAAAAAATGCCGACATCCACATTTTTGCATAATACATAGAGATTATTTATGCCTGGCTCAGTGTGCTTTGGATGCATACTAAAGTATTGGGGTGCATAAATAAATCATGAGTTTGGAGGAGCTGATAAAATCCACAAGTCAATATGGCAATAACAGTAAAACAGTGACTTAAATCGACATCATCCCTTCATAATCATGATCACTACCATCTACGTACTCTTCTTTTTCCCGTCCTTCCACTCTCTCTTTCTCCTCTCTCAACGCGATATTACATCCTTCAGCAAAGTAAACGTGATGGTATCAAAACGAGTTAATGGAGTTTTATGCGGAACATTACTCGGATAAGAGTAGCATGGATGGGTTCACTTTTAGTCATTCACACAAGCTTCTTGCAGACTCTCACAAAACCTGACCAACGAGTGAGCAATAGCATCACCGCCGGTCGTAAAGTATTAAAGGAAAAGCCATTATTCAAATATAATGTGTTTCTTCTACCAAAATGTTGGCATAAAATATCGGTTGAGTAGTATGTGAGCAAGCAACTAAAAACATGCTACATCGTTTTCATATCATTTATAGTCAGGTAATGGAGGAAAACACAGCTGCTGACTGATTCTGTTGCATGTAGACCTACTTACGGAATTGTATTATTGTTTGTAACACACTCTGTGAGGATGTCTATGTGTGTGTGTGTGAACAACAGACGAGACATAAAGCACATTTTAGATAGTACCATGAACAGACAAACTGAACAGCAGATTGCTTTCTCGGCTTTGCAGAAACAGCGTGTTATTACTGGAAATATGTTTGTTGTGAAAACTTGGGGGAAAAGTACGTAAAAACAAACTATTTTTTGAGGAAAAATACTTGCTATTTTGTATATAAGTAGACATACATATATATATCGAATGAAGAAAGGAGGGCGCCACAAAAACCGTATATATAATAGTACAACATGGATTAGCAAAGCGGGCTCGCGGAGAGAGTTATTGCTCGTGTAGGAAATGACAGTTAGTAAGTAACAGTCAGTGAGCAGCGCAGCTGCACTCCTAACCCAATTCCAAGGTGAGCGGAAGCCCATTAAGGGACATTTTATTGTGCAATAATAAATATTATTGTGCGTTATTTATCCCTCATGACTCACTACCTGCTTTCTTTTCTCTTTCTCAACTTCTTTGTTTCACGTGCCTCAGAGTTGTACATTCTCTGAAAAATATATATGGCAAAAACACATTGAATTTTGCGGATATGTGGATTTCCCTCTTCGAATTGTGAATGGCAGGTCACATTTTACAAGACAATATTTTGATAGACACTCCTAGGAATCGGGTAAATTTCCATTGACGAAAACCAGACTCGTTCAATTTTCTAAATCTATGGAAATTTCATTTTGCTGAGTCAGTCTACTCAGAGCCTGAAAGATGGGAAATCACAAGTATATGCGGATGTGAAAGTGAAGAAAGTATTATAATACAGGTATTCTTTTTAAAAATGAATATGGGCTGGCAAAATTTTCCCCGAATCATCCTTTGTTCTTTATGATAACTCCGGCTATTACTTCGTTTGAAGCAGAATGAAACTATAATGACAACTTTTTAGCTTTATGTAGACATCACGCATTTACAATAATTTTTATGCAGTAAACGTGTAAAGTATTAGTATAATATGCTGTTGGGCTACATTTTTGATTTATGAAACATGCACATTCCATAACATCAACTCGTTCAATATTGGTTTTAAAAATAATACCATCTGAATTAGGGAAAGCAAAATCGAGAACACAGAGAGAGGATTATGTATGTTTGCAGTTGACATGCATATTGCATACATACATTTTCCTGGGAAATATTAGACTAAAAATCACAGTGACTTTATTCATTGTCTGTCTACTTGGGCATATCTAGGATAACACGATCACGAACATTGTCACGCAAAACGCACCTGTGTCTATAGGCTCTCCTGCCATTTTGTTGAGGTTGCTTTTTCGCTTGCCAAAAAATGCTATCAGGCAAATCAATATTAGATTAAAATGGAAGGATGGACGTCGAGAGATAATGCTGTATGTATACATATCCACACTAATCGTTTCCCAGTTTTCAAGATTTGCATTTTATCGAAATACTTCCAAAAGGCAAAATCCACCTTTTATGAATAGATACAAGGGACAAATAATATAAAGACAGTTATTTGTTGTAGTAAGAATAATATTGTTCATAAATGTGATATGAAAATCTATCCATGAAGTTTCGTTTTATGTTCCTGATACTGTAATAACTGTGCAAGATAGTTAGGAAACAGAAATGTGAAAAAAGGTATAGGAGTACGTTTGTTTTTAAATTAGCGCAGCTCTATATATTCTGGATTTAATCACAAGATCACATAGAGAGAGAATGGTTTACCGTGCGTGTTGTTTTCACCTCGCTAAGCAATATAAGATTCAATAAAATTAGAGGCAGAATGTAGTAGAGCCAGAGTTGAGGCACAATAATGTCAAATTCTTTAGATATACCTAACAGCAACATGTCCACTTTGAAAAAGTGACAGACAAATATTTTAGCGGAAACAGTTTTCCTAAATAAAAAGGATTGTAGTTTTACTGGCATGTCTAAATATATAGAGTGGAATGCTTTGTCAAGATTGTCACCGAAAGAAAAGATCGACACATCAGTATCAGGAACATATCCCTACTTTGCACGGCATAAACTCTACACGCATTGGTTGTTCCAAGCGTATACATGGAGCTCTGGATATATAGAGGTAACGAAGAGAGTGAGAGTGAGCGAGTGGTTGGTTGTTTGAATGAGAGGACAGTTTTTCCTCTAATGATGCTGGTGACGAGAAGAGAAAAGGCTTCATTTGCTTGTCTGCTTTTGCTTTACTTACTGAAAAGGTAATGTGATGTGGAATTTCAGACGACAAAAGAATAAAAGATATAGTTTGTAAAAGTTATAAACACTTTTGTCGTCGGGTTGATACACACATATATGTGTATTTGGGAGACGTGAGGAAATGGCAAAGGTAGATAAATAAAGTTTTTCCCCACTACTACTTTACTTTCTCTCTGAAAACAGGAGCAGCAGCATGGCATCATCATCATCATCAGTAGCAGCAGCAACGACGACGACGAGAAAAGAAAGAGAAGCAGTGGCAGAGCAGCAGTCAGTCAGTAGCAGCAATGAAGCAGACAAGAACACAAGTCTTCGAAACAAGGGTAAAAATACGTGTGCGCCAGCAACCATATGTACATTTATGTGTGTAGTTATATATAATATTATATTATGTTACGTGTGGTTTCCGAATGGCAATATTCTTTTTCCCCGATGGCCCTTCACCATCACTGCCTTCAGCCTTTTAGATTTAACAACGTAACATTTCCAACAGCAGCGGCAGCACTCATTGTGTTAACAGTAGCGGAGTAGGACTCCTTCGAAATAATGTTACATGTGTGTCCCTCTAACTAGAACTACTTGTTATGTTATAGATTATACCTTTCTGCCTCTCTATTCTTTGATGGTCAGTCATTGAATGTTTACTCTAGTTTTCTCAGTCAGGAATAAGTATCCCTCCACCCAACGGCTTTCACTTACGTAACCACACAAAAAATGTGTCTGATAAATACTGACATACATACATAAAAAACGGAATGTATGAACAACATGCCGATACACAGCAGCAGAATGTGATAAAGGATGGATTGCTTGGTCGGTCGATTCAACCCAGCAACCGTCCATCCATCCATCCATCTCATCCATCTATCGATAAAATAGAGTCGATTCACTCATGTTGATCTTTTAGACCTTGGGAGTTTATGCTCTTCAGTAGCAAAGGTAAGGGCTGGAGTGGATTTTAAGAGAAACTGTTTTCTTCTTTTATACATAGAGTATGTACGTCTAACCCTACATACATACATATGTGGATGAGTTGAGCTTTCTTTCTTGTTGAGCCTCTGCTGTTCTCCAATAAAGATTTCATCAGAGTATAATAGAAGACTTAGCTATTCAACTTTATACTTTTGGAGGGGACTCAAGGAGTGTTTTCACTCTGGCCAGGCAGCTGCATTTACTTAGCATTTACTAGAGCATGAGCACATACACTAAAAACAATGGACTGTTAGCCGGAGATGCGGAAAGGAGAAAAATTTTTGTTTGGTCAGTGAGGAAGAGAGCAGACCCAAACTCCAACGCCCAACCCAAAGGTCATTACGAGAAATGGACATGAAAAATATTTTTTTCTAGAAAATCAAGCATTTTGAGATGTTCGATATTCCCAAGCAAGCAACGGTTGGTACAAACCAGTTTTTAGAGTCAATTACGTATTGTTTGATACATTACAAACAATTATTGCATGGACAGAGATGGAAAGCAGGATCCATGCAATTTACACTAGAAAGGATATAGACAAGGATAAAGCTCATACTATACAACACATTAAACAATGTCGCAAGAATAGTATGTGGTTAAACCTATACTACCCATACACATACATAGCTAATCTAATCATATTATGCTAACCAGATGCATTTCGTATAGTATCAGAATTTTGACAGCTTGCATAATTAAGTCAAACAATTGTACGCAGGTCATAAACCTAATGAAAGTTATTGCACTGCAGTGCAATAGTAAAAAAATTCATTTCCAGCAAATTGCCTGAAAACTACTACAACTAGGTCAACGGGTATGCACAAGTATGAACGACCTCACAACGAAAATATAGCAAAAAAAGCTGAAAAGTTGTTGTAAATATTTATATTATATAAATGTACAAATAAACTCACTCCAGGTAGTTTTATTTCATAGGAAATTTGAGCACTCAAAAAAAAGTGAAACTAAATATTGTTGAGAATGCTGGAGACATGTGTAGTTTGGTACTGTACGGATGACTGGTTCTTAAACAACAGCGTTGATGTTGATTCACATTAAGGGACGGAGACGAAATGTACAATGCGCACGATAAATAAAACAAACGATGATTTACTGACAGCACCATAATAACTCCCGACAAAAAAAGATTTAGATTAAGATAAGCAAAGTCTAATGATTTTATGCTAGATGTATTTTTTCGTGCCGTTATTTATGAGGTGCTATACATTTCATGTAGATGTACATCACTCTTGGACATGCTCAAACGTAGTGTTATACTACATATAGCGTTTTATTTGCATTTCCTCACTATTTTTTGTATTCTTACTACTCAAACTACTACAAAGGTAGTGTTTGCCGGGTTGTGCATGCACTCACTGCATGATGTGCAAACTTATATCCCAGCTTTTTATTTCCTTTGACTCATTCTGTTTCTTACTTTCTTTTTTAGTCCGTCCACGACGATAACTGACAGGTAAAAGCGATGGTTGTTTGAATGACAAGAAAACTTGGATACGCGTCTATTACAATTTTATATCCCTTTTCTTATTATCAGCCCGTGTATAAGAAATGAATCATTCATTCTGGTGCTTTTCGTCAAGTTAAACTAGCATGCATACACACTGCCACCACTAACAAGCGTGAAGAAAGCAAAGAATAAATCGGATTATCGTGCCTAAAGTTAGTACCACACACATGTATACTTACTATATTTGCGCTTTCTCAGGAAGAAGAGAAAAATAACTTCGGTACATTTGAAATAGAACGTGACAATTTTGTAAACTAGGTGTGAGCATTGAATCAATTCGTTATTCCGCTTCGAGCAATAAATAACATTCTTACTTACAAATAAAAATGGCATATGCACGCTATGCAGGGGAATATTCCATTTTCGCTTCTACTAAGCATTCCTTTTGTGCAGGTATGGCCGTATCTCCCACTTCACTTATTATCCAATATAGCGCTGCTCGACTGTAAGTAAAAAGTTTATGTATACTTTATGTACTTATTGTATACCCATTCTGCCTGGCTAAAGGTTTGCCACTGATTTTTGACAGCAGATCAATCCACTTTTTTTCGTATTGAAATGTCAATGCGAGTATCAGCACCAATTCAAATGAATTGAGCGAACAAAAATAGAAACTGAACTGGGAGTCGGCTCAGAAGTATAAGGATATTTGGAACATTGATTCATTATTCACGCTCAATGGTGGTTGGCCTATTTTCTCCTTTTGCTACTGTTCGACGAGCTCAAAGAGTGTTCGCAGGAAGAGACAACATTTTTATGATCGAGAAAGTTGTATCAGATACAAGTTTTGCCTTGCGACAAATTTGCCAATTATACTGCAGTAGTTATAAAACCATTAAATAGTAGTTTGTATGTCATGTGTATGATGTATCTTTTACTAATATATTGTGTCATGCAAAACTCGAGCTTATTTATACCTTGTTTATGATTGTTCCACTTTGTTGAATAAAATTCATAAGAGAAGCCGGGGAAAGCGTTAGAATTTGCAAATAATTCAGCAAATCAAAGTATAAATATTGCTTTCTTTATCACAGAAAATACAGTAGTAACAAAAACAATCCGGATGCAGTGCGAGTTTTATTTATTGAAATGACCTTTCGTAAATGAAAAGAGCAAAAGGGAAAGTGCAATTTTGAAGCAATATGCTTTTAATTCTTAGTGTATGGGCAACGAGGAAATAGACTGGGATATAAAAACTAGAAGGCCTCCAGGAAACGTTTCAACATAACCGTTTACAATGTAGGGAATTGCATTTTGCATTCGTGACAACATATTACAGTCATGTCATCAAGTGTGTAAAAATTAATGAGATATTCAGCCCTCCTGCAGTGTTTTATGTCAGTTTATAAACAGCAAGTTTCCAATGGCCTCATTATCCTCTTTACCAATAACACGGTGCTATATAACACCCTTTGGACTTTCGGATAATGGATTAGAGTACAACTGTGAAGGTGACAATTCATTGATAGTTGAAAAATTCATAAATATTTTAAAAGCTAACTCTTCAGCCACAAACTTACAGTCTAATAGCTTTTATGTAATATTTCCCAGCATGTTATTATTAAAGCGAGCCACATCAAAAGATACATACGTTAGTAAAATATCCATTATTCCCAATATTAAAAGACTACAACAAAGTCGCCAGAAAACCCCCCGAAACCAAGTTGTAAGGCAAAAAGGGATCAACTTTACCAAGTATAGGATATTTGACACATTTGAAAGTAATATAACACAATCGCATAACTAAAAGGGGCACCCTGGGTCTTGCATATTTCGCAATGTATTCCAAAATCATAAAAACATGTAACCTGCGAAATAACATGACAAACCAAACATGATTTTGTGCTGACAGGACAAGTAAAAGTTGGTGGACCGACAGACAACCCGAAAAGCTATATTACGAAAAATTGTGGTACTTAATTAATACTCGCGATATTTACATACAAATACTTTTTTTGTGAATTTATAATTTTTCATAGTTTTCACGTTTTTTTCTCGTCAGAAAATAAAAGCACACAAAGTTGGAACTCTATAAAATTTTGTAAATAACAACGGTACCAGAGTACCTGTGAGTCTGTATGCAAACGTAATAACGTATTATATTATACCCAAGGAATAAGGAGAGTAATACGCACACGAGGAAAACTGCAACCCAAGTGGAATCTAATTATATAAAGGAAATAATGCAATAAAATCCATCTCCTGTGTGAATGCTCTCGTCTCGTTTTTTACTCTTCTTTTCATGTATAATAATAATGTAATAACAGGAACAAGAGCACCAACATCATAACAGTATATGTGAGTGAATGAGCGTGTTGTTAGTAACGCGAGCGAAATAAAGGGCATTTTAAGCTTATATTATACGAACAAGTATTCCTCAGCTTTCTCCATATCTTCGGTTCTCACTCCCGCTTGCACACACTTGCCTTGCATATATTCATATAAAACAGCAACGACAGCACCACCAGGAATTTCTGTATGAAAATCTAACTCTTTTTTTTCAATAAAAAGCATTAGTAGATTTGTAGCAGAAAAGTTGTGCCTTTTCTAGTTTTCACGGTAGAATTATTTCACTCTTTCTCTTTCTCCTTGCTTTCTTTCCTTTCCTCATAATATTCATGAAACCACACAGTTGAGTATATTATAAAAATGAATAGTATATAAGGAGTATATACTATATATGCAGTCATAGCTATGCGTCTCATTATAGACTGGCAACTCCAGCTGAAACGGGAGTAGTAATCCTCTGAAAGTCGTATTAAGTATTGACGTATATATCCTCTAAAGTCTCGTATAATTAATCTTCAAAAAGCTGAAACTTTCCAGCTGAGTGGAACGTAATCGTTCGGATAACTCGAGTAGTCGAGGACCATTATATAACAATACATGTCGTGCATGGAATTTCCTACCCGTTTTTACACGAGATGCTTCCTTATGGATAAGATAACATTATATATTTGCGTTGAATGCCGTGATACTCTTTTCCCATGTATATTGTATAGTATGGTTTTTATACGTCGGAATACCAAACTAACTTTAATAATATTACCAAGTCTTCAGTGTTTGAAGGTTCACTACTAAGGAGCACTCCAGAATATGTACACATAACAAGGATTTTCTTTATGCAGCTTAGATTATTTTAAACTTTCCTTGCCCTGCTGTAAGAATACGTAAAATGGCGAATACACTCTTCACATTCATAAGTTTTCCGTTGATAACGTTGATATGCGCTGCCTTTCCTCAACTTCGTCTTCAGAAATATTTTTGTATGAAAAAATGAAGAATTACATGTACAATTCAACATTTCGCTGGCTGTACGCAACTGTGAATGAGTTCATTCACCGTGCTAAAACGTAGTACCTGCTTTTACCTTCTTTATACTTTAGACTAAAGATGCTACGGATGTTTACCATCTTATTAAGATGCAGAACAAGCTGCTTATTTCTGTAAACTTCTATATTTTTACTGATTAAACATGAAGAAAAGGTTTTAATTGCAATTTCCGAGAACGAAAGATTGAGCTCATCAGTTCAGTTTGACTAAATAAAGTAAAGTTTCATGAAATCTTAAAACAATCATGCTTGACTGTCGATATCAAACTACATAATAAGGTTCATTACAAGTTATTTCGTATTAGTTTCGGGGTATTGACGATAAATTGAATTAATGAAGTTACGGAGACACGTGTAGTAAACGCTCTAATGATTTCTCGGCCACCTTAAGCTTGTGAACGCTGCTAATTTAGTTTCGATGTGTAGTTTTATTAAACTTAAACATAACTATAGTTGCCGAAAACGACTGAATAATATGCTTATTAAGTATGCAGTATACATCTCGTCGTTCTTTCCATGTCGGTTAAGGTATTAATCACATTTCCGTCTCTTTGTTCGATTCGGTCGTGGGCAATTAAAATTCTTCATTTGACTTTATTTCATTAACTCCGCAGTCACACTGTTTTGCCCCCAAAGTAACCAAATATCGGCAACAACGTCTAGAATTAAGTTACACAAGAAAACCCCGTTTCCGTATCTCAAAATATTGTGTTTTATAATGCCGGAAATGTGAGAAAAGGAAGTCTATCAACTTGATGAAAGCCTTATTTCGGATTACTAGAACACGAAAGCTTTTATTTTCTACTGGTGTACCTTCATTCGAAGTGGTGCACCATTTTACGAATGCAATCATCATAATGAGTAACGTACACAGAAAATTGTACGGACGAATTCAGTCAAATATCATTCAAGCATAATAAAACCTTCATACAAAACTCGGTGTAGAAAGTGTATATTATTTTGAGTCAATTTATTGGCTTAGCAAAGGACATTCGTGACGATCTGATGAAGTGATAGGGATATGATTTTATGACGAAGTGTGTATTATTCTTAAAATGTATCTCAAGTCAGGTTACAGCACACTGCAACTTTACCATCTACACCTTTCCCAGTTTTATTTTTTATTTTCCCCGAGAAAAACAGAAATCGGGACAATGGTTAGAGTTAGATGGTAGAAATGATAAAAGCTCAAATTGACAAGGTACAAACTGCAAGTCACATGCAATGTAAGGTATACGTGAGCAGAACTAAACGAATGAATTGTTAAAATTGAGCAAGTCTCTTCGTGTAAGAAAACGGAGCTTTATGCTATAGAGTTGGAGCAAACGTGATAATCGCAATTGTCCGATGAAATTGGTACATACAAATTACAAATCGATGAGATAAACAAAAACCTTTTCATTATTTCTTCTTTTTTGCGTTTAAACTTGAACTGCGAATACTTGAAGCTTTGATATAGTCAGAATATAAGAAATAAACACGGGTATTTTATTTCAAATCTGTATTAGCATGATTTTATGATCTGGATGAAGCAAAATAAATTCAAAAATTGCTACAATATCTTAGCTCTAGTTCATACCTATGTAAATGTAACTAGCAAGTAGTACAGCATGTAAAAATCCTATCTATCCATAGCATAAAGAACTTTTCGCTTCAAAGTATACATATATTTAATATTTCATTTCTTCAGCAAGTTCTCCGTCCGTCATATCATTTTGTGCCAAGCTATAGCCTCGTTTTGGATCTTCAACAAAAAACAGTTATACATACTTAAATCACGTCAGTTGATGGTTTTCACGAGAAAATGTTGGGGATAAAAGAGTACATGTGTGTAAAAAAGCTTCTACCAACGCTCCTGTCTAATATAGTAACTTAAGTTTCTCTTAGTTCAACAGCAGATTCTAACCATCAACACGGTACACTGACTCTAGGGGGTGGTTTGCGTTTTTGTCTGGTTAGCCTGTGACTTTTTGACGCAATAAGGCTATACATGCTTTATGACCTGAAGAAAAGATGAAGGGAACATGAAAGAAATCGAAATTTCCTGGATGACTCCATTTTCGATTTCCTGTGCTTTCTTCATAAAAAGAAAATTCTATTTTAAAAATAAAGGCATGTCACAAAAAAGCTCTTTAGCGAAACGTTATATACTAGAGAGAAACATGTTACGTATATATGTAGTGAACGAAGGAAAACTAAATCGCTTTCTTCGGTGAATTCTAAAACATCTTAGAGACACGATGGTTGTAGACTTATTGAGTTCAGTTCAAATAAAAATTGTATGCACTGGTCGTCCTCGTATCGCTCAAATAGAGCAGCCTCTTAAAACAACAAATCAGCTTTTCTGCCTCTACATATATCTACTCACAAGCACGAATACAAAATATGATATATCGTGGTACAGCCAATATAGACATGTGTACACTTTTACCATGTGTTCCTTATATTTAGGACATGTACATTTTTGTCATAGTGTTGAGTGTAGAAGGGGATTATAAATCTGTACAACTTGCTCCAGGCACAATATCAGCAGATTTGTCTAACAAATTTCCCTTCCTCTATACACTTTCCTTATTTTGATGCTTTTACTATATTATGCTTTCCTTAAGGACTGTGTATCCTTTACTTGCACTCATCTTTTCATATAGCTTTTTCACATTCGTTTCACTCATATATACTTTCTATATTATCCTGTTTTGAATGCAAAACTGCATTGTAATACGATATGAGTAGTGTTGGTGTTGCGGCTGCCTTCCGAGAAGAAAGTGAGAACGTCTATGTGAGATAGGTGAGCTTCAGCAGGGAACGTTATACATGAATTTATTCCTTTGTCTGTTATTTCTTTCACTTTTCATGTGATAAAGAGAACTGGGCATTCACTTTTGCATGTATTATGCATGTATATATTGTTCTACATAAGCTTTCACCCTTTACACTCAACATCTCTCTTTTGCTTGTCTAGCATATGTATTCAGAAATCTGGAGCTGTATAAATATATATATATGTTTCTTGAGGAGAGATAGTTATAAAAGAGGAATACACGACGACATGTACACGTTTTATGTATGAAGCTGCTACAAACCTTTGCTTCTCCGTCAATTCCTTTTCTTCACTAAAGCTCGTTCTTTGCATATACGCATACGTAAACTTTATCTATGCAGAAATCCGTAGGAATATATATGTGTACATATACATGAATGCTTGAAGTTTATTCAAGTAATAATGTAACGCATTCGTTCCGTGCATAAGTAGGCAACTTAATATTGAAGGAAGAAGGCAACAAGAGCACGTTATGCATATAAACAAACAGTCCAATTTCAGATGACTCTTTCTTTCTTTTTTCTTCTCTCCTACTTTGCATAAATCCATGCATTTTTTTATAAACGAAAGAAACGAAAAGTAGTGAGCGAATGGTGATTGTATGTATCTGCAGTACAACTCACCAGTCAGCATACGACTGCCGTCTCATACAAGATGTACTCGTGCCGCTAACCCATCTTTGTTCATAGCTCAGGAGAAGAAACATGACTTGAGTATGTATTGTAGTAGTAGTAGTAAGGAAACAGCAGCAATATCAGCATGTATTGTAGTTAGTATGGTATAAGGTAATTGTGAAAAGTATTGGTGAAAGTCCCAGATGCCCCACACCGGGTATTATGTTTTGCTAGATGTATGAGGCTCTTCATCTTATTGGCTTGACGCTGCTGTTGTTCTGGTCGTGCTACCACCAGTTTTCTCCCAGCCAGTATGTAAATATGTCTTATATAAGGGGTATAGATGTACATAGGTCTTTCATTGGATTCTCGCTCATTATATAGTGATGGTGATGCGATGCGGTACTCACCACTACTCTGCTAACTAAATGTATTTCTGTGACTGTTATGTTCATCTGGGTTTACGCTGGATTCTTTTATAAGAAAGCAGAAGATGAGTAAGGCCAATGCGGGTAACCCAAGCAAAAGTTTTGTACTTCGTCGACCCTTTCTCTACACTTTTCCTTCTTTCTGTCTCTTTCCATCTCTGAGGAACTCTCTCTCTCTCTCTTACTCTTATAGTAAATCAGTAAAACCAAGGAGTAAAGAATTTTTTGCTGTAATATGCAATCTCTATACAGTCACGCTTTCTATAAAAGAATTTTTTTCTAGCGTATATTGCAAGGAGAGAAATAATGCAGAAAATGAGAGCCATGTCTTTTCGTCTGTTGAATACCTAATGCCATCCATGTCCGTAAAGCATCCATACGGATAAGAAAGGGAAACTAGTGGAGAATTGATATACATGAAAATATTACATTATGCCACGCCACTGGTGGTTAGAAATAATATTCACGTATGAGATTGTCATTTCTTATTCTCCAATTTATTACTACTATTGGCGAGCTACATTTTTAAAACACGATCCTCTCGAAGCTCTTAACAAAGAAAATATTAAGCTTCTCAAGAGTTCTACCAGCACGTTGGGAGTGAAGCAAACTGACAAAACTATTCATGTGACGAGATTTTGTTGATGACAAGGGTTTAGCCCCATTAGTAATAATGTTTGTAAAATTTATGAAGACGGTGTCATTGGCATGCCTAACATTCCTAGAGTAATCGTTATGTAGGAGAAGCCTTTATTTGGACGAGGCATTGCTACATTTTTCCTTTTCGACAATAGCATTAATTTTGAGTCACCTTAATATTAATTATCAACGCGCGAACAGTAGTACTTCCCTCTACAGTGCAACTTCCTGTGCTCTGTAGTGCAAAATGAATTTATAAGTGTGTAAGTGATAGACAGTTTGAAAATCTCATAGCCAATTCACATTTAATCATTAGAATGATGGCATTCTGCAATGAAAATAGTAATTTGAATTTCAAGTATGAAACATGAAAAAGATAGGAGGTTATGCCTTACTTGTATATAAAACGAACAATAAGCAAATTTTTGAAATTTGCATTGAAATAGTCTGGTGAAGTAAATATATTTTTTAAAATAAAGGGCAGAATACTTGGCCTTAAGTTTCTGGAACTTTTCTCTTCCACGTTCAAGCTACTACTTACCTCGTTAGATTGGATATAGTTGTGATTATATGCGACAAAAACTAAGTTGTTGTATGGTTGTTGTTCCCTTTTTGGGCTCCTACTTACTAAAGTAAAAAAGCTTATAGGTATAAATGTGATCAAATGCATTTCAAGCTAGCGATTCGTGTCGTCCTAAATGTAGAAACAAAGTTTGAGTAATTTATTATGGCAATGGCAGTTAGTGTAAAAACAGGGTTCGATGTAAGCCCTAGTTCTAATTCTAAGAAATACCAGTGCGACATACATTATTTGAGTTCTTATAATAATACGATATCGTGACCATTTGAAATGCACATAATCAGCCTTTCTGCAACAAAGTTTTGTAAAGCCAATGTACACACGGAATCATTTTATCTGTATTTTCCCGTTCACTTTCCAGGAACTACTTACTTTAGCTTGGGTCAAAATACTGAGGCTCAATATTAAATAGGATTGTCGTTAACATGCGTGCACATGCTCACGGCCAAATTACGAAGTGTCCGGAAATTTCACCTAATCAACCGGGAAAGACGTAGTATGGAACAGTTTACAAATGTGCATGAATATTTGAGTAACAAAAGTACACAGATGGGCATTTCAATTGTGTGTTCTGTTCATTTTTATTCGAAAAGCTTATGAAGCTATAGTTCGAGCACCCGTCTTTTGTTTTGATCAAAATCATAATAAATTAAAGGTGATCGAATTTTACTCTCAACTTCAATCGATCTTTTGGGCTTGCAAACGATATTCTGAACCGTGATTAGTTTTTGATTAGTTTGAGCGAACGTCATTTTCATGCCAGATTCCCTCCCTCAGTTGAAAATGTAGCTAGTCTCAAAAGTACTATATCATCAGGTTCAGAATTAAAATTATTTTTTGTTATACAGCAGTTTTTGTGGCAGTTATACAGCCTGTTCATGCCTTACCCTCAACTTTCTCTGTCTCTCATTATTTCCCTCCCTCTCTCTTCAACCTTGTGCATAAAGGTAGACATGCAAACACGCCTTATGACAAAAGTCGTGACAATCTCAGACAGATTTCCTAATAAATAATTATATACTGTAGATAAATTAAGTCAAACAAGTCCACATGCAAGTGGCATACATAGTATAATTCGTCCACAACGTTATTAGTAAATGTAGGTCTAACTATTTAAAAGCAATATGCATGAGCTCCAAAGAATAGATTAAACAATAAAAGCCAAGCTTCAAGATGTGCTGCTTCCGATCGATGCATGATGGAGAAGTTTTATAACCTCGTTGATTATTTTGATCAACGGTTTTTTAACCGTTTGCAGTTTAGCATCGCATATATTACAATGTACAATTGTTCAGCCTTGTTAATGTAGTTACCAAAATTAGGATGGAATACAAACACAATAATGATAAGTATATCATCAATAGAGTTTCGTGGCGAAACTAAATGACTATAGTTTGCTGTAATTGTAAGTATCCCAACAATTTTGGTACTGTGCATGTTTTACCCATCCTAATTTAGTATGTAGGTGGACTGTTGCTGCTTTATGTTCGTTTTCGGTGTACGTTGTTCTCCGTAGTAAGCTAATCAACCAATGTAATCATATCATTATTGTATTCTAAGATAATAATATTCACCCGGAATTGCTAGGAAAATTTCACTTGTTTTTCAATACATTATGTACATGTAGATTTATGTGGAAATCCAATCCAATTTCTGTATAGTGTTGTTTAGTTTGGTTCGTAATGAAAGTATTACTTTTCCATGTAACCTGCTTCTTCCCGTTACCCTCAAATAATACAGTGTGTTCCACAACAGAATGATAAACTTCTTATTTCTTCATGTAATTTTAAACCACTGACACAAGGAGAACTCTTCTAAGTAGATACGTGTGCTAAGTAGTACTAGCCCATCTATAGGAATATAGTTTGTATATCCAGTAGCCGAAGAATATATGCATTTGATTAATCTATTTCCACACAAATAAATTTCTGCAAGATTCTCAGAACTTATTAAGACTTTCCTGGAGCGGGTCAATAATGAGAACATCAAAGCGTAAAATTCCCAACTTTTCTATTGCATACGAAAATTGTCCCTAAATGTATACAAGCTTTCTCTAATCATAATTTTCTCTGTTCCTATTTTCCATGGTTGAGATTCATTGAGTGAACACAAAATACAATAACCCCAGTATTTCACAGTAGTTTTAATCATCTGAAAGCTCAAGGCTATACTAACATAGCGCTTTGAGGATACCACAACGGCTTGCTTGCTATTTCAGGGTACCTACATCAAGCGGATAAACAGTATAAATTTCCAAGTATCGTTTCCACACGTATGTTAGAAAAGATAATATTCATGCGTGTTCTCTATTTCAAATGGGATAAAGTTGACAAAATCAAGCTCACAACCGGCATTGATTTTCTACCTGTAAATTACTAAAAAGTTCAAAGAAAGGGAAGTCTTTTGATTGAAGCGTCTCTCTACTCAAATGCAATTATTCTATACTCCTTTAAAGATAAATAGATAGCAAAAACGGTTTTTGCTGTCCAAATTGCTGCTAACCCTTGATCTCAAAATTTTATACAAACCCAACATGTAGTTTGGCTAACCTCCGATTTTTTTGTATGCCTCAATACTTGGTCAACGGTTTGGTTTGCTGTCTTTTTTACCTAGACTCAAAATCGGCATCCTCCGACAATCATTTACATTCATACACACACGGTAACAAGATATACAAGTTGAACAAATGCCATTATGCTTTCCTGCACCTCCATGACACATTGTTAGAAACAGCAGGTAGATATATTTACATGTATGCCTAGATAAGTACATTGGTGTATATACCTATAGATCTGCATAGGTGCACATGTCATATTATGAAGTACGAGAGAAGAGTCAGTATAAAGACAAAATCGATACCTTAGGAGGAAGCTCTAAACTAGTAGTTCCAAAATAACGAGCCAAACTCAAACGACTGGAGAACCTTTTTTATTACAAGACACAAGAGGAACGAAAGGAAAAAAGAAATGATGGAGATGCTATAAAAGACCTAAAACCAGAAGACGAAGAGGAAAACGAAGAAATGCACGGGCAACGAAGAGAGAAGCTTTTGAGATAAGCGAGGAAAAGAGAAAGAAGTGCCTGATTGAAAAGACTTTCATTTCAGATGTTTCTATTGAGCGGCTCTATTTTCTACAAGAGAGTGAGGGGAAGCTAGTGCCAGTAGTAAAATAAAGGACGAAGGAGGGATAAAAGTATGCATGGTATACTATGTGGTGCAGACTTAACACTAAAGGTAGCTTTAAAAACTGGGATTTTTCTATAAGCCAATGCGCTGTTCTATACTACTACAAGCTGCTGGCATGATACTCGCATCGCAACTCACGATGGAAGTGTTTGCAGATTATATTACGCACTTAAATTTTACCGAGAAAATTACCAAGGTTTAAACTTGTTCCACTTTCTGCTTTCATTATAGAGGGTTATTCTTGGCTAACCAGAGTCGAGCTAGACTTGAGGACAAAATATGGTCAACTTTTACGAGAGTTGAATTTAAACAAGAGTCTCAATTTTGCTGTCCATTAATTACAAATTGCCTGTAATGTATCCAATGATCTAAATGTAACAATCCATACACCCAATCTTCAAACCATATTGAACAAAAACGATGCTTATTATATAGCGCGCTAATGATAGTCAAGTTAGTCAAACTACGTCGATAAGTTATTGTAATTTTAACAAAAACATATACAACTTTTTCCTATTTTAACAACGAGTATTCACAACCATTGCATTACACGGTGATACAGGAAACAGTAAACTGCCATTGAGCTATTTAAGAGCAGCGTGCATGAAGATACAGCACTATCATCAATGTTCGACAATGGGACTCGTACTCGTGTGTCTTACAAATACGAAATCCATTAAATTTATTGCGTTAAACAAGCGCTGCTTCAAGTGCTGTGCATGGGGGCAGCTTCAACACTGTTTTGTGCTATCACAGCACATGTGACATGGTTCTGTGACTAATATTATTACAACAGAGCCGAGTACGCAATTCTACCTACATTTTAATTGGATTGATAAATGTTGTTAGCAAACCATGAGCAATAATACCCTATCTTTCACATGAGTTGAGTAAACTGTTGAAATCCGATACACTACTTATATGCGGGAAACTACACAGCATGAATGAACTGTAACATAATATATTACTGTTCAACTTGCTATCAAAAAGCCTGGTCTGTGTGTATCTCATTATCCCCCTTTAAATTGATATGCTTATTACGATGTGCCTATATTACATGCTGTGTGTCAAGCACTTGAATGGCACTGTTTTCCATATTTCTGGATGTGCCAGCTCAAATACAAAATCTACTACTTGAAATATCGAAAAGCAAGTTAGTGTGAATCAAATTATTTGATTCTAAAGAAGCACAGAGTTCATAGCCAAAAAGCTTTAACTTTCATCTGATGCCTGAAGTTTGACAGAGATTTGAAGCTAAACAATTGCCACATATCATATCACAGTTTATAATGTTATGACTATGACAGTTTTGTTATTAGATGTTTTCGACATTTTTTTTTATAAAAAGAGTTATCCACTTTTTTACTCAGAGCTGAGCGCAAACCCTCGATATGAGTAGATCTGGCAACATGAACATTAGAAAACCACGAACTTTACTCATCATGGGAAACATTAGAAAAGTATGACAAATACAATTTTCTTGTGTATTTTAATTTTATCTTCATGTCTTGATGAAGTGTAAAACATGAAAAGAAGCTTCACAATTACATACACAAGTGAGAAAGTGTGCCCGACTTACTACGAATAAACTCTGCCCTTTTTCGAAACTTTTTTTTCGCAGCACCGTTACGTTCTCAGAACATGAAGCTGAATGATGTTTCCAGCCCTCAAAATTAAGCTTCTAATGTAATATCACTGTGGAATACTTTGAAGGTTTCAATCATTACATAAAAGCGTGTCAAAACTTCCATCAACATACATAATAATATGAAGTTCCATAAGGAAAGTATATTTTCTCAACTTGTCCTCAGCTACAACAAAAGTTATGTTTAGGGCTATGATTACATATTTTCAAAAGTCATTATTTCAATGAATGGTGCTACCATACCATACACGAATGCTTCATAAAACAAGATCCTTTTAACAGTGAAAGCATAAAGGCATTAATGATGAAAACTTTGTCAAGTTTTCCAACTGGAACGAAATGAATGATAAAAAGAGAACAATTGTGCCTCAGCAATTTAGAAACTTTCTTTGGCTAATAGGATGTGTTTTCCCATGGAAAGAAATGGGAATTCATTCCTATTTACAACATTTCTTGGCCAGTTTCATTGAATGTTGTGTGTAATAAGGATGATGATGCATTCATGCAGTCACACTAATATGTAATCCAACTAATAGTAACTGAAATTCCCCGCAACACCTCGTCTGTATAAATTCTGTGAAATAAAAGACTTCAAAAGCAACTCCTTGGCTTTGGATTTATATGGCAAGCTGCATTAGACAGATTGGACAAAACTATGAGAAGTATGATTATGACACCTTGAAAAAGAGGATGTGTCAGGATGACAAGAAGTTTATGTTCTTATCTTGTTACAATCTTCATACAATTATGTATGAAGATAAGAGTGCACGATATATTCCCAGAGTTTATGTAGGGTTGTACACACATGTGAATACAAAAAAAAATAATGTCTTGCCGAGTATTTTTGTGGAAATAACACACATCTCCCCTCACACAAGCGTGTAAAAACATATCATTGTATATACTGCGCCAGCTAAGGCCTTTCAAGTTGTCACATGTCGTCTACAGGACCTGGAAGGTCAAATGATGGAGAGGATTTTTGGATCGATATACACATGCATACAAGCAAGCTATAGAAGGATGGAAGAATACCTGAAGGGTCTTAACAACGTACACGGCGTTCCTTTCTTTCTACTTTATAGACCCTACTTATTACGTTTTTCTCCTCGCTCGCTCCGTATATATATATGTATATGTGAACTTTTTCTTGTATGTGTTTTCCAAAGCAAGCTCAAATAAAAACAGTTATCAAATATCCTTATGTACACAGGTATACAAACTTCACGTCGGGACTCAAACAGAGCTAACAATGCCACGCGAAAGGAAGCGAAATAGTGGAGAGACAAGAGACAATCATCGACCCGACCTGATTTCTCAAGCTTTCCAACCATCCACACGGCATGTGGATGTGTGTAACATTATAATGAAGAGAAATCCTATGGTATATATGTATAATGGCATACTGTGTGCTGTCGCCTCTCATTTATATTAAACATTTTCATTGCGATTGCTTACAAAGATATGAGAAATCACGTTTCATGCAAAGATACCAATAATACAAACCGCAGCAATATGTTGGTTGTGTCGTCTACTCTCTTTTTTCATTTTAGAAACACGTTTTTATGAGATCATTCTTTTGATACATTTTATATTTAGTGCCTCGAAACAAAATTATTTCATGAGATTCAATTTGATGAACTTGAGCAAACATGTAAAACAGAGCGTATACCTGCAACTATTTAAGTGCACGTACATAATATCAGTAGTATAAAGGATAAGTAGGTACATACGCAACACGAGCAGCACCAGCTTGCAGCAAATGAAGGCAAAAGCTTTGAACGAGAGTGGCTCTGCAGTGAAAGTTTTTCCGAGAAGTTTCCTTTCAACGATTTACAATCAGTGTATATATATGTATATCATTTTTTGCAGTGCGTGGCAGTTTTCATAAATGAAAATCATTTTAAGTAACTTTTTTTTACTACGCTTCGCTGTACTGTAATATATAATGTCCACGGGATTTTAAATTTATGTACTATGGGTTGTGTCTATATGCACGCTACATTTGCGTTTGTCATACATACCATATCCGTAATATATTTACTTTTAAACTAAAGAGGAAAACATAAACACACGTAATCTTTCCGAAAAAGGGTTCTATCGTGGAGACAATGGATACAAAATGCGTGTGTGTGCTGAGCAGAGATACAAACCTCTTGAATTAATAAACAGAGAAGGCCCATTTACCTTTCATCAAAACTCAACGCCTTTTCCTCCACCTTTTTTCAGTAAAAAGCAATGGGCCAAAAAATGAATTCCATACGCTCCAGCTGAACATTCTATTTTATGTATAATGTAATGTTTCTCTATTACACCAGAAGTATTATAAAATACCATTCATACCCATAAGATTATCGTTCTGCTGTCTAACTATACCCCCCGTTTATACACCTTTGCTGGCTTGGCTCTGCATTACACTGTAAAATGAAATGGACGGGTGCCTTAACGTGGTTCCTTTGATTTATTCATGAACAACCTTTGTTTCAAAACAAAGTTAATCAAATGAATGGCCATAATCTATATGCATGTGTAATAAAAGAAATATTCACATTTTTATTTGCATACATGTACAAAGTGGACAAATATGAGGAGTAATCAAAAAGGGAAAAGAACAAGCCTGAAGAAATATATTATGTGTATACCACACAGAAAGTGAGGAGCTGGAAAACTGAAAACTTTGTTTAGTTATCCATGAATTTATGAATAGTAAAGTGAGCCTTTATTTTGACTGTCCTGGGATGGAATTCATGACATGAAGGGGGAATAATTTAGATGTCTACCATCTAAATTAGGTTTATATAACCAAATGTGCAGTACAGTACAAAATACTTAATGTTGAACTATGAATGAATTAGCATTTACATGCAACAAAAAAAACAAGCATTCGTAGAACCGAGTTTGATTCCATTTTTGTAAAGTAGTAGACTCCTATTCGTTCCAAGAATGTATGAGGCGGTTATTTGATATTGTCGTACTAAAATATTACCACCACATACATTCATATTCATACCCTCATTCAAGGCTTCAGCGTAAGTGATCCCATTCATAGTAAATCACTTATGCAAGTCTCCTTTACGTCAGAATCGTAAATTAATTACTTTCCCAAGGTAAGATATATTTTCAATTTAATCTAGCATGTAATAACTTGAAAAAGAAATGCACTCGGCCTTTCGGCAGTATGTGGATAATACACATTACATTATGGGATCTACTTAAATTTATGGATAGTAACTCTACATTGCATAGTCGCTTGGACTTCTACTACGGGACGTCAGATTTCCTCTGCGACATTATTAACTGCTAATGCTAACCCATATTCGCATGTACGTGCTTCAATTTCTTTAATGTTGTCCCTACTTACTATTTAATTTATGTGTGTGCAAGCATATGTGGATAAGGTAGGCTTGCAAAATGGGACATGGGATGCCAATCATAATTGAAATTATTTCCACTCGCAAACTAATATTAATGCTTTGTATGTTTTGTCAACTTCATGTTCATGACATGCATTGCAATGTTCCCTTCGGGTCGGTTTGATGCTTATAAATTGAGGTGCTTGAGTAGTTCTGAGAAAGGCTTAGCTTTTAGCTTTCACCTTGCAGAGAAGGAGACAGCGAGTGACTCGTAATCATTGTTTCAACTGGACTTTTCTGAGAATGATTTATTTATCTCTTTCCTTGCATATATGCTATTATATGAAGAACTCGGTGAGTTCTAAGCTCTTCATCAAAATTTTAGAGATAAATGAGTGGACAGCTGATTCCTTATCTTATATAACCACCTACATTTTCTTATAACATGGTAAAAATTCGTATTTTCTAGACCCATATATCTTGAGAATTTCACTTATCTGCAACTACAGAGGTCAAAATTATATTCTACATAAACATTCCTGAAAACGCGAAAAAGTTAGCCCTGGATGACTTCCGGTGAAAGAAAGCCGATGTGTGATGGAATGGAATGCGTTTTTTATTTCACAGCAGTTCAGCTGTAGCATTGTTATTATGCACAATATGAAACTATTTTTAAAATGAGCAAATTACCTCAGCAGACGCCGAAAGTACGAGCAGTGTGATTCAGCACAGTCGTGTTGCGTTCCCAATATCAAGAGTTATGATCAAAGATAAAGTTTATTTTGTGGCATTTCGAGGAAGTTGAATTGAGGTACCAGTCGATTGATGATTCTCGCCAAAATTATTGTTATGCAGACTAGGAAAGTAAATCCTAGCTGATTACTTGCTGAGGGTCACTTGATTTCGTGCTTGTCATTTGGATACAAAAATACAAAACAAAAACACTTGGAGTACTCCTCGTTTCACTATTTATTCTCACTATTTAACAGTTCTTGTTTGAGGTACAATGGTTCATTACTCGTTTTGTTGAAAAATATTGGTTTCCTTGATTAGTTGCTTCATTTTTTGAATCGTTGTGGTATTATCCTTAGTGTTGATCCGAAAATGCAGAGTTTCATAATCTAAACTGCGATGCGAAAAAACTTGTTGGAGAAAAGAACACGAAACTTAACAAGATTTGCAGAATTTGAGGAAAACAATAAAAATTTGGTTGACGAAATAAAATAAAAAGGAAGAAAGTTAAGTTAGTTCGGGGGACGGTGATGGATATAGGATCACCGAACAAAACCAATTACGCACGATTTTGATATAATATATCTGGTACTTTTTTCAGTAATTTCTTAATTCATCCAACAGTGTAGTAGAGTGAATATAGAGAAAGATAACGGTTTATGTCTTTTCAATAGTCTTAGTTCTAAATGTTGATATGTTTGTCACGGATTTGATATGTACTTGATGTATTTTTTCGTTTTATAAGCTTTGGTGAATGTTTAACGAAGGACAAGTTTCAACAACGTTTTTGTAGCATAGTAGTATAATATTTAGTGAGTTAAACGAAGTTTACAATTAGAGTAGATAGCATATATATATTTAGTAAGTAGACTTTTGATAAGAGTTGATGATGCATAAGAATAGAAAATAGTAATGATGCAGTATAATATGTAGCGAAGTGAATAAGTTTCGATTTAACAGCAGATGATTAACATACTTTCTAGCTTAAAAATTATCCAGGCTTTGATTTGATATGTATCGATGATATGCTTTCCTCAACTGGTGAGGAGGGAGCTGAAGAGCAGAATGGGAATGGGTTGATGGTGGTTTGGTTGTATATTTAAAGAATTATGGAACAACGTTATATACTTTTACCCATTATGGTTTGGGAAGTATTGTTGATTTCACTATACAACTACTTACGACTATGCAGTTTGAAGTGATGCAGGATAATACACTGCGTGTTTTTAGTATTTCAAAGTTGAAAGCGAAAATTGGATCCTCTTCAAGTTGAATATTGTGATGATGATGCTGATGAAGTTAAGAAACTAGTGAACAACAAGACTACTACAAGTATGTATATATTGTTCGTTGAAAGAATATTAAAAACAGTGAGTTTTGTGTGAGGAATTAATTTGCATGGATCTCTCTACGGTTTTCCCAAACAATATCAGACTAGATCCAGGTTGGGTTGGTGGGGTTTGGGTGATTTGGTTGATCGGTTTTGCAGACGTAAGTTTTGTGATAAAGTTATAGAATAGGAATTGTGAGTAATTTTCACTGCTGATTGCTGCTGCTTGCTCCTGATGTTGTTGTTGGAAAAAAGTTGAGAGTTGTAAGCAGTTGAAACGTGAGTAACGTTATGCGAGCTAGGCAGGCCAACCACGAAAAATTTAGTCTTATATTATGGCAAAGACTTTGTAGTAGTCGTAGTAGTAATAGTAATGGGACCAAAGGAGTAGTAGTAAGAAGTAGTAAAGTAAGTAAGTAGTTTTTGTAGTAGTAACTAGGACTCGAGGTTACGATGGGTAACGAACGACTGTTGGAAAAATCCGCAGTGCAGACCGAAGAGACGACAGGACTCGGAGCGAACCTGCTTGTTCTTCAGCCAATGCATGGCAATAAAATACACAACATGATGAAGCAGTGGTTCTTTCTTGCACGGTTACATTACGGCAGAGCAGCAACGCACCAGCAGCAATCCAAACATTTTTAACGAAGAGCACGAAGCATAATACATATTCGCCGCTCTCTTGTGCAGTCTCTCTTTCTCGCTCGCTTTTCTTCCCCATTGCAATGCAATTTGAGAAGGGAAAGCATCATCCTGAACTACGAGGGAAAAGAAAGCAAAAGGTAAAGGCGGAGTGAGTGAGGATAGAGAGGAGACCTAAACAATACGTTAGCATTAGCACGGCTAGCAGCCCCATATACCATACCACCACCAGTATTAGCTGTGTATGTTAACCTTGCCTAACCAAAGTACAAACCCCATTATAACGGTCTCTCGACGTCCTCGACCAGATCCGGGTAAGGTAGCCTGACAAGTTAGTCTCCTGTTTTTTGTATACGACGACAATACCATAGAATATCACTTTTACTAGAATAAAAAAGAATCGAGCCCCGTTACTTTACTTTGGGTTGGTATTAGTAGTATACAGTAAGAGCTTTTTCAAGTCTTGAGCATTAGCGTACTAGCTGCTTTCTCTTAATTCGCTGGAGCTTTGCTTTTCCTCTGCTTCCTCACTGTGAGTGCACTAATACTTCAAACAAAAAATGAGCTTCTCTCTTTTTCTCTCTCTCTCTCTCTCTTCTTTCTTTATGCTCTCAAGATTTAAGCTACAGATCTTTTGTTCCTAAAAAAACATTCACATTATATACATAACATTTTTGCGCGAGTCTTTCTCTCTTCTGTCAAAACAACTGTTTTGTCCATGGAGAGGGTATGCACACATTTATTTAGTACCGATATTCCTGCAATAGCAATAGCAATGCTATATATTTAGTGGGTAGCACACTATACATATAAATAGTGGGAAGCTGAGTATAAAAGTTTGAGTAAAAAAGTGTGACTTCATGAAGAAAGAATGAGCATCATCATACATTTTGAAATAGAGAAAGCACCCAGTTTAACGAGTGGGAAAGGAAAAGGTACGTAGCAGCAGCAGCTATAAACTGGGACTTAATCATATGCTTGTTTCAGTCATATACGAGCGCTTTGCTCGTGCTGAGTTATGCTTCTACACATTTACTTTCTCTTTCTCTGCATTACATACATTGTTTAGGATTATTTACGCGGAGTGTGCATATTATGCATATAGTAGTTGATGGGAGGCATGTGCTGCATACTGCGAACTGAAGCAGAAGGAGACAGTCTCAAGTTTATAGATTGTGTTTGTGTATACAATGAGGATTCATTTACAACATAATATGTAGTTACACTCCTGCTTACGTCCGAAGTATGCAGTAATTTTCATGTTTGCTCAAATGGCTTGGGAAGGTTTTGCTGATGTTAGGTCATGATATCTTCGTTGCAACTAAGCAAATGCCGAGATCCATGTGTTTGATATGAGATTCGAGAAACCCATAATTGCGGCTTATCAATATAATGAGATCCAATAACAATCCCAATATAATATCAATGTTATTATATCCTCAAGTCTGTACAACTCTCCTCTGTTTCATCTGCATGATATATAGATATGGGATGCGGATAGGCTTAACCGACGGATAAGTATATGTACGTACGCTCAAGAATTTCAATAGGTATATTTTTGATATAGGTATACATCTGCGTAATAAGTAATGCATCTGCCTAGTAGTATCTAGTCCCGAAATCCGGAAGTCTTTATGAAAATCTTATCCGCAGGTTTAGACAACAGTAAGAAGTAAACATTTGGGTTTGAAGCATGCTAATAGTAATCAAGGCTTTAGTTCAGAAAGGACACAAGGCTATATGACACAGCAAACGCCATAATACCATGATGCAATACATGCAAGGAGCATGGTATGGCACAAGTAAGCGGATCCCAATGTAGGTACTTTTTTATCTGCTGAGTTTACCGCGGTGACCAGACCAAGATTTTATATACTATCCGGAACTGGACTAAAAGAGTGGAAAATGCTTCATTTAAACGTGTGGTATTGCATCATCACCGCCCAACTATCATTCGATGTCCGCACCGCATGGGTATTCATATGCATTGGTAGATGAAAGCAAAAATTAAAGGGAACCTGCTAGTTTGCTACTGCTAGTTATCCTAACTAGAAATTGTCATAAGCCAAAGCCATCGGACGTGGAATACATATGTGTAGTCACTTGGTTTCCTTACGGATGTGTCTGTTAAGAATTTTAGAAAGGGAAGAGAGTATTGGGTTTTGTTATGAATAATGACTTTCCTTATACATGTGTGCACTGTGGGCCCACAATAATTACACATTACATAGTTTTTTTACACGACCATTAGATCCAAACCTATCTAGCCGCATTTAACGCTTGATTTTGTGGAGAGAAAAAAACTTGAAAATTCTATACATTTTTTCTAAGAGAGGATCATAACTAGGAAGAGGAGCAAAGAAGACGTTCTATTTTGTAGCAATGTGGTACCCTGCCGTCGAAACAGTGGTCACGATAGATGCTAAGGTAATAGCACGTATGGAGTAAGTATGCGATAAGCCATTTCAAAATGGACAGTCACACACATTCACTTCACTTAGTCGCAGTGAAACTGATCTGCTTTACTACTTCGTAGTTGCTTTTAAGGATAAAGTATTATAGCGCAAAAAGTACGTGGTATGGAAAGGTCCTTTGCAATAGACTACAACACTACATTCTAATACCATACATTTCTTGTCGAGCGAGTACATGGTCTAAATAATATGCAGGGGGGTTATATAATGGCAGTTTCCACCAAGATCGAGATCCTTACATGTGTGTGTGTGTGACTGTGTACCCTTCTCAAACTTGTCGTGGTAATGATTTCTTTTCAGTTTCCTCAACTTTCCAAACTTTTGTACCTGAATTGAATAGCGCAAAAGGAGAAAAGTGAAGGTACGACAAAGCTGCATGCAGAAGACGTCGCAGTGAAAGCGAAACACGGAGATTCATCTAAAAATTATTAGACGTAGTATTGCCATTGCCAGTGGTCTACTAGGAGAGCAGAAGTTCTAATGCCAGCAGCAGAAAGTAGTAGTGGTGGTGGTGGTGGTAGCAATAACAGAAGAGAAGATCAAGGTTGCTCCATTGAGGTATCATCAGTTCTGAAGGGAGCGGGTAGCAGTATCAGAGTAGGACAAACGGTTGCAGTGGTAATAGAGAAAACGAAATACACCGTTATGGTAGATCCTATGCTACGATACGATCCTTGGAATGTTTAGGTGTATAGCGCATTTTATTCTCTACTTATTTCTGCTGCTGGGTTCTCAATATCACTAAAAGGAGCAAGGAAAGAAGAAAAGTTCAACATTTGGTCATCCTCCTAGAAGCTTATGGGCATTAACTTGGCACTTGGCGAGGAGATTCATTCTTTGGCACCACACTTATCGTAATTTCTGCGGTGCATGGCGGAAAACTGAAAAAGGGTCGCTATCTCACTATCTGCGGTGGCAATAGAATACCAGCAAATTTAAGATGGTATATAAGTATAACATCACAAGTAGGAGAAGTCAGGAAAGAAATGAAGCACAAAAATCCACCGTCATAGCATCCGATAATAAGATGGCTACAGTTATATGACAATAGTGCCTCTCGCGTGTCGTAGCAGTTGTACGATTTGACTTTAGCTACAACTTCGATTTACACACCATTACATATTACTTTATATAAATCCCGTTTTCGTATTACAAAGCTTCTGATTAGATGCGGAGTGAAGGCTATGATGGGGGTTCGTATTGGACACGGAAAAGAAACGCAAACAAAGTCTTGCGTTTCATGCCTACTCATTGTGTGTACTATGAAAAATGATACTTTGGTTTCAATGACATGCTATAAATATCGAAAATACATAGATTCATATTTAAATTATTATTTTTACTCTTGTGTTTTATATCTGAATAAAATAAGTGGAGACCGTGTAGGTAGACATGCTTAACATATGAAAACACGGGGAATATGTATTGCTGTGAGCAATGATGAGCTTCAGTATCAGTACATCATAAATGATTATAATATAGCATTTTTTTATATAGTAAAAAACTGTTGGTTGACGGTTAAATTTTAATACAACACAACGAAAAACTAAAACAAATTAATAACGACATTCTAGATTAAAATGTGTTTCTCTTTTCTATCTGCAAACTTTTTAGGTGTAATACATGTCTAGTTGGCTCATATTGTTGACTGTATAATTTAATGTATTATTTATTAATTCCATATTTCGACCATATATGTATATATAGTACACATACACAGATTTCTGATCTGGACAAGAGATTTGATGGATCTTGTGGAAATTCTTTTTTTGAGAAGTCGAACTGATAATTCCAAAAACTTTCTCCGACATACAATGCTTAATAATTCTCTAATCAAATTTCTTCTACCCTGGTAAAATTACTACTTTGTTGTAAGCGAATTCCCTCCACCTGTCCGAAAAACATATAACTTAAAGTTCGTCCAATGTTCTTGCTAAGCACCGTTTTTACCCATTGACACTCCGTTCATCATCTACGCAACGTAACATCAGTTTCGCTTACTAAAACTAGTTTGTACACCTGTCCAAGTTTATATGAGCGTATTACTTATATCAGAATGTGTGCTCTTTGCTACTTTTCTCAATTTTTTACTTGACTCCAGTTATTTCAATCATTTTCTAAACGTTCAGAAACGACGTGGCAATTAGGTTAAAATAGCAATTACGCTACAAAGCTGCATGCAGACTCTTTCTTCTTGGCTTTCGAGTGCCAGAAACTTTCCAAACTGCCATATTTATAAACATCTTATGTGACTTGTGTGGCGGTAACTGTAAGTAAGCATGCTATTATAACTTTATACTGACGTAATAAAAAATCTGTGAAGTAATATTGTGTATTGTATTGCTATCTGACGATGCGTGCAAACACACATTTACAGTGATATTATATCATTTTTTAGTATAACAAGGATGCTTAAGTAGGATACGATGCAGTTCACAGACTGATGACAATTTTACATGCCCATTCATAAGTATTTCTCACAGTGGTGACATTACTTTCCGACTGGCGCATCATCATTACTATTGTAATTATCCAAATTCTGACAAAATATCAAACCAATGGATGCAGCTTCATTTATAGCATTGTAACGTAGTAGCTGCGGGTGTGCGTATGAACACGAACAGATTCATAAGTTGTTGAGTTAACGCACCGGTAGCGTATGACTTAAGTTTCTGGTATATTGGTGTACTGCTACATAGATTTACTTTTCGTGTCATTTAGTTAACATTAAGTATCTATCAAACAACAAAAGTAAAAGTAACATTCATCTGCAAATGAGTATGAATTCAAATATTATATAATATCTCGACTTTTCACATGTGTAGAAAACCCGTATGGCTGTGAGAAAGAAAAATGTTAAAACTGCATAGTATTCGGTGAATGCAGTACCAATCCTTGCACTTTACATATATACGTGTGCACACAACAAAACCAAATACGGAAGAGTGAGATTGAACAGCTTCTCTCGTAATATGATGAGAAGGAGAAAGGGGAAAGTAGAGAGAACGAAAGCTCTCCTTCTGCACATAGCACAATTCTTTTTGTAAGTGGAAAGCATTAGAACACGTTGAGGATTGGAAGTATGTATACGCAAACCATCTCATCGAAAAACGCTAGGTTTTACTTTTGAGATTTCTCTTGTGCACCATGTACCTTGTGAGAAACCAACAGTTTCTATATATAAGGGTGCGACGGCGCTCTCTCTCTCTGCATCCTTTTTACCAATCGCACATACATTATTGGGTATACATAATATACATTTATACACTTTAGGCATAATATCTTACATTGCATGCCATTACGGATGAAAATATCTATCGGTGAGTTATATGTAAAAAGCTGAAGCTTATAGTAATAAGGCTAGTACTCCGATCTACTGCACTGTGCTATACAGTAGTTGTAGTATTGCCAGCTTTTCCCAGTTTCTTTTTGAGATCATATTGTGATGCCTCGAAATACTTATGACTATGTCATGGCCCAAGCTTAGAAATGCAAATAGGTATGTTTTCTCTTTTGTATGTGTAATATTTCTAATACTTCTTGGGACTTTCATTTTTTCTCTGTCGTTCTTAACGTACATACGTAAGTATGCAAGAAAGAACGAAAGATAGAAGAAAAGATGTGTAGTGTGTAGAACACTGCATATATATATAGTGAGAAACAGTAGAAGAGGCTACTCAAGTATTATTAGGCTTGGGAACTACTTTGGATGTAGCGTAGCCTTAGCCTAAAAAATGAAAAAAGGGAACTTTTTTCTTGAGACTTTAGTTCATGCTTAAGCTTTTTCTTTCGCTTCCTCTCTTCTCACTGGTCTCAAGTACGCATTCTGCATCAACCCTGGAGAAAATGCCATAGATATTATATAGCTAGACCGACATAGAGATATTTTTCCTAGTGGAAATGGCCACATCTTTTTCCCTCTTGGCTTGCTTCACTTCACTCTCCTTCTCTCTCGCTCTCACACTGAAACACAAGGTATTAGAAACTCATGCATGGTTCCTATTACCTCACATTGCTGTGAGTTTCCTGGCCCAAGTGCTTACTGACTGCTGCTGTGAATGCTGCTCTACGTTTTTGTCTGCATGGATACCTTACATTACATTATGGACTATGCATTACTACATTACCGAGCTCTTAGAGAATTACCCCAAACACCATGAGTTGAGTAACCAGCCAGCCAAGGAAAAATGGATCCTTGCACATTATATGCATGAGAAGTAAGGCTATTCGAATTCCCTTTTCTCTCTGTCTTTCTCTCACTTGTTCCGTTACGAAGGGAAATGGGGGCTATATAATATTTTTGAATTCATCTATACTTCATGTCCGTTCATGTCCGTGAACACGTAGTATAAGCATTTCTCTGTTTTCCTACAGTTTTCATACACCATCAAATATACTTCATAATATAATATAAAGTGAGAAAGGAGGACTTCGCTTGATTTTCAAAAAAAAAACTGCCCCACATCAACTACTGCTATGGTTTTTTACAACCGTTACTTTAGCAGTACTGGCTACAGAATCCAAAGCAGTTCATATATATATATATATACACACAAGACAAAATTGGCTTTCCTGCTTTTTTACAAGAATATTATGCATTATATGCAGACACGAGTAATACGCTTTTGCTATGCAGTATATGACTCTGCTCTGTCTATTAAAATGAATTCGGTTTTATGTTCTTTCTACCTCTATAACAAAAACCCTCACTTTTATGTACGTGCAGTCAATTCTGTTACATAACTACATTTTATATGTGATCCGTAGACGACCACGTTTATGTCCGACTGAGTAATTTTTTGAATATCGCATCACTCGGCATTATTATTTCTCATATAAGCAGGCCTGCATGAGCAGCATCCTTTTCAAAACTCTGTATAAGTTTTTGTGACGTCCTTTCCCCTTTTTCATAGCTAACATCATCACCATCCACGTTTTTTTTGGATGATGGTAGTATATACGCTTTCTATTATATTTCTGGCTTGCTTGTTGGAACACTTCTTTAATATGTTCGTAAACTAGCGTGTCGGAATAGAAGGCTGGAGCTTCTTTTTCTTTTCTGGCAAGTCACAATAGTTTTTGTGCTCCTTTCACTGAAAAGTTCACAACATTTTAGCACCCATCAGGTCCTTCATAGAGTTTGATGGGAAAGTTGAAGGAAGGCAGATGGAGAGAATGGGGGTGAGAGGAAGTAGGCGAAAAAGCCATTTCAATGAAAAGACGTAATAATAATACATGGTTTTCCCATAAATATGGTAATAATGCATGCTCTAATACGATAAATGAGATCGCATCATGATGCTTGCTTGATCTTCATCAATGATTCTACTAAAGCATATGATGGGCGGAAGGGCTCAAAATGACTATGATGGAATGGAGAATGGTACTGTTTCGTCACATTTTTTTGTTCATTCACTCGCATCTTTCCCCCGTCTTTTCCAGAGCCAACTAAATACGAATAGCTCGTGACTTAAGAATTCAAATGTCACAAGAAAAAGTGCCACAAACTCATTTCTTTTAGCTCTCTAGTTCCATACACACATCTCCTATTTTGGTGGTTGACACTGACATGAGTGAATCAGAAGGAAGGAAGACAAGTTTTTGCTTCTCAGAAACAAGTTATATATGTAACATATGAAGGTAAAAAAAAGGGTTGCCTTTTTCTAGTAGTACACGAGAAGATGCTTCCCTAATGTATGTTTTTCCCCTTGCCACTTTACCACATGGAATTTCGTATCCCTGTGAAGAGAGCATATGCATAAAGTTGACACTAATATCTTCTCATCCCAAATCCCAATATGAGTTATTGGATATGCAGAGTGTTTCTAACTTCCTTTTGGCTTTGTTGTCATTCTTTTCCAGTACGCCTTGACTTGGTTGGTATGTGTGGTGGCATCCATCTCCGCTAGTCAAACCACCAACCAGCAAAACCAACCAAACAAGTTTAATATTTAACAGAGAGATGGATAAAAGTGTGACAGTAAAGTGGCACGCCGAAGAAAATGTATGAGAAAAGTTTGTCCATGACTAGTGCCATCGTATTCCCTATGTGCAGGCTTCATATTGAATATAGATGGGCAATAAAATATTGGCAAAAGTATAAAAAGAGAACAAGAAAAGGTTTGGCAGCAGGCAGAGAAAGAAATCGGTGAAAGAAAGCATTTATTCGTTATATAGCATATCGCGTCACAAAAATATCAGATAAGCTGTTGGCTGTGGTGATGTGTGGTACGTAAAAGGTGGACAGTTTTAAAACAGATCTAGCTCTATGAATGTGCACCTGCATAAATTATGTATGTATATGTTGATGGAAGCAATCCGACGGAGGAAATGCAATTTCATAACGTGACTGATTTTTATACTCACCGACCGTAGATGACTTTCTCCAAAACATAAGTGTGACGGACAAACATTATTTTCCGTACTAAGTGAGAAACGTTGATGATGGAGTTTTTTATTTGCCTTTTCTAGTTTTTGTTTTGCTCCCTTTGCCAATTTCATAGCTTTCGTTTTTAAGCATATCTCTTTGAAGCAAAAAGTATTGCATCCAACATCAGCAGAGCTAGTGATGCATCCTTTTAAGATCGATTTTGGCATAAATGTTTGACTTGGATGAAGAAGCTACAATTTTTGTTCACATTCAATGCAGAGAATTTTACCACTTTATAGAACTTTTCATAGTTTTTCTTTTGTTAAAAAGTAGTCACGCCAAGTAGAAACCGTAGATAAAACAGTTTTAACACGTACATAATAACAATAACCCTGCTGTTTTTCATACATACTGTGCAAAACATACATAGCTGGGGAATAGATACAAGGGCTACTTGCATTTGGTAGCATATATACTCGTACACTTGCTATTTATGGATGACAGCAAACATGTACTCTGTTAAAAAGTTGCAGCATCACATCAAAAGTGAAAATACGGAACCTCATCACATCATCGCTTTCGTTTTTCATACAGCGGTTTCATTTTTATCGTGCATCCAATCATGAAAAACGGGTGCAGTCCTACACGTAAGCCACGTGGAATCATATACACGAGAACAGAAATAGAAGTTTAGTTACAGCAAAAGAGAGGAGGAAAATCGGGTGCAAAATAATAGGAGGAAAATGCCATGACTTGGAGAAAGCCACTCAAGAGCATTCAAGTTCATTAGTAGAGAAAGCAGAGTAGTGCGAGTGAGTGAATTCGAGTGTAAAGATGTATGTTCGTTATGTAAATGAGTTTCAGTTCAGAGAATGCTTTCTGGCTAAAACGGAAGTCATGCAAAAATGCTAGACCGAATGTAATGTGTCAATACCTACAAGACCTAGACCAAGGCGAAGTGGTATAAAGAGGAGCTAAATAGGTATTCCATAAAAACAAATGGGTTAAATGGTACATATAGCCATGTGTGTATGTGTTATATAAAAATAAACACATACATAGATATACATATTGTCCGTGTTCCATGCGAATACCCATGAATATTATGTGAATTACATAAGAAATTGTATTTCATGCATCCACGCCATTACTAGCTACATGGCTGCCTCCATACTACACAACACTATAATTCACTTTCATGCACACTTGGCGGAGATATGCACGCACACTCTTAAGCTAATCAGAATTTCACGCACTAAGGTAATTAACACATCAACCTTCTTCCTTTTTCTTCAGGTACCTTCCATTTTAGCAGTAAGTAAGTTTGGGAATTTATTCTAATCCAAGTAGCTGTAGTAGTTGCTTTCTTCGTTTCTTGTAGCAAGAGAGCTACTGTTATCAAATCGCTAATGAATAATGTAGAAAGGTCGCTAAGAAAGAAAGCAGTTTTTTAGCATTCGTCTCTCCCATTTTGATGGAGAAGTTCGGCAAGTCTGGGTTAATATTGTGTATTGCATGAACTCCAGGGTAAACGCGTCGTACTTTATCATAATTTTGCACCTTCAACTGCGTGGCTAAAAATCCAATTACAACCATTTGTAAAGACCTTGAGTACAATCAACTATATTACGGCTGGTGCTATATATAATGAGTGCATTACTTTATCTACATATAAGAAAAATGAGAAAGTAGCTCGAGTTCATGCCACACGTTATTCATAGCAGCCACTCTGACTAGAACGTTCATCTGAACTCAAATTTCTGAAATTTTACAGGGACCGGCCTGAGTGGTAATTGTAATATTTACTTCTAAGGGAATACAATTGTTAATCACTGAATGTATGCGATAATGAGATGCCAATTACAGTCTTACGCAGTACAGGTGAACGTGTGCAGGGAGACTACATTATTTTCTTACTTTCATCCGGGCTAGTGGCCTTCACCTTTTAATTTATGGTAGAAACCTCAAGGTCTTTGGACAAATAGCAACAATTTAAACTCATATTTTCCAAAAATTTGTTCCTAATTTGCACGCGAATCACCTAAATTACCACTTTGTTTTGTAGCATGTGCTTGTTTTCAGGATTTTCCTTTTTAATTTCCATGAATTCATCTAAACAGCATGTTCATGTGACCATGAGGTAAGCAACCAAAACTGAGGTATGCTAGCTAACCATAAGGAGTCAATATGAGATAATTTGCAGGTATTGCATATGCTAGAAATATGTAGAATTGCGCAACTTGTAGCAGCATAGGGTCAGTTTTATTACCACAAGAGTTACTTGCAGTTTTCCACTTCTGTAGTGCAAGATAATGGAATTTAGATTCAATTTAAAACTGTTCGTACACATTAGAAACGAGGAATGCCGACGTATGGACGCAGACATTTTAAAGTCAATGCAATCAAAATTTGAACAGAATGAATCATGTTGAATGATTGATTGATTTAGTACAAATTAAAAATATTCCCAACTGGAATCCATGTATGATCATATTTTTTCCAGGTTTCAAAGCGTAAAACGCATCTCGTAATTTCAAATTAATTGTAGTGTTTTTAGTCGAGCAGTGTCAAAAGTTCAAAAATAATAATCCCACAAATTTACCAAGAGGTACCGGATCAAGTGGTTTTATTGTTATGTCAAACAAAACCAAAACTTGCAATAATTCCTTACAAAGTTATCAAAATAATTACTTGACCCAGGGCCAGCTTTCTAATCTACACATAAAAGTGAAAGTCCATGACCCAGACCACGCCTAGCTAAAGCCGCAAACATGTGTTTCACTCCAGCTTCTATTCATATTCCATACCTTGGAAATAATTTCGGATGGCAAAAGAGAATTGAGGCGTTTCTTGTCGTAAATGTAAAATTATTTGTAGCTGGAAGTAATACATTTCCTTTCTACATATTTGGATAGAAGTTAGCCTCTTGTATGTAGCTGGCAAAAAGAGCTTACGCTTCTATTTCTTCAGGAGGAAGGTGTTTTCAGGACGATTGTTTTGTAAGAATTTTCTTCTTGCTTTCATGTGTCATGCAACGGGGCCGTTATTGAGGTACATTATGCATAATAAAAGTTTCTTGACTTACCTTGGATCTACTCCTTTTTGTGTGCACAGGCTTGTCGACAGAATTTATGTGAAATAAACCTTGTATTTCACTGAACAACAGTTTTCACAATAATTTTATATTTTACACAATTTAAAAAAAACCAAATATCCGTTTAGATACTTGGGCTGAAACTCACAGAACGACAACTCACATATCCGGTCCGTAGCCCATCACAAATAAAATGCCGAAGATGCTAAATGTAGCTAATTTTAGAATCACGATCCATTAATATGTTTGCTTTACACTGGGTGTGTGTGGTGCAGCGTATTCTCGTCAAATGCATGTCAGTAGTCACAGTACCTATGTACACACTAGTTCTGAAAAGTAATTCAGAACTATGGACATTATAAAATGAAACTGTTATGAAGTGAAGATTAAACAAGCAATCTTGATATAACAAAGGAGCGGACGAGGAGAGGAAAGTGATGTTGTTATCGTATGGATGATGCATATAATACTGAAATTAGTGGTTTGTAATCGTGATACATAGGTGTAATGTGGTTACAAAAATAGTACATCGTTGATCACGTATGATCCAATCAAACTATATGAAGTTCCAATAATTTTAAAGCATCCAAACTCAAAACTGTTGCATTAAGGACATACAGACAAACTAGTCACTTGAAGTGAAATTTCTGGCGTCTGACACTAAAAGTTTGTCCAAGCAAATTAAACGTAAAGTCCGCCCACTTATCTAGTGACATCGTGACTACTTTTTGTGTGCAAATGCTGCGTGTTTTTATTATGCATAACCATACATTGTATAAGTACACATGTTACGCAACACGGATACTGGTCCAAAGTGGAATGAAATTCAATTCTCTCAATTGGAAGCTAGAGATTGAAATCATTAATAAAAATGACATTATTGCAACTGTAGAGCTGAATGAGCAAGTGGTACTGTTTATGCGTTTCTCTTGAATCATGCAATAACAAAGTAAACGTTGTTCTTCCTAGCCTCGTACTCTGACTTTTGAGTTCACAACAAAATGGATGAGGATTGAAGAGAGATAGTAACAGTGAGAGATGGAGATGCATGTAGGTAGTCAGCTAGCGACATGTTAATGTCTCTTTCATTTGACGGAATCAAGTGAAAAACAGCGTAACAGAAGTAGCAAATACTAATTTAATCCATGAAAATTGACAATTTTCTAGAGATTCAAACATGAAACAAGGCCTAATCATCACTGAATGGGGTTGACCGATTACTTATACAAAATGTTGAGTGTAATTTTTATATGAAAATGTATAAAGTGAACCAAAATTGGTTAATGCGGAACGTCTGGCTTTTAAAATTACCAGATTACGATGAATTTAGCCAATGTGATAACCTTTGAGAATCTTTAAATGATAAGTTCCATTCCAAGGCAGGTATTATGGATATGAATACCAAAGTCGAAAAGAAATTCAGTCTGCAAATGCAAACATTGGAAATTAATGGCATCGATGAGATATATTACACCTAAATTTTGTAGTTAAGTATAATCTTTAATTCAATATCGTAAGTATAAATACACAGGGTTGGTAATTAAGTTTTCAATCGCTATCACTTAGCTTATTGATTCAAATGCGGTTGTTTTATAATTGTAATGTTTCAAAGAGAATAATACATGGAAGTACTTATGCGTGCTCTCTCAACTAAATGGTTTATTCTATATTTATCGTGCGGGAATAGGGGTAGAAAATTTTCACGTCAGGTCAAATGAAAATAAATCCTCAATGCATAAAATGATAAAATGAAACACCTGAAAAGTTATAAAGTAATTAAATTCCTCAAACGAAAAGGAACTTTTATTTATTTAAAGTTTGTGACCACAAAAATACCTCAAACAAACGTAGCTATTCGAGAAGAAACAGAAGAAAAAAACATAAATAATCTAAAGTAGGAACTGGCATGCGATGAGATAATCGAGTACTGATTGTCTAATGTAAGAAAGTATATCCAGATAACGTTTAAATTAGCGTAAATGTGCTTACAAACTATTACAATCGAATGATAACTGCCATTTCTTATCTTATTTTAATAAGCTTACTTGCTAGTTAGACATCGCCGTAATCAAGTTTGTAATGTCGTGTGTACACATTTATTTTGCTAGCATAATCTAAGACGTTCAGTTAAGTGACAATGTATTTCCTACACGAAGTCTATTTATGATGACTAATACAAAAGACCCAAAACGATAGGACACTTAAATAAAAGTTAGGTCCGAACAGTACTTGCAGACGGAAAACAAAGTCAGAAGTAATTTTACTTACAGTAAATATTTACATACGTACAACTGAATTCTGGACATTCGTAGAATTATTTTCTTGCTCCTTCAATCTTGTTGATTTGGTTCAGGTTGATAATGTCATACTCCATTGTTGCCAATCCGGTAAACTCGGTATATGGGAGTGCTTCTGGGGTTGCACCAACAGATCGTTTGAAGACTGGAGAAAAGTTCAAAGTGAATGTTACTAAGATAATTTACAATGGTGAATGCATTCATGAATATATTTAATCATCACAAAAATCAACCAATGTGAACAAGCATTACTTCGATCTGTAGACTTCTCAAGGCGGTAAGTAGTTTTGTCCTCGCACTCCTGACGGATGTATTCGCCAACATCAGAGAGATCATCAAGTGGAGGTAATACCACACGCATTGTTTCACGTACCCGGTGTGTATTTACAGAGTAGTATCCTGTAAATGAATTTAGCATGGATTTAATATACTATGGTTTGTTTCAAACTTTTTTAAAGATAACCAGTTTAGTAAAAAAAATGCATGTCTGCTAACCTTTCCACATCTTCTCAATCATGTCATACATGGATTTCGGAGGGAGAACACGTTCCCGATCCAATGGCATAATAAAGCAGCGTTTTGCGGTCTGGTCGACAATCGCTGTCTTATTCTATTTAAAGAACATTTGCATATAATTAGGTTCCAAATACTTTTCTTTCATTTTTAGCCATGTTAAATTCATTAGATCTTAGGACAGTATGATACATACGGAATCAAATTCATGGATGAAGCGACCAAGCCGTCCATACTTGAAATCTGGAACCTGAACCTTGGAATATTTCTCACTTCCCAAATCGATCTCAAATTCCTCCCGGAAAAAAGACGCAGCTCCCTGTGCATCCGAATCCCGATCAGAGTCATACCATTTGCTTAACCCATCATCATCTATCATCTACAATGATTTTACATCAACATAATATCATGCAAAAGTATAAAAGTAAGGTAAAACCAATACTTAATGGACTTTTGCTACAAATATAAAAATTATAGTATTTATCCAATAATGACTACTTTCAAACAAGTCCAGACAAAAATAAAATACATACAAGTTTAGCCCCATGTCAGGGGTACTTAATTAAGTTTAAGACGTGCATTAAAATTGTCTTTGCGTGCATTCTATAATAATAATTGCAAGAACTCAGTTCGAAACAACTACTACTTTGGCGTTAATACCACAATGCACTTGCAGCGATAACAAAAAATACAAACCTTGTTCATTCCATTGGTGCTGTCAAGCTGGGAAACGCCAAGCATAGGATCAGTCAGTTCGCCATTTCTGTTCATTCCGAGATGACTGCTATGGTATGCAGAAGTTCCAGCGTACGGAACATTACACCATCCTCTAAATCGCTGATACTACAATTTAAATTTTCAATACGTCAAACTTTAGGACATACATGATACGCGGTTGAAGCACAAGGACAAACACAATAAGAGTAAGCTTACCCGTACTTTTGACATTTGCTTGTAAACGTAGAGTCCACCAAACAGTCCAACAGTCATAACCAAGAGAGCTGTATAAACAATAAATAGAGTAGTGTCAATAATAATACTATTAATTGTCAACCATAAGCTCTTTAAATTCCAACCACATTTCACATGAAGTCAATTGTTAAAATGTCTATGATTGTCATAACTTATAAAACTATGACTGAGTTTCAAAATTTCACCTGTTATAAGCAGACAGAGAGTTGTAGCATTTGATACACGAACATTGCTCCTTTTAAGAATGTAATGATAACGCTCATTAAAACCGGGTTCCAACTGTCCAGCTTTCACTGCTGCTGCCACTGCAGCTCCCTTCTCCGGATCTACATTTCCCTATAATCATAAGGAAAACAACGCATAATCAATAAATTGATAATCGATCGGCCGACATTCAGTTTACGTCACAAATACATCGCATCATAATCTTCGTGACAAGAATCCATCCATGAAGTTTAAAACACAAATACATTAACTTCTGTGCGTAGAACTGATCTCACAACATCAAACGGCACATGCTTGAACGTTATTTGACAGATTCAAAGATTACAATGAATAGTTTAGTAGCATAAAAATTAAATGTTACATTACCTCTGCGTTCACGGGCACCACCAATGGTGTCTTATCCGCAGGCTTCTTTTCGCTTGTCAGCGGTTTCGTAATAACGGTCATTGTGCAGTTCAGATGCTTTCCTTAGATTTCCAAACTACACGCACAAACAATTAATTGTCATGAAATATTTTCTTTAAAGAAAGGAAGAAAAGAATTTTATCACACTCAAGATTTAAGTTTTTAATGTGCTTCCATCCTAGAATAGTGGGTATGAAGCGTCACGAAAAATTTAGAAGCTGAAACGAGGGGGCGTGTTTAGCTTCAATTTACTTGTTACTTGTGCATTAAATTTTTCTCTGGTGACTCACTTCATATCTTTTTACCAAGAAAGGTTGCAATGGTTGCAGTTACGTTATATACATACTTTGCTATATATCTGTCCTTATACTTGGTTTTAATCGCAATAGAAAGGAAAGTCTTTGCGGTTTAAGTTGGTACAATTTTTAAAGCAGTATCAAGTGTTGTACTTAAATGTAGATAATAATTTTGTTTCCATTTCATTGCACAATACACATTCTGCTACGCTTCACATAATATTCCTCATCATCTTTCTCTTCTAGACAGCATTACATCGTAGCTTTACTATCCGAATACCTAAGACCTACATAAGTACCTATGCCTGCGCTTGACTTTCATAAAATAAAAGTTGAATGTTTCATAAATTATTTGACACACTTAGTCATGGGAAGTGACCAGTGTGCACGACGCCTTTATAGTGAAACAGTTCGATGGCTGTCAGTGACTATCATTTTCAATGGAATCAATAATAACCAATATTAAGACGGTGTAGTAAACTATATATCTTTTTAAAACGCCACATTTGTCACTCGATAATATTATTCTACAGCAAAGTTCCCCTTAACTTAGCGAGAGAAAAAGTCAGTTTTCAAAATAAAATCTTACCAGAAAATCTCAGTATACTTAAAAATCCAAATTCTTTGCCTATTTTGGATGAAACACCACTACTAAACTTTATTGCACCTTTACCAGAGAGGCTCAGAGACCAGAATAATAGATAATAATAATAGCTCCAAAAGCTACCCGTATATCTTGTGCCCAAGTAAACCAAATAGTACACAATATTCTCCGTCTGATAAAAGAAAATATAACACGGACATACCCTAAAAACAAAATATCTACGTAAGTACATACATACTATGAAACATCATGTCTATGTCATGTCTATGCCATATAAAAGACAAGTAAGTAGTAGTCCCAGCTCTTATTCACCCGTCCTTTTCCTTCTTGTAAAATACTTCATGGAGTCTGCGTGGGATAATAGTGGTATATATTCCATATTATTCAGAGTATTCTAACAGATATACGGTCCATAACATAAGCGAGGTGAGCTCCATTCTTTTACACTCTATATCATACGTATACGGTCATCGCGTCCAAAAGAGCCACAACCTTATATAACTGTTAGTAGTCGAGGTTGTGTAGTTGTATGGTTGTTGTAGCATGCATGTAAAAAAGGATGAAATACTTACTCTCCATATAATGTTAATTCCAAACCATTTTCACTGCTTTCCTCTAAGATTTGAGGTTCTCGAATTTAAGTAATAATAGCGTCTTATATGTACACCTTACTTACGGACTACAGACCCTAAATAGTTGCGTGAGCTTAGTTTCTTTATCTTTCTTGAACTTGATATGCCCATTATGCCCCATTACTTTGTTTCTGTATCCCTTGACATACCTTCAAGCCTTCAACCATGCATGTCTATTTTAAAGTGGACATTTCTTACACCCGACGACCCGACTACAAAAAAAAAGGTTTTTATCATTCTAACGAAACACTAATACCACCAGCCAAAAGTCGTGATGCATGCCTGACTGACGCCTGTTTCTAAAATAGCAGAAACTCCAGACACACACACATTCAATCTGGACCTGCAATGAAATAAAACATGTCTTAAACGATCATTTTTGTCATATAGCAATATAACGAAAGATTATTGCGTCTATTTTGTTTTGAGCTAAAACGAAAACAGATAATCGTACGTATACATGCAATGCAATATTTAATGTCCGACGATGTACAATCACCTTCGTATATGGTCTTTGTCTTTGCATTGCTTACGGCCAGATCAATTGAACGCTCATATCTAACAGTCAACTTCCTTTTATATGATATAACATATCATCAATCAGATCAACTTACTATACACGCTAAGCCTGTATTAAGTGCTTGACTTAATATTTATATTACGATTCGATGATTCCATTCTCGTCTAATTTCATTTTATTTCCGGTTTCAATCGTTTTTCGTTTACATTTACACCCAAGCTTCAAGCCAACTGACCTGATCTTTACTAACCTGTAGGTCTCAATGAGCTAGGTCAGACATTGTCGGTCTGAGGTGAATAAGTTTTCATGCTTTCCCTACAATTGACTGTACATCATTGTTGCCTGTGTAAAACCTCTACTATTGACTATTATGCCTACAACTACATCCAACTCAAAGTCTTTGTTCTTGCCATTGAGACGATATGTTCAAAGTGAGACTCCACCGGGACCATCTACAAGTGAATGTCGGAAAACATTTACACCAACGAATACATTAGGAAAGTATCAACTCAACAAAAACAAACATTTACCTTCTAAACTTGCAGACACTTTTGTTAGATAATTAACGTCTTTCTAACATCGAAGTACTTCCCGTGCTATTAAAAGCCATGGGGAAACGGTCAGACTCATCCGATTCAGATTATTCAAGTCGGCGCCGACGAAGTCGTTCTGAAAGTGGCTCGAGAAGACGACATAGGGACAGGGATCGTGAAGACTCAAGACATGGTAGACGGAAGCAAAGGAAAAAGTCCCCTGGTGGGAGGAAGCGGTCTTCAAGTTCTGTAGATTCCAGCTCCAGTCACTCACATAGCAGCTCTCACTCAAAGTCAAAGTCAAGTAGATCTAGGTAAGCAATTCAAAAATTGACATACATTCCTGTAAGCTTCTGGTTGCAAGATTATTTTGATGACTGATTTCAGAACTGAGGGTGGCAGCAAATCCCACGGGAGTAGGAGCTCTAATCATTACCACAGTTCGAGATCAAGCAAGAGAAGAAGTAGATCACGGAGCCGAAGTCGAGATCGTGACCGTAGAAGAGGATCTGACCGAGAGGCGTCGTCAAAAAAGGAAAGACAAAGGCGTCGTAAATACAGTCGGTCCTCGTCTTCTTCCAGCAGCTCATCTAGTTCTTCATCCTCTGTATCAAAAAAGTCTAAAAGATTGGCCACTGATAAACCAGATGCCAGTTCTGGTGCATCATCTTCAAAGACAGCAACTGGAGGAGGGTTATCTGCTGCAGCATTATTAGCACGCATTGAAGGTATTTCTAAAAGTTTGGAGTGTTTGTAATTATTAAGTTTTTAGGTTCAGGATGATGTGTTTTATTATTTTTATCTATTTTTGTAACGCAGAAAAACTGGACGTTGCAAGTCAGATAAATCGTCAGCAAGCGATTGATGACATTGAGACTGAAGGGTTTGCACCAAAATCCTTCAAATCTACAAAGATTCCTAGACTGGAAGACATTCCGATGCCGGCGCTCGAGCTAAAGCCAATCAATCTAGCTAGTCTGAAAAACGAAGTTCTGTGTCATCCGAATGTAAGCTTTAAACATGAGTGAAATCCTTTGAAGTCTTTTTACTCCGGCTGTTGTGTTATGGAAAGTCAAGTGTTATCATTTTCCCTTCATTTTTTTATTACAGCTTATCATCAACCAGCGAGAAAGAGAAGAGCAATGGGTCAAAAGACTGTTTAATCTCCGACAAAAGATGTTTGGCTCCGATTCGGCATTTTGAACAAGTAGAATTTAAAAATATCATCATAGCATGAAAGAAAGGTACTGAGTACTTTTATTAATTCAATAATTTTTATTTAATTATTATTGCAATACGTCGTATTCAATTGTGTCCTTACTCTTTGGTTTACAATATCATACAGTTTCGAATAATTCTAAATGTTTTATACAATAAAATTATTCATATAACTCTTTAGAATACTTTGCGTAAAAATATGGAGACAGGGATTATATATTTAGTTGGCTACAATAACAAATGTTTATAAACGTTGTATTCAATATGCAAGTCTCAGTTTTACACTTTCAAGTGTGGGGGTTAGAGTATCGAATATTCGCTAGAATTGAGGACTGAATTCAGTCATGGAACTGAACTTATTGAGAAATTGAAAAGAATAAAGAAATTTTTCTTTCCATTCGAAATTTCCGCTGAAACATTGTTTTCTTAACTATTGATTATAAACAAAAAATATCACCTAAATCACAATTCCCTTATAGGTAACTGAACCCTGACTTACAAAACTTAATCAAAACGAAATATTTTCATCCTTGTACATATTACATGTTTACATAAGCCTATCGAGATTAAATTAAAGGAATGCGAATGTGCATATTATATTCGATATGCACATTGACTGATGTCTTCGGAATGTAAGATTGCAAAAAATCACAACTGTTAACACAACTCAGTTTGGAAATTTGAAATAGCGTGATCAAAATTATTACATTTTTCTCGTTTCTTAAAGATAACATAAATTATTTGTATAGACAAGTTTGATGTTCTTAAAGCGTAAACAAATTAACGTTACCGCTCCAGAAACACCTAATATCTGAAGGCACCATTCTTTGCAAGTTGAATCATTAAATTACGGATGGTGTCTCCATCGAGGTCTTGAAAACTGTCCGATTGAACAACTGCAGTTAGGTGATGCAACATGTATTGAAAGCTGAATTCTTCCAATTCCTGTGGAGGATTTTAACAAATCTATCAGCAATTGCACCCGGCGCATTAAGCTAAAGATAGTTATGTCATGTCATGATTCTGATAAGTACTCATCCCGTACTTTAGCGTTATAGCTGATAGCGGATGCATACAACCTTGCAGCATTATCAATTGTAATCGATTGTTTGATTAAGGTTTCACACTCGTTTCTTAAACGGCTTTCACAGTAATAATTGGCAAGTTTTAGCAAATCTGTTGGCAATAAACAATACTGCATTTCCATTCAAAACGAAATCTTTCACCCAAATGAATGTATTTGATTCTTACCAACTGCATCCTCAGGCGAAAGGTCGATGGAATCTGTGTACAAGTATTGTAAAAACGCTCGGAATACTACATAACGAATGTCTGGATCCACATTGATTACACTAAAAATATTTAAAACAATATTTATTATTGATTTATAAGTTTCAACGCGGTCAGCAATTTTTTTTTATAGTGAAGCAACATACTCTTCTTGGTTTTCTTCCCATTTGCCAGTAAACATGCATCTGAAATGATCCGAACGTATTCGAAGAATAGCTTTATGAGCATTAATAGTTTTGGCTTCCACGACAAACTGTATGTCACTTGTTTTCTGTAAGAAAATGAAGAGTAGAATACTGAATTAGATGTCCAAAGTTGTTTATAATTATTTTATAATAATGTAGCATACTGGATCGTCAAACGCAAGTTTGAGGGCATCAACGATACTTAGATCGTCGTACTGCTTCGCTTCAATAGGCTTGTATGTGACTGGTGGAGTTGAGTAGCAAGCAAATACGTCATGCATACTTTTAAACAATGTTTCAACTGGAGATACTACGGCTTGTCCTTGGTTTTCATAAAAAAGAACGAATGAATAAATAAAAGCGTTATTTATAGCTGTTATAAGTTTGTAAAAGAAACTTATGTTAAAAGCTATGGGTTTACTTACCCCGACATTGTCCCCACATGAAAACTTTGGTATGCGTTTCTGCTGCGGAAATGTGTCCATAATGAACAGCAGCAATATCTACAATTCGTCCCAAATCAGTCGCTACGCGTGTTGGTGAGGTGAGATTTGACTTGTGACCAGTTCCTGTAAAATTAAAATTTTATTAAACATTTTTCTCGTAAGGTTGCAAATGATTGGTTTTTTAGGCAAGTAATTGGTATATATAAAATAATTTTTATTAATTAATTAACTTGCCTAATTGCCCATAAGAATTTGCGCCCCAAGAATATAAACCCCCTTCATCTGAGAGGGCTAGTGTGTGTGCAGTACCACATGAAACCTTTGTTATAAATACGCCAAACAGCATTATCTTCGTTGGATTATACTGGTTTACTGTATTTCCTATCCCCAACCTATATCAAGTATGAAGCCAGAACTTAAAGTAATAAAATCTATTTTAAAAATTCCTGATTTTTCGTTTAAATTTTCAAACTTACTGCCCATTGCCATTATAACCCTGTAGAACACAAAAGCAGAACAGTTTAGCCTTCATTTATATCTATGTGCTTCTTAAGATTCAATCAATGCATTTCTTTATCAAGCATTAATTCATCTTTCATTCATACCCATCCGTAAACTTCTCCAGTGTCAGATACTGCAAACGAGGACGTTTGACCACAAGCGATGGACACAATTTTTGTACTGCCAATCACTGCAGATACGCGTCTTGGTGTGGGCTGATTGGCGGTCGACCCGCAACCTACTTGACCAGAATTGTTTTGACCAAACGCATACACCTAGAAAGTTATGCTTAGTTAGAATTTGTTGGCATGTGCTCTTGATCATGCAGATTTGTTATAATATAACCTCTCCATCGCTCGTCAATGCCAATGTGTGATGCGAGCCACAAGCTACTTCAATAACTTTCTTTCCGGTTAAGCCGCCACACACTAAAGCTGGAACGTGCGTTTGGCAGCTTGTTCCAAGACCAAGCTTTAAAAAATGTATAAAATTGTAATATGACTAATTCTATACCCTTAAATCACTTTGTAAGCTCTTAAATTTGCTCATTAATTAAAATTTCCACATACCTGGCAAAATCCATTATGACCAAAGGCTGTAACACGACAATGAGTATGAATATTTATCCACTAGCTATTTAGTGTACAAGCAATGCCATCAGTTTCTTTCTTTTTATTACTCACCATAAACTGACCCGTCTTGAGTGAACGCGATGACATGAGGACCAGCTCCATAGCTAAACCCTGTATAAGAAAATTGTCGTCAGAGACAGATCCCTTTCAATACCTATTAAACGTATCCATTATAACATTACAATACCTTTGATAGTTTTCTGACAAAGGGCTTCGACTTTCATTGGAGTTAAACTAGAACTAAGACTTTCAACTCCAAGACATCCTGCACTGTTAGATCCTAGACTAAATACGTCATCCGATTTAGTAACAATTATAGCTTCATGTCCAAGGTTGCCTAAATTTCGATATAAAAATGAGCTAAAATTGGGAATGACACGTTTACAACATCTTCACATTTTCATACAAATTAAAACTACATACCGAAAACACACGCTAATTTGATGTTAGCCACGAAATCTTGATCCAGCAACCCAAATACTGTCCAATTTTTTAGTTCCATACTCAGCAGTCCTTATTTAACCAGTATTCTGCGCTGCGTAGTCAGTCCAATACAAATCCTCTTTGTACGTGATAGGAATGTTGTTTGTGATGAATCTTGGAATGTTTCTTGATAGAATGAATACACACTATAACGGTAGTTTGGCGTTTTGTCAGTCTTTTAGATTTGTTTCATCTTCAACTCAGCAATCATCTTTGTGACATGTTTCGATAACTATAAAATGTTTAACGTTAAATTAACATCAAGTGAAAATTTAAGATTATGTTGCGCTAGCTATATAACAATTAAACTGTATGCAGTTGTTATCAAACTTACCAGAATCAGAAAGAAAGTCAACTCCCTAGTACTTACCTTTGAGTTATGCACATGCACTTGAACAGGGTAAAAACGTGTCAAAACTTTTCGTATCACAAAACTGAAATAATCATATTAACATAAACTTTCTGCTTTCTCCTGACAAAGAAGCTCGTCAGATTATGGAATGTCAGAGTTGACGGGAGTGATGTCACCTGGATTTAATTCAATATCGTCAAAATTTTATTTTAGTTGCAGCAATAGAAACCCGGATGTTGACAAGTTTCTTCACATTTTAATTACATAAGATCCAGGACGATGACAGGACAAAGATGCAGATTGTAAAGAGTTTTCCTGTTTTTGTCCAAACAACATGCACCAAACGATGTGACGAATGTATCAACATACAGAACAGATGCTTGTGTAACATTTGCATTACATCCATAGCAGTATAGAGGACCACCATGCATGCAATGAGCAAGCACAAACAAACTGTATTCAGATGTGATAGATTGGACATAAAAAACTGTGCTGTGCTTTGGCTTTGATAGTATCAACTACAAACATATTCATCCGTATATACTATCCTTGAATGAAGTAAAAACGGGATAAAGTGTTTATGCATCAACTATGCCTTGGGTTAGGTAAGCAAATTCGCGAGTCAATGGGCATCCTAACCAAATGTCTGCAGAAAAGTACAAGAACACGGAAAATGATGCCTTGTTTGCAGACAAAGTTATCTCTACGTTTTTATCTAGAGTTGTATTTTCCTAGCGTCATTTTTATCTCATAATGATTGAAACTGGTAACGATATAGGTATGGGACAGTTAGCTGATGTAATAGAAAAGGAATTACCTTACCTGACCTTTGCATATTTTTTTGTTTACCGCTTTAAATTGAATCTTACTATTAGTGACTGACTAACACCAAATTTTATATGGTTAACTAACCTATTTTCAAGTACGTTTGTAATTATGTGACATGAAAATAAGTTTGGAAGTAGAATTTAGCAATTTCTTGACAGCTCAAACTAATCCGACTTAACGAAATGTATGTGTGTATAATGTTGAATGTAGTAAAGCACGTTGTATGTTACATAACGTATTTATTATTGTATGTATTTTATTGCACTTTATGACGGTTAAATGACTGAAATGGACAATAGCGAAAATGTTGCAACTGTAAAAATGTTTTCGATTGTGCATTCAATTAGACATTTTAACAATGTCTCATTATAACTCGTTCACATTTACAAGAATAGTCACGTTACATAACTCACGTTGACATAATTGACTTTACATCCAAACCCCTAATTTTCGAAGGTATGTCGGCTTTACTTTCAAAAGTCGACTGTTTGTATTAGGAAATAGGAATCTTTCATCAGTCCTCATTAAAACTGAAATTGATCTGACGGTTCTCCTTTGATATACGTATATTTACACCGCACATTTTCAATCAATTATGAAATCTATAACAGTTATTGGATTGGCTTTATTTCTTCTCTTTGAAATAACAGTAAAATTTAAAATCAATTTTTAATTCTCAACCCATGATATTCTTCTGGAGTTTACAGCTTTCTTTGTTCATTTCTGTATAGGATTCCCACAGGTCCAGAGATTCAGTTCTTCCATGCCATTCATCTCGCACTGCTTGCAATATGATTTGTGGTGTGAGATCACCATTATTCAGATCCTGTGACCATCAATCTGGTTATTGCCTTTGCCCCCATGAAGCTACACCAAAGAATATTTGTCGGCCACCCCGCATCCAAAGCGAATCAACAGACTGTAATATCAAAATATGTGAAAAGCGAAAAGGAAAGTTTGGAATGGGGAAAAGGGTTACAGCTTTAGTTTGCTCGCATCCAGAAGAAGGGAGTGTGTTCTGTGGCTGCTTTTTGATATCAAACAAAAACAAAACGTAACATGAAGACCGGAGGAAGGCCAGACAATGACATCAATCATGAAGGAGCAGGGCAAAGTGATACTTGATCATACAATCGTACACACAATTTTTATGCAACAATTAATTATTTATATATGAATAAAATTCTGAAAGGACTGTCACATCTTGTCATTGACACAATAATTATTTTTGGTCATGCTACTTACTTTTGATGTCAGTATCAAGTTTGTCGTGGCTTGGTGATCATTCCCATCGCATATTATTGCTTAGGACTTGCTACGTAACTCGCTTGGGGCACTGTGAGAATTTTACAAAATCATACACCTTTCCCATATTTGCTTATAAATAACCTTTCATTTGTTTTTCTGCCAAACACTTCCATTTCCAATGCTTATATTACATACATGCCTGATTCTCTTTGCGCATACTTATGTCAAAACTTTAGCTAAGAGCTCTAGAGTTCGATTACTTGACACGCTAAAAGCAAAAAAATTACCTATTGTTCACCGACAAATGATCATCATTTGCTGCACGCAACTTTGTGTGATCATAGTTCCACTGAAATAGCAATTTAACGGAATTCTGCATGAGCTAATACAAAAAGGCATTAAAAAGTCAGTGTCTTATGAAAATACTTTTAACAGCTAACACCTTACTCATGCTATTGGATTCATATGCTGAACAAACTTCATACGTATTTTACTACTTGTTGGGTGTGTACTTCAGTTTAGTTCGCAACTGGCATACACCCTAGTTTATCATTTTACATTTAGAAAGTGGCTTTAAATATCCTCTCAGAAATTTTGCATGCAGTTAACGTCCTAGTGAGGCACTCTATATACATATAGGTAAGTAACAAAAATATAGCATTATATCATGAAACCACAAATCCAGCTTATTGCAGCGTGTGTCCTGTGTTGATCCAATCCAACTAAAACATCCTCTCCGATATTTATACCCAACCAAGTTATTGGAATACAAATATCAAAACAGATTATATGACTCACCATCAACTTGACTCTATACTTTTCAATGTACCTTCATCATTCATGCATTACACATTGTTATCCAATTTCATCAAAAGTTCAAGAACGAAACACATAAGCACTTTAATGTACAAAAGACCCAAAGGATAGATCAGCTCAGATCTTGTCTCGCTCGCAGGTTGCCTTGCACTTGCAAAGATTCCTTTTACAGGCTACTTTACAATCGAATATCCTGTCCCATCGAAGCAAAGCTTGAAGCTGAAAGCATCATGATGAGCTTGTGCATAACCTAAAACACACTTGCTCATGTGTGTGTTCTCTGAGCATTTTGCCTTATGTATCATCGATATCATCAGCTGCGAAGAAGCATGTAAGATATGTATAAGGATATTATATGTGTTTTTATTTTGAAAGTTGAGGCTCTGATATTGTGGTATGCCCAAAGACATACACCTGTATTATTCTACGACACATATTTTGCCCAATATCGAATACCGTTTTCAGGGGCATAAAAAATGAGCTCAACATGAACAACACAAGAGAAGCGTATATTTGATATTGATTCTTTCTCCGACATCCGACATAACTTTGGAAAAATAGAATGTACCTTTTGCTTTTAAGAGAAACTAGATCATCCTCTTACGTTCCATCCAGAAAGGGAGATTGGAAAGCTCTTGGAAAGTAGCCCTGTCTCTGTCACTCTTGCTGCAGCAATGCTGCAGGGCAGTGAATACTTAAAACAGAGACTGCCATGTCCATCCGGATGTCGGAAATTAAGTTAACTTTATGCTATATACCAATGATTTTATCAGTGAGATACAATGTGCTCAGTAAGTGACATAGTCACTTTAAAATGACATCTAAGGATGAAGGAAATTTGATGTGAAATTCTTCTTCTAACTAATGCCAAAAGTGCCAAAACATATTATAATCGTGTGCTTGCGATTGGAAAGCAAAGTTTTAGGTTATTCTCGAAAAGTTTAATTACGTCTTATTTTACAATCGTTGCCATTCCACAGTAAATTTAATTCAACCGAGAAATCCATAATTGCTAATACCGTTGAGAATAATTAAAGAAGGTAAGAAAATGCATTAAAATTTTGTAGTTTTTTACCCCGATGAAATGTGTGTGGATAATTTGCACGTGCTGTGCTCTTATTGACTCCTCAGGTTGTAAAAATATTGGTTTTTCTGGACTAGTGGACTAGAAGAAGGCAGAGTGACGAAGGCCAAGGCCGAATACGTTTGCTGTGTTGGGTGACCATGCTGTGAAAATTAATAGAGCGAAGCGACATGTCAAGCGAAACAGAACAGATTATGGGTTCGTCAGCCACCACTACTTCTACTATTCGACCATCATCCTCTTCACTTTCTCTTCAGTTGTTTGATCACTATGATTTCCTGGAGCTGCTTGCTTTCTTTTATTTTGAGAAGCTGAGAAGCTTTCTCACAACTTTTGTTTTTAACCTTGGTTGCTTCATTTGTTTGGTTACTTATTTTTTTATGATTTTAGTTAGCGGTGGAGTGTTTTTAGTTGCTGTTCTTGTACCTTATTTGGGTTATAAGTTGTACCAGAGGCTATGCCAATGCTCGGAAGACGGTAGACTATGCTTTACAAGACGGAGGGGAGTGACGGACGGAGGTGGAAGTGCTGCAGAAGTGTTCCGCAACTTTCTACAGGGAAAGATTATTCCCAAAGTTGAGCTAGACTTTCCCTCTGGTCTCCGGGCAGGACAGACTGTCAATTTTCGAGTCGTTGTGAGATGCTTTTTAATAATTTTAGCAGTCTACTTCATGAAGGCGTTTGTTAGTTGTCTTTTTTTAACGCTGATACTATTCTGATCTTGTTTAGTTTCCTCTTCGTCGACATAGAAGATTACAAGTTGTTCAAAATGAACCGGCGGATTTACCGTCTTTGCAAGAGTCGGTGTACCTCCAAGGAGATTATAACTTAACCAGTTTGAAGATTGAAATACTCAAAGAATCAACCTCATCATCTTCACAAATCCGAATAGAACCTGTGACAGAATTCCTTCCAAGAAATCCTCAAGATGCCAATGCAACTTGTGATGTACTGCTGGTCAGTTTTCACGTACAAGAGGCTGGCTTCTATCATATTCATGTTTTGTATGACAACGAGCACTTAGCTGGCAGTCCGTTCCCAGCTCCCTTTGACCCTGCACCTTTGGATGCTGAGAAAACATTGTGTCTTAGAGAAGCTCCAATTATATTATCCGTTTCGGCAGAAATTATGAACATATCCGTACGACCGCTTGATCGCTTTGGGAATGAATGCAATTTTGGAGATGTTGACCCGGACAAATTCCATTTGAAAGTTACGGATGGCTCTGATGACGAAAATTCTAATCAAAACGTGGACACTGTGATTTTTAACTTTACTCGTGAAATTAAACGGAGATTCTGCTCAGTCTCAGGGAATGTCGAGGAGCATTTTGAAGTTCAGCTAGAAATGGAATTATTTCAGCCAGGAGTTTTTGTCGGCGCAATAACTTATGATGGGACAGTAATTCAAAATGGAACCTTTGATATTATCGTATTATCACCGGATGAGCATTCTGTTTTAAGAGAGATCTTGAACAATAATCCAGGAACTCGCTATCAAGAGGTACGACGACTTTCACTGACCTAGACATGTCGTCATTACTTTTGAGTTTAATTTTATAATAAATGACACTTTTACTCAGGCAAAGCTACATTCCGTAGGAGGGGAAGTGCAAAAGAAATCACGGCAGGTATATGTATACATCTCCGCAAAGATTATAGCAGTAAAGGAATATTACTTTGGATTGATTCCCTCCAGAGTTGCAACTTATCGCGTCCTTCCTGTTACAAAAGTAAGGAAACCATTGTTTAAAACATTTTTTGCTACATTCATTTGGTCAATTTTATACACGACGTGATTTCATCTTTACAGTTCAAACTGGTAACCAATGTTCCAGAACAGGGTAGCACTTGCTTAGTATCAATTTCAGACAGAACAAATCCGTCACTTGTCCTTGACATGGATGTCACTAGCTGCCGAATCGCAATGGCCATGTTTGCCCTGTTTCTGAAACAACGTTTAGGTACATTCAACGTTTATGACTTGCCATTAACTTACCATATCTATTTCATTAACAGTAATGAAACCATTAATTTAATTGTTTGTAGGTGGTTCTGAATCGTTTCCTAATAAGCAAAAGTTCTTTTACGAAGAACTGAAAAGTGGAAAGGATGCAAATTTTCGAACATCAACTACCTGCATTTATATACAACGTGCCAATCTAATAAATTCGGTACATGTTATAAATTTTGATTTCTTGAAAGTCAATTTCCATATTATAATTGGAGAACTTAAAGCATTTGAGGGAAATCTTTGTTTGTTTGCGCAGTCGCTTGCAGAAACCAAAAATTTTACTGGAAAAGATTGGTGCAGGAATTTTAAAATAAAGTTTGCTGGTGAAGAAGGATCTGATGACGGGGGTCTAAGACGCGAATGGCTTGATCAACTCTGTATTCAAATGTTCGAAAACAGTCAGACTGGAATGTTTTGCTCACTCGGAAACTCAAGACTAGTCCATCCGAATCACTTACGAGATCAGACCAAGTGGTCTCTAAAGCATTATGAATTAGCAGGAAAAGTAGTTGGAAAGTGTCTGTTTGAAACGGCAATGGGAGGATTTTACAAACAAATGGTAAACGGCAGATTTACCAGATCGTTTCTGGCTCAGTTAATTGGATTTACTCCTCAATACAAGGTATAGGTTTGAATAGTTATTTGCTTTGTTCCAGTCTGAATCTTCACCAAGTTATACATATTTTAAATATTTTAGTATTTTGAGCAAGATGACCCCGAATATTTCTTGGGAAAAGTCAAATACTTGTTGGAAAATGATGTAGATGACATGGAATTGACCTTCTCAGACGAGGAGTACAATACAACAGGCCAGCTCATTAAAGTATGATGCTGACATGACGTTTTGAGTACTGAAATTAATCGTGAAGATAACCAGTTATTAATTATTAACTTTGTGTTCTTAGGTTGTGGATTTAATCCAAAGCGGAAAGAAAGTGGTCGTGACAAATGAAAATAAAGAAGACTACCTTAATGCACTCTCACAATATCGCTTGCTCACTCGAGTTAAACGCGAGATAGAGTCATTTGTGAAGGGCCTTAGCGAAATAGTACCTGATGGATTATTGTCAAATTTTGATGAAAATGAATTAGAGGTACACGATTACATCACTATTGTTGCAATTTTTATGATTCTGATTCATATGTGCTAACTATGTTTTTATTCATTCAGATACTCATGTGCGGTAAAAGTGTGTTTGATGTTAATGATCTCAAAATGAACCATGTGCAAACTGATGACAATAGTAAATATCGGAAAATACTTCCTTGGTTCTGGACCGCTGTAACAAGCTTTACGGATGATGAGAGAGGACGCTTGCTTCAGTTTGTGACTGGCAGCTCAATTTTGCCTCATGGTGGCTTCAAAGAGCTACAACCAACTTTTAGAATTACCGTTTATGACACTGTTGGGAATCTTCCAGTTTCTCATACGTGCTTTAACGAAATATGCCTGTCAGACCACCGTAGTTATGAAGAATTTGAAAAACGGTTACGGTTGGCAATCAGTGAAGGATGCACAGGCTTTGCCATGATGTAAATGCTATCCTGCAATGTCACGTGCGTATAGTGTGATTAGTAGTTATTTTCAAATCCGATCTTAAGCAATAATGCCATTGATGAGATTTTAAAACACTCATTCTAGCAAAAGTGCATAATATATTACTGTGCTGTAGCTCATTGTCGAGATTATCGAGCATCATCATACCTAAGTGAAATTCATTAGTGTTCAAGGTATCAATGTAAAGATTCCTCTGCAGCAGTGAACTAATCCGACCCATATACATACTGTTGATTCCTTCCTCACCGTTTGGCTAAACATTATTCATCTTCTTATATATATATATTCAAGACTATAAGTACCTTAATCTAGCTCATTCGTTCGAGTCAACAATACAATAAAGACATTAAGTAGGTAACTGTCGTATCAATAATGTACTTGGCTCGTTAATGTAGCTTTCATGTCGTAATAAACAACATGAGAGCTTTCCGTACGAAAGCATTATTAGCTTTCATTCCGAATTTAATCAAATCAATATAACCCAGTAAGTACGAAACAGTACTTCAAAATTATTCAAATGTTGGCAATATAATATGTGTATGAGTACTTCATTTATAGGTGAATTTATTATTAGTACTTAAAGCAACTCGTCAATGCATGCAATATTATGTTTATGTAATCTATAAGCACTACTATTTGTTTTTGTACTTCGAGTCGATGACCTTGTCCTTAATTACAAATCAACGTTGTCGATATTAGCTCAAAATGACTACTTTGTGATTAAAAATATTACAGTCTGATCATTTAAGTTGTTTCGAATTCGATCTTTGTTGTTTGTTTTATGTCCGTTTTGTTTTTATATTCATTATTGTACGTCATAAACTACGATAGTTATGCAATCAAAGTCGATAATAAATTGTAAGATTGAATATAATACTATTCAATGTATGCAAAGAAATATGAGGTTTTACTCATTTATGCATTTTGTCTCACATTAAATGTCTACAATGATGGTATCGCTTGTGCATCGTCTTGGCCTGCTAACTGAACTTCGCTGGATACATGTTCACAAGGTTTGGGTTTAGGCTGACAACAAGCTGCTGTACGGATAGAGGTGAGGAGTGCTTCATTAAACGCTTCGTAATTTGGGTGGTCACTCAAACAAATTCGGTGAGCAGATGGCTCCGCTGCCGGAAGTTGACCGTAGAGGCAAGTCATACAGAAAGTTAGTTGTGGGGTTAGTTGAGCAAATTCACCTAATGGAAGTATTGAGCTTCCGGTGCAAAATTGCAAAAACTTTGCTTGATCAACTGGTAACATATTTCCCAAGGACGTCCATAGCCATTTCATAATTCTTGGAAATTCTGGGTGCCAATGTTCACCATCCACCTTATGATGCCTTAAATAAGGAACATGTGTGTATATCTCATGATTTTAAAAAGTAAAAAAATAATAATTACCATTGAGTTAACGATCAATTTATTTAGTACCTTTTCATTTCATGCAAATCAATGTTTGACCATCCACAAAGTAGAAGCTGATTTAAAAAGACGTAATAATTAGTAACTACTTTTGTAATATGATTGTCAATAATTTTGAAAGTTAATTTATAAGTCTTGTCTATCATACTTCCAACTCGTTTTCATCAAAATTCAGTAATAAATCTTCTGGTACGATGAAGGAAAATCCAGCTCGAAAGGCTTCAATTTCCCGAGTTACTTTAGATCCTAAGTGGTAACGAGCAAGGGCATTGAGATACAAGTCCAAATTTTCTTTTGTTACTGTATAGGCCCCTCCATGCTCAATTATTGGAACCATCTGTTATAAGCAGTAAGCTATATTGCTGTGTAACTGTAATTAACTTTGTAAGACGTTTAATAGTTATACCTTTTCCAACTTTCCGAACACGTCATATTCCGGTACGGCAAAAGTTAGCAATCCGTTTTCCAAATCCGTATTGTTAAGAGTTGTGACTAACGTGTCATACAGTTCTGGCATATCCCTTTCCAAAGTCTGCAATCAAAGGCAACAATCATACTAATTTTTTTTTGGCTTTGGCTATTATCCGAAATTCTCATGATTACCAATGCGGTTGGATTTGACCCAATCAGTTGCTGCAAAAATGACCTTGAGAATCTAACTTTCACTCTGTAGTTCTTTGACTTGTGGTTTAATGCTCGCTCAACAAGATATTTGCCAAGTATTTTTCCACATAGTTCATAATATTGAATGCCCCAACTTCTAATATTCCGAGCAGGATTTGGATGCACGAATGCAGACCTTTCACTTATCTTATGAAACATTCCAAGCGAGTTATTTTCAAAGCATGTACCCAACACGAGTTCTGACCACTCCAGCCAAGCAGACTCGTCTTCCAACACTGCGTAAAGTAGTTTTGGAAGTGAGCTTACAAAGTGTTCATTAATTTATACTATCGTAATTATGACTTGTGCTAATCGCTTACAAGGCTCTCCTATAAAAGATACAATGAATGGACTATACCATTTTTCACAGTCAAATAGTTTAGTTCCCTCGTATGACTAGAATTTAACAACAACATACATTTACAATCTATAACTCAAATACAGACATATGTAAAAGTGCTACACTATTAGCAATCTACCGTTCTTAATGCATCTGGTCGACTGATTTGAAAAAATTGATGTCGCTCTCTTTTGGAGCTTAATTGTTTCATGCAATGAGTCTTTAAAGAACCTAAAAATGCATTTAGTTTCTCCGAGTAAGTCCCTCCATTCCCTGAAACACGATATATTCTTTTGCTTGTAGTTGAATGTTTCTGCGTGATGATTCTTTGGATTAATTCAGCGTTTGTGTATTACCTGTTACATGAGCACGAAATTTCAGATATAAAGCCATGAACACTCTGGCATTGCTTGCAGTCATCCGTACTCGCAAGTCGTGTTGAGTTTCGTCTGATATAACTATAATGTATTGCAGCTTTCCTTCATTTTCAGGGACCGCTTCAACCTACGTTAGGATAATAATGAAATTCTATTCTCACTGATTATCAGTTACATTTAAGCAACTGCAAAGTTTTGAGCAACCTTTGTTTCTCCTTGTATCTTAAAAATGGCTGTTCTTGACAATATGACTCGCCATAAAACTTCCTTGATGCAGATAAACTTTAACGAAATGTTTACATAGACTTCCTTTGTTTTCTCGTTTTCATTGCTATTTTCCATTTCTGTATTTTCAGATTCGTTTGCATTAAGGTTAGACTCCACGGGCTGAATCAGTTCTGCCTTAAATTGGACCACATCGCTTGGTCTGGGTAGAGTGCTTGTTGACTCCAACTTTTCATATTCTTCCTTTGTTAGCGAAATAATCGGAAAGCTACCATTCTTGAGGGGTTGACCAGCGTACGTGATTTGTCCTTCATACAGGCCAAACGAAGGTTGAGAATAACTTATTCTTAGAACCAAGCAAATTCTACAAGTATCTGCATCAAGAGATGAACCAGGGTTTTCTTGCAGAGAAAAACTGGCTTCCAAGACCTCTCTCCAGTTGCGACCAATAAGTTCGCACGTTTTCCCACATATTGATGTATTGGAGTTGGCCTAAAGTCCGAAATATTTTTATTCTAGAACTATGCATTGAATTTAATGCTGGCTAAGTATGTGTTTTGCAATAAATATGCATATTTTACAGTAGACGCATGAAAATCAAATAGATCCAAACGGATTCCTTCGCTATTGCATGGGTAACCCGTTCTATCTCTAGGAGAAATCAGGATTAGCTGCGGCATTGAGTCGGTTAGCAAGACCGGCGTTGATGGGACTTTAACCTCACTTTCCCCTGCAAACATGTCATCTGGAGGCACAGTTACATAAAAAGGGCAGCCAGGAATAACAAATCCAAGGTACCGAACTTGCACCTTGTACTTTCCACCCTTTTCAACAGTGAACAGCAATCTGATTTTTCCATATTCTTCGTCAGCATACGATTTAATGGCTGGAATGAATTGCCTATCCACACTGACTTTGGCAGTCAGACCATTGAAAAATGTTTGAGTTAGTGCACCCACGTTTGAGTCCTGTAGCTTCTGAGGCGGAATGAATCCCTTTTTAAGTGGACGAAAGGATCATGTGACATTATTAATGCATTCGAGACAACAGAATTATCTGCGTAATAATGATCAAGTTTATTTGCACATACATATATGGTATAGACAACAGTATCCCCAACTTTAATCGGCTCAGCATTTTCAAACTGTAAACGACAACATTCAGCCAGAAAAAAGTCTTGAAATAAAGGCAGGTATAAAAATTGATACACCGTGTACAGAATCAAAAGTGATAGAACTCCTGCAATCGAAGTAAAGTTTTTATTGGCCTGACTTGATGGTGCAAACTGGTTTAAATACATTTGCAAATATATATAGTATGCCAATTTACCGTAAACTATAGTTGTGTTGTCTTGCACTATGCTGCAGAATTTATTTAAGAACATGCCAACACTGTCTGAGTTTAGGTTATTAAAAAACAGTTTAATGCAATTCATTTGATACAAAACATCGAGCTTTATCAATTCGTAGTAAGTCAACACACGTGGAACTAGCTCCTCAAACATATAGCTGCAGACTTTGTCCATTATTGTGAGGTGCTTTGCTTACTATATCAGCCATATTACAATAGAATTATTACAAAAATGTCATCCGATTCTATAGAAAGTAAAGTTCTAATAATAAAATAAAATTGTCTTTCGTTGTGATTATTATTATAACATAAATTCTGCCGTATCACACATAGTGTTCTTGTTTTAGTATCCACGGGAAAGCGTAAAACGTTCTCTTTGAGACTATTTAAACAAGGTCAGTAGCGCTCTCATAGTGCCCCGTATTATGCTTTGAAGAAATCTTAAAACACTCTGCATTCTAATTACATACACCTTCCCAAAACACACAACTAGAGGTTTCTTCGATGAAACAATCCTTTTCATTAGCTTATTGCTTCGTTCGGAGCCCCAGTCTGAGTTCTTCCACGAACTGAGAACTTTCCCCGAAATCAGGTGTACATACGCCGACGTGATTAATACAGCAGCCCAAAACCCACCCAAAGTGAGTACCCAGATTATAAACAGACAAATTGAAGTTATATCTAGTTCATTTCTATACTTAATCAATACCACATTGCAAAATACAGTACACAACAGTATTGCCGACTGAACTGGAACAATAAACATACCAATACGATAAACAACGCCATCATGAATCATCTGAATGCAAGTATACTCCTTCACCAAGTTTGTCCGTGATCTGAGCTCATCTTTGGTTGTATAGAACTTCCTACCTATTCGAAGTTCTTTCAAGGCGAATGGAAATGTTATGAGGCAGTAGAAAAATAGTGGGAAAGCAATAGTTCCCAAGTTGATGTACATTATAATTATCATCAAGCCATGATACAAAACAACAAACAGGTAGACAAAAATATTGAATGTGCCCGCAGGCATAAGATAATATCCCAGAAACATAGGAGCCCTGGGGAACAGTAGGATAACTAAAAGGTTGATGAATAACCCAAAGATAACTAAGCAGACAACAGAAAGGAACCCAAAAATTAGAAGGCTTTTCGTCTTATGGTCAATGGTTCCTCCTAGTTTATAGGTTTCTGGCAAAGAAGCAAGAGATCAAAAATTATATTTCATTTTAATTCCAGTCTTTTATTTAGTTTTAAAAATAACTTACTATGTAAATACTGGATATGCGTGGTATACCCATTCACGTATGGAACTAGCGAACGACTACATACGAGCAATGTTAGATAGGAAATTGTAGACACAAAACCTCCGACGGCAAAAGCGAAAGTTAGATTGTAATTGGTATAGTTTTTATATTTTTTAAACTTAATGCTTTGGCACACAACATACATGATCCAGGTAAGTATAAAAATAAGGTTTCTTGCAACGACACGTTCACCTTTTGCAGATATGGACAAATGGACAGATTTTGAATCCCATGATCCAGGGTAAGCGCCGAAGAATCTACTTATTTTCTCAAAAAAGCAGAAGACTTGATACAATGTTTTCAATTTCATTTTATTCTTTATTTCAAATATTCAAATAAACTTTCTCCAGCTAGCAAACGTCAACCTGTCAACTTTTGTCCATGCAACTGGAAAATATTAACCTCTCGGTTCACAACGAACCATTTAAATATGCAAGGTTGGTAGCGACATGTAAAAATTTATCGACTATCGACCAACTAAAATGTTCTTTTCAATTTAAATAAATGATTAAAATATTCATAAAAGACTTGCAGAATCTCTCATGTAATCACGCAATTAGAAACTCATGTATTATCGATCGTTTAGAAATAACTATGTTGGCCTTTGATTCACGGCCAAATTTAAACATTTATCGGTTCAATTTATATTTATTAGCCATATAAAAGAAGTTAGGTTTTTCCGATAGTTAGCAGAGCCCTGAATATTCCCTGAGACAAACTTCGAATAAATTTTAACACATTTAACCTCTTTATTGTGTAAATTGTACCGTGGTTCAAACCAATCGGTCTACAAGATTTTCTAAACTTTTGCATCAGTTTATTTTTTCCCTTCCAATTAGCAACCTTCCAGGACAGCAATGTTTTTTTACCGTTCCAATGCATTTTTCCTCCATGTTGCAAAGCCACGCTGCAGAATATGGTGTTGACAATTGACCAAAATATCACGAGAACTAACATGGTTTCATCATAGTTCTGACGGTATTTGTCATAAAGCAAAGTGAAGTAGCAGTAAGCAATAAATTTAGTGTAAACCATTTGGTATGGAATCATGTAGAAACTGAGAAAGCACAGAATGTTTGCTTGGACGATTTGGCAACACCGAAAGTTCATTATAAGATTTTCAGGTTTTCTCAAATCATCACTTGTCATATAATGCTTTCCCCCAATATAAAACTCTTTCGACACGAAAGGCACAAACACAAGACCGTAAATATGGAGGGCGACAATAGTTGCACAAACAATTCCATGAAGTATCAGGAGTACGTAGCACTGAAATGCAGTCATTACTAGATTCCCTAGATAACTGTTGTTTTGAGGAAAGACGTTCTCAAAGAATATCGGTGCGTTAGGAAATTTGATGTAGAATATCACAAGCACTAAAAATGCAAACAGGTAGCTACATACTAAGCTTAACATCGTCATCTCCAAACCCTTGCATGATTTACCCTTATCAGATCCATTTTGAACCATGTAGCGTCCTAAATGTCAAAATATTTATAAAATTTAACATTTTTGAACGCTTGAATTGATGTTTTGAATTTTTGAATTTACAATAATTACTTACTTGACATGAGCTCCATAAATCGCAAAAATCCATTACACACAGCAACTAAATCTTGAGGGAACAGACAAATTATAGAGAATCCTATCGATGGTGGTAGTAGGGCACAAAGGGACATGTATGACAGATTGAAATAATTGAAGTGTCCCTGAGCATAGTATCGTATTAGCTGAGCAGTGAAAAAGAGGATTTTTACAATTAAAACGAACACATTTGCCAGAAACAAGCGCTTCAAATATGCTCCACAAAACTCGAATTGACGACTACCGTGTTTCCAACGAAAGGGGACAATACCCAGTATACTTCCCAGATTTACGAAAATGTTTAGTAAATCATAAAATCTGCTTTCGAACATTGCAGAAATCTCTTTAGTATGATTGTTGCATTATTTGTCGCACCATGCCCCAAAGGGTAGTTTTTTTATAGAAAAATTAATTTAGAATATAAATTATTATCAAATGATCCTTACAACTGTTTATATTAAATATTTATGGTGCAAGCAGAATATCAATTTTCAGAATAATTGAAGCCATGCTAATCTGACGAAGTACGAGTATATTATGATGGATTGTGTTTTTCCGAAATTCAAATAGAAGACAAGACGCTTGGGTGAATATCGTTTCAGGAATGCATATAGCTTCCAATACCCATCGCATCGTTGATTCAGAAAGGGTTTCATTTTCATTCCCAAGTAAAAACAATTATTAAATTTAAAATAAACAGTTTATTATGAATATTTTATATACATCAATTGTTTATAGCATACATACAAAAGCATTTTTTCAACAGTCTTACTTCTGGTAACATAAGAAAAAGAATGACAAAGGACTAGGTTAGTTTACCATGTTGGTATATAGAAAGTAGAGTACATTTAAAATTAGATTTAAAAGTACCTCGAATAAAATTTACATTGCAGTTTTGTATTTCTTTGTAACCATAATATATATACACTTTACTGTTTAATACATAACATCAGGTTATAGCAGCTAGGTACATTTTTGTTATGTGTCATGTTACTTTCATTCCATTCGTACATTTAGGCAGTTCACAAAATTATGCACATTATATATTTTTTATATACCCTTAAATGCAATGGATGCACGTATAAAATATGAATTTAGTTAGCTCCTGAACATTAAATTCATGATATACTTCACTGATCGTGAGTTCATTAGTTAACAAGTTGGCAACAAGCAAACTAAATGTCCCTCTCGTCAAATCTAACTCTTCCACTCATTGTTTTATTATAAGGCAACAAAGACAAAGGGTGAAGGTTACCAGTCTCCAATAACATGGGCGTTTCTCTTCTTACGATACCCTGTGATAATCTTTTTGCTTCAGATCTTAGAAACTTCTCCTCCTCTAAAACAATATGCTCTATACCAAATGATGAGATGACTACGTTAATCACTGTGATAATGAAGATTTGTATCGTAATTAGGTTGTTTAGGATGTCTGCGATTCTTTGCGATTTTGGCTTATTGATGTTGAGAGAGCCGATGAAAAGGAAGCAGATTCCCACCGAGACCTGCAGCCAGAACAAAAGCAATGATAGGTATATCGGTATACATTTATGCCAAATAACAACTTAACACTTGACTGACCACAAATAATAAATTAATAAACACTACAGCTTATAGGAACGTTAAGTTTGTATGCGCCACATCGTCAAGTTCAATATCACATGCAAAACGCAATATCAGCAAAGCTACTTTAATTTACAATAACATAAATATGCCCACTCCACAACTGATTTACAAGTTCTGCTTAATTTAGAATAATTGTACTTACATACTGCATACAAATAAAAACACCCTTTCTTATCCGTACAATCTAAAGTCTTAAAAATGACCAGTAGTGGATGCAGTACTTACTTAAAAGTAGCCTACAAACTGAAAGAACACAATATTTTTCATTGGTTATATGGTTATAAAAGTTGCAGTTTTCATAAGACTTTATAGCATAATTGAAAACATTGTACATTAATCCGTTTTTGCTACATTTTATACTTGACATTTAATAGTTATTGCGTCACTAAAATTCTGGAAATCGACATTTTTATTATTGTGAAATGGCTGCTAATGAACTAGTTACTACATATGTAGGGTCAAATGCCGAGATGATGACGTTCAAAACGACAACGATGAATGACATTGCAACATGTAGATTGTTCATAAAATGGGCAGAATCCAGGAAATCAGGGAGATGAAGTCGGCAGTCCCGTAGCATATTCAGTGATAGGGAAAGTATTCCAGCTATAACCTGGTTCAAGTTACTTTGTATCAGATTCACTTACTTAAGAACAGTAATAATAACTGTCGACACCTTCGACATTATTAAGCTACAAACATGGATTCTTAAATTGACAAAACACATTCTCGTCTTTGTGCTTTTGTAGGGCGCGCATACACACATTTGACAAGTAAATTTGTTTACACAAGTAAGCTGTGTCTTTCTAATTTAAGTACAAATTATGGCATGCAAAAAAAAACGTAAGTCGATGAACATAAATATAATAGCTATTTTAAAATCACGCAAAAACAAAGTTTTAAAATGCAGTAATAATTCATTAAACGTACAAAGCTTTCAGATATTACAAGCATAATAAAATTTGCATGCAGAAGGAGTTCTTGCTACTAAAGTAAAGCATTTTGATTAGCATCATGTTTTACCTGCAATGCAAGAGAGACACCGATGAGAGTAACCATTAGAGTGTAAAACGGATGTCTGTCTTTTCCAACCTGCAGAACGTACTTGAGTTGAGATGCATTGGCTGTCAACAAGGCAATGTCAAGCATGCCTGCAAAGGAAATTCAGTTGGTATTGACATTCGTAAAAATCACTATTTGACATGCTTGTCTGTGTTTTACCTTGAGCAATTGTTTTCTTTGTTGCATATCTGTTCATATTCATGGCGGATTGCTGTCCTTTACCCTGTGCTCATAATTAAAGGGACAATGGTTAACGAATATATATGTAAAAAATCTTAATTACTTTAGTTTAGTTATGCATACAAACATACACGGCTGTCAAAATATCAGCGTTGCAATGATTTGACTCTTACTCCTGACCATGACTCATAAGTAAGTCATGAGTTGCATTGGTTTGGTAGTGAGTATTTAAAAGAAAACATTTTTCCTTGGTGTTTAGGTAGAATCATCAACGCAATGATAAATTTATAAATATAAGCTGAATCATCTTGAATGAAATAACTTGGAAAAAAACTCACTAAATTTAAGCGATAAATGAGCCTAATCAAACATTTAACGAATTTGGTGTACCAAATCGACTGTTCAAAATGACTCATGTATTAAAGATTAGAATAGAACTGCTGGGAATTCTTCGACTTTATAAGGTGACTTATACTTTGCGTTGACATAACGGAGAACCAAGTGCTTTCATACTTCTTTCATCTTTGGTCAATCTTTTTACATAGTAGTTGTTTTTAATTAGCTTTATAATAATAACGGCAAGTTTATTCAACTGATGCATTTGCCCACACAGCTTTATGCTAATATGAAAACAAGTACATGCACATACTTATGGATATAGTATGTCGAGCAGCAGAACTGCTTGACGCTTGCTTACCTCATTTTCTTCTCCAGGCACTACTTCTGTCATTGCGACTCCTTCAGCTTCCGAATCGGAATCCGGGTAATCTGGAACTATAACCAAATATTAATGAGGTCATGCTGTAACCTATTAAAACCACGCTCACAAACAAACTACCCACATGTGTACGAAAAGTCACACTAATGTTAAACGGAAAGGCAAGCGCATATACCATTCTAGTTATAAAATCGCTCTTCTCCAGCTCTTCATTCTTAGTGATTGATATATATTACTGATTGTAGTTTTACATGTATTAATGATGCATTAGACTAGGCGTAACTCCAACCAAACCGTTATTTATTACGAATCCCAAGTTAGATTTGTTAAACTAAACGCAACTTGGTAAAAAGCCGATGATGTTAATATTGTCAAATTACACCACAATTGAGTCAGAAAAGAAACCATGAACATCTATGAGTAAAAATGTAGTGTGCTTTACTCACACTCACTACCATCATGGTGATTCATTGTATCCTTGCCTTAGCTGAAAAGCTATAGTGTCCTCTACATAAATTCCAGTGCAAGTCATAAAATATTATAGTTCATGCAGGGATAATCTAAGGAAAACCAGAAGGTCAACGCATGAACTTACGTACTTAATTGTACTTGTTTAAAACACACAACTTTTGATTAGCAGTTAAAATGCTCCTGCTGCTGTAATATAGACGAATTCCTAATAATATAATTCAAATTTAATCTAAATCACTTTTAAGTACTAACTGTGTATGAATAGCTTAATTCACCGGTTTAAATGTCAAGATTTATATTTGTCTCCACAGTACAGTACAGACTACTAAGTCAGTGGTAAAGAATGTTGGGAAAAAATGACATCACAAAGCAATGTGCATGCATTTCTCATTTACACCTTGTACCGTTATGACTATGACTTTACTTCACGAAACGTTTAATGAGAATATTATTACAATTTCGAATACTTACAAATGGATAACGATTACTTTAAGAGATGAGTAGGGTTTCTATTAGATGAGAGTTAAGTCAATCGCTTCTTCAAAGAGACTGGAAGCAAGCTGAAAACGAATTAAAATGATGAGTAAGCTTATGCTACACGATGCTATTGACTAACACGGACAATATTCCCAACGAAGATCGTAATTGTATGCGTGGGGGTGCATCTTGTGTCTTGGTAAACCAAGCACTTTGGAAGCTAGGAACATATCGCAATGGATCCTCGAAACATGCCTAAATACATAACATCTTTTTTGTTGTTTTATCTAATACATAGCAAAGTACATCTATATATATGTTGCATGTGTTTTGATTACATAAAATATATGAAAGATTTTTTTTCAAAGTGACTCTCTGCATAGAACCTTTGCGAAAGGGCAATATTATTTTTATTTTTAAAGCAACCCAAAGGAGAACCTTTTCCGTATAATAGAACTGTACGAATAAGGGTGGGTTTTAAGGGATTCTTTTTGGAACGTTATTCAAGGCACTGGAGTTTTTCTGTCTAAAATAGAGGGGTAAAGCAGACCAAAGTTGCATTAAACTTAGATAAACTGCTAACAGTCCATTTTCTCTTCTTTGAACCTGGAGTATTAAATCTTTACAAAAGCATTGCATGAAAATCAACGCTGAAGAATGCATGTACTATAAAGGTTTCGACAGACTTTAAAATATTTGAAGATTTGCACGTACACGATTCAGTCAGGCTGAATCGCCGACTTTACTCCTATTCTTCAATTCACGTGTTTCATGTAAAAATGTAAATGGTAGATCTATACATGTATCGTATGTACATATATTATGTTACACATAATAACTCATTTCGTATGAGGACGGACGCTTGCACAGATATATGTTTTCTGATTTTTGTGAACTAATTTTAGCCACATGGAATGCACAAACACAAAGCAAAAAATGAATTGGAAAAAAGTAGCGTAGTAGAATCTGGCAGAATACATCTTTGCTACTAGTTTGAAGCTGGAAGCAGCACTCACAAACAGATAACCGAAGCTGATGCTACTGCATACAATATATATGAAGTTGTACACAAAGCAGCTATATCAACAATAAAATTATGTGTATGCACACACTATATGCTTACCTTTCGTTTGATTTTTGAATTCAACTGATGTTGCAAATTAAACACAAGTTAAACTGCAGTTTAAATCTTTATATGATTTTGACTTATTTCACACTAGCACCAGGAACGTCATTTCTCAGGTTCCCCAGCAGGTACAAATTTCAACAGGTACGAATCAATGATAACAATGACCTTTTATGAAGCCAACAAATATTGGTATTTTAAAATATTTGATAGAATGTTGCACATTGGAGATCAGTAGCACGAAGAGCACAAACCTACCACAATATTATAACTATGTTTCACTTTCTTTCGGTTGTCTGCAATTTTGTGTCGTTGCATGACGGAGGACAACGAACTGGTGAAAGTAGGTAGTCTACTTTTCAAGCCCATAAAGTACATTGGTCACATAAAATTGAAGAATGGAAAACATAGCACAGGTATTACTTCCTGAAGAGCAAAAAGTTGACCAAATGCTGCTGGACTACCGTGTAATTAAGTAGCTATATATATTTGATCCAATGCCTACAAAATTTTACCTACCATATTTATACGGAGCGTGCTACCGGATAACAACATATAAACAAATGTCACGAGTAGGTCCATATAAACACCTCTAGGAGCTGCTGATGTTTTGGCATTTTAGGAACCGTTGCCCTTTTGTGTTTGTGCACTTTACACATACTCCATTAAATATTCCATTCCGTAATCTATATCGTGATATAATTTAAGAAACAGCACTCCATTCGCCAGCATAGCATATCTTTAGCAATACTGCATCTACTCATACAACAAAGTTGGGAAACATAACATTGTTGTTCATTCAAATGTAGCGATTGCATGCATAAGAGTTGAATTTATTTTTGCACAACTGTGTCCTTATTTCTACGTGCAAACTTCGCCAAAATACTTTTATACACAAAATATGTTAGTTATGGTACTGGTGGTAGTGGCGTTGAATATATTTGTTGATTAAATTGCAGCATGTAAGAAAAAAGTTGATCACAGTTCAAGAATCTAATACTACTACAATGGACATACCTACCCCCATAAATATTAATATCTTGGTAAAAGGTTTTAGTTGATATATTACTTTCTGTATGAATGTTTGCTTGCATGAAGGAAACTGAAACTTCATTCATAAAAGCTTTTCCAGAAAAAGTTCTACGTTCTCTGCATAGATTGGTTGTATCATGTCATATGAACCTAACTCAAGGAGTAGCAGTAGAAAATATGAATTGCAATTTATTATCCATACATCGAAATGAATTTCATCTAATCTACCATGAATTTTTTTTTGAAGGTAACGGAATTAAAAAGATGGATAGCAAGTTGAAATGAAAGAAATTATTTAAAAAGCAGGTAGAAGTTATGATTTATGGTATGATCGTGGTGAAAGTATTCAGTCGGTCTTTCTGTTTATCCAAAAATGGACAAACGTATAATAATGGATAGATCTTCCTACTAGAAGAATCTCTCTACTTTAATACCTTGATGACACGTTACCACAAGTTACAGATCAAAAATTAAACTCATTAGATTCATTTCCAAAGTAACATTTTCAGTCTCAAGTAGCCAAAACAATAATTTCGAATCCCTTTCCTTTCACCGTAACACAAAGCCCATATCCTAGTCTCACTTTTTTGATGGATAGTAAAAGTTGAGTAAAAGCGTTTGTCGCTTAGTTTGCTTACATTAGTCAATCATCATCCTTGTGCCTTGATTACATTTTGAAGTCTCAGCTCAGCTTACCAAATATGGGTCAGATAACCTCGAAAGCAGAGCCTACCAGCTCACTCCAAGAGGTTTTTATGAGACGCTACTTATCAACACATGGTCCTACTTCAGACACAATAGAGCTCATCCCAAGTGGCATTTCCGACGACGAATGCCCTCCCATCGTCAGACACAAGTTCAGAACTGCTATCAAAAGACAACGCCAACTTGCACAAATTTTGCGGACTTTGGAGGATAAAGTCAGCCCACGACGATGCTTGTCGCCCTGCATGTTAAAAAATTTTAATGTGCCCGAGACTCAAGCTGGCAACGGTAAAAATGTGTTTAATTACACATGGGATGAACAATCTCAACGCAGTCCGAGGAGCAACCCGATAATCCAGCATCGTAAATCTTTAACACGTGAGCAAGTTGAGACCTTGGGAAACTTTGGGCGTCTTGTCACCACTCCTCATGATGATGGATGGCACGGAGCGGAGGAGCTTGCGGCGCTTGATGAAAACCATAATGAAATTATGAGGGGGGTAAAACGCTCCCAGAGTAGACCAGAACCATCCTTCAGATCTTTTTTATGGTGGGTACTACTGTAATAATTACTTATCAGAATGAAATTTCCTTGAAACACTTTCCATTCTGATATCCTTACAGCAATAGGCGTCAAGCCAAGTCTTCGTCATTGATCAATGAAGGTTTATCCTCCATTCAAGAAACTTGGTCAGACGTGAGCATTGACAGTATTCTACAGTCTACTATGTCAGAGAGGGCTTGGCCACCACGGGAATTGCTCAGCAAAATCTTAAATGATCCTAGGTATATAGCCTTAAAATTTCATTGAAGGCACCCACGAAAATCAATGTGGCATACATACTTACGCTTATCATTCATATGCAATTTCAATTGTTAGATTCAGACCAACGTCAGTTTTTCTTGCTCGTTTCCGACGAAACTCCCAAGAGAGTTACACTGAGGTGGTCTACCGCTACAGTAAATTGACTGGAGAAGATTCGTTTGAGATAAAAGGCAACCTCAATGACTTTCTTGAACCGGATGCTCAGAGACGTTATGAAGCTGACGCTGAAAACAACAATACATGTGACAAGAAAGCATTTGTGGACAATTTCCCATATTTACTCAATAATTTCGATGGGTACTCCACTTTAAATTGATCAATTTACAAAAGGCAATAACAATTGTTAAGATCTCAACCTACAAAAATTTATTTCAGAAACATCTACTGGAACGGTTTCGAAATGACAGTTGAAGGCAACCTGAACAAAAGACTGACACTGAAATCAATGGAGTTGGAACCCCCTTCACTAATATTCAACACTCTTGGATTGATACATATCTCGGCAACACGACACATCTCATATTGGTGTTTAAATGGATTCATGGAAGGGGATGAGATTGCTTCCAAGACGTTCATTATCAGAGGAAAGAAGCCAAATCTAAAAAAGTTGCATGTTGACCGCCCGTCGGATTCTACCGATGTGACCATTCTATTGCCATCATTACTAGAATCAGGGATTCCTATAGCCAAAAAGTAACTACTGGCCTTAACTACTTGGTTGAATGAAATCAAGACATGAATCCATATAAATATGGACTAACCAATCGAAAAGTTATTTTCAACATTATCATTTCCCGATTGAAATCTTACAACTTAAAATCTAAATCATTTATTTGTGACAATTAAGAAAAAACACTTTAATACATTTGTATATCATTATCTGTGTACTCCAATTTCTCATGCATTTTCTTTCTGTCGATCATACTAACTACTATACTAATTCAGGTAAAGTTCCACCGTTCTTCATACGATGACCAATTTGGGAAATCTGAACAACGAGCATTACGTGGTTCAGTCAGACACATAAAGTAGGACATAAGTACGTAACATGAACGTAAAACGTGTGCATAGGCATGCTTAGGTACATTTAAGCACATGCCACACATGTAGAATGTCGACATGCATTTAAGCACAGCACTACTATATACATTTCAATGTAAGAAACAACTTGTACATAAGTAGTATACTTTCTGGTGCTGGTTTGTTGAGTGAATACACGTAAAGTGCATTGTTGGATAAGAGTTTGGTCGTTTTTCGTTTTCAATTGGTAACAAGGGATATGTACGAGACAGATGTGTTCTCTTGAGTTGTAGCATTTTGTTGTGAAAATATGGAAAAATACTGAAAAGTTTTAACAATTCCCTTTGTTCCTTATTGAAACCATTGTTCTAGAAAGCTAGACAGAGAACTGAGTGAAAAATTTTTTAATCACCATTTAACAGGTGGTATATTATTATCCTGGTTGATTAAATGATTCGTAGACAGTTAAAGGTTGACTGTTTTTAATACTTGAAGATTTTTGGGGTCCTAACTGACAGATGTGATTGAAAGGTGAGCCAAAAGTAAAGATTCAGGTTGTTATCATTATATTTACTGTGTTGAATGATTGATGTTTGTTACCTACGATTGACAGCCTCATGATCAGTCAGGGCTTTAAAATAGTTGGTAGTCTTGCTTTTGGGTGGGGATGACATTGTCATAGGAATAAATGTCTGAAGTAGTGAATAGGGTCATAAAATTCAGAATCGCAAGGTGGATAGGTCGGGCTGAACTTGTGACACACAGATATATTGTCAGTGTGAATAGCTGAAGGCATTATGATAAGAATATTTATCTAGTCGAAGTTAAGTTGGGATCGAATCAATAAATGAGTTTTTTTTAAATTTTAGATTTAGCCGAAACGAAACCTTTCTGAAGTACGCTGTGCAGTTACTGTCAACTGTGAAATCAACATTAGTGAACAGAGAATCGCCTGTAAACCTGAAGAAGAAAACTAGAAACTTATCGGTGGCTCGACTGTCAAAGGACCAAAATGCCGCGGTACAATAATGATGGACGTACTGCCAAATTTCTCCACACTGGAGGTGGAGGAGGCGGAGGTGGTCGGGGTGGTCGAGGCGGTGGATTCCAGGACAATAAGAAATTTAACGGTTAATTTCTTTCTGTTTTATTTATGCATTGGTGGCTTCTAGTTATTTAGCATTGTTGTATATTATTGTGATATTCTTGTTGTAGATTTCAAGTTTACGGTACAACAAAATAGAGGAGGAATACAAAAGAAGCACAAAAAGGTTTTTCAAAGATTGGATGACGCTGGTGATGTTATCATGGGCGGCGAACCTCAGCCTGGAAGTTCGGGACAAGGTGGACAGTAAGTCCACTAGTTGTGCAATTTCATTTTAATTAAAGGGAAGCCTATGATATTTAAAATACCGTATTTGTACTTTTCCAGCCGTCGCAATAATAGGAAGAACCGTGATTGGAAGAATAAATTAGGAAAGAGCACAAAGCACAATGATTTTATATTCGGTCCAGGGTGGCACAAAGTAACGGTAAGTTAATTGCACTAAAGTATTCCTTAACGATTATGTATTTATATACGATTGAATATTAATTGGAATGTTGGTTTTTGAATAGTTAATTGACGGAACATCATATAGTAAAGATGCGGTCCTGTCTATGCTCCTGGCTACGTGTAGAACCCCTTTCACCCCAATCGCGGTAAGTTATATTATTATGGGATGGGACTCCATCATAGGAGGTGTCCGTTAGAACGCTAAATCATTTTGTGAATTACTACTAAATCAAATCGCTTATACTTTTGTTTTCAGTACTCCGTCATAGGCACAAATACTGTCTTTTTTGTAGAAGAACGAGCAGTGGCTCAATCATTAGCTGAGTGTAATGACAAAATAACTGTTGCCGAGAATCAGACATTGAAGTTAAGAATACAACCTTGTGGCTTTCCTCCGACTGCAAATTTTGATACTGCATGTGAAAATAAAGTTCAAGCGGAATTGGAACTCAGATTTCAACAACACACAATGACATTGGATCTGTCAAACTTTTTGATGAGCCAAGGCCTGATTAGGGAATACTTTCTTCCCTTGACACGTGCTAGTGTTGTGATGAAAATATTTGGCTTACTTGAATCTATGCTGAATACATTAGTCGGGCTGGACCTGTCGAACAATAAACTTGTGAATTTAGAAGGTTATGGAATATTACTGAAAAAGACGCCTTCATTAAGAGCACTCAATTTGGGGAAGAATAAAGTAAGTTAAAAGTATAGTGAAATTAGTGTACTAAAGTAATGCATAGATTGTTTAAGTCATGAATAATTTCTCGTCTTTACAATTTACAGTTTCGAGATATAAATGTACTTGACAAGCTTCATGGCATGCAGATTACCGAGTTTATACTCGAAGAGAATCCAGTTTGCAACAATTACACCGAAAAGGATAAATACATCAGGTCATTTCACATTTAGTTTTTCAGAATTTTCGTTTACTATGCTTGTGGTAATGAAAGGTCAAAGTACTTGAATGCAACGCGATGATCAGATAAGATTCCTGGCCTGGAAAGATTTTAGCTTTTTGCATCGAGTTTGTTTTTGATGGTTTTGGGTTTGGAGGTCCATTGCTGACAGAAGATGGTTCAGAAAGTTAGAAAACTAAGATTTCCTTATTAAATGGATATGCAGTGGATGAAAATTGATCCATCTCAAATTCGAAACTTTTTCTAACAGTTGAATGTTGTGGATTTTGTGCCAAGTTGGCGTATGAGTACACTGAAGAGAAGTAAATGGCGATTTAAAGGCTCATGAATATTGGAGTGTTGTTTTAATGACTTTTAGTGTTTTGTTTTAAGAAGAATTAATTTGTTTCATCAGCATAATCATCTATTGTCTGCCAAAATGATTCTTTGTTGATTGGGCGGATAAGCCTTGACGATGGTGGGATTATGTGATTATATCATCCAATTCCGGCTTATATTGCTGAGAATTGTGGAGCTGTATACCTGCTTATAAATTTTACTCTATGCGCGTTCCTTTAAGGAACTTACGATACTAATATTGACTACGTTGAACTGTTCTTTTTAATTGAGACAGGTCATTTGTCTTTCACTGCAAACTAAATGTCTTCGGTACAGTTCTTGGTTTTCCCCTTGGGATGTAAATCCTGGCTGTTACATATAATAATAATGTTTACTGATGCCTTCAGTACATTGGGTTGGGCTTTAACACCTGATTACCCACCCATCTTCGTGCTTCCGGATCGTGGTGTGCGTCACAGATATCCCTATCAGAGTCGGGCAGTTGCACCATGTCTGATCGCTTATAGAATTATGAATGGTGGGCCATTGATGAAACTTTCTACTTTTAAGATAAATTCGAACCAAGAAGTCATTGGCTCATATCTTCATTGTGAGACCTTGTGTATCTGAAAAGGTCGGGTTGCCCTTTACTCTCTAATTTAAAATTTAATTTTATTTACTTACTTAAAGTAACTGTTAGATTGGGTACAAGAGAGGTGGTTCAATGAGTTGCGTTTTTTGGTACTTATGTTAATGTATTTTAAGGTGAGCTTCTGTTAGGAAATACGACCTCCAAAACCAAACTGTTGCTGCTGCTGCTGCACACAAATGTACAAAATGAAAGAATGAATGAACTAAAGCTGCAAGTGCAAGTAATTTCGGAGCAGACAGTAATGTTTTCAGAAAAGTTGTAGAAAAAGAAGCAGCGATGCATAAGTACGGTTGTCGTCGACGTGTTGAATGGCTTTGTCGCTTTGCGCTTTGATTTCTGTCTGTGGTTTCAGATGTCAGTTTGAAACGAGACCTGTCTCTTATTGTTCGCAGTGACGTGAGAAAAAGATTCCCTAAAGTAACCAAACTTGTAAGTGTAATATTATTGCCTTCAATTTAGCATGACATTCCTTTCATGATAATTAATGTCTTTAAATATTATAATTTAAATGACTTCTTAGGATGGCGTGGACATTCCTCCCCCAATTACATTTGAGGTGTCAGAACCAGTTAAGATGCCGGAAGTTAGAGCGTCGTCATTTTGTAATGAAGAAGCCAAAAAAGTTGTTTTGGCATTTTGGGAGCAGTATGTAATGCTGTATGACTCAAATGAAAGGCAACCGCTGATACAAGCATATCATGAAACTGCTGCAATGTCAATGATGGCATCATATTCCCAACAAGGACATGTTTCTCAAATGGATCCTAGTAAAAAGTAATTTTATCTGATTGCACTCATTAGCCAAAGTCTAATTTCTTAGTCATTCGTGATTGATTTTAACAAAAAAATAATAATTTATTTTCAGATTGAGCGTATATATAGGCGACAGTCGTAATCTCCACAGACAGCCTGATAAGCACAGAAAATACAAACTGCTGCATCAAGGAAAGCAGGATATTATCGAGTTTTTACAAAGATTGCCGAAAACCACACATGACGTTGCCTCCTTTGTGATTGACATGCCAGTGGCAGTTGTAAGCATCCTAATAATACCATTTTATCAGATTTTGGTTTGAAAAGTTAGATATCAAACTAATTTATAATATTTTCATTACAGGAGAATTTTATTTTATTCAACGTTATCGGCCTGATTAAGGAAAGGGAAGAACGTAATCAACCCATTCGATATTTTTCTCGAACGTTTGCCCTGGTTCCATTAAATGGAGGATTCGTAATAGTGAATGAACTTTTATACATAACAAATCCCACAACGGAACAAATTAAGGTAAATATTAACAAACAAATTAATAATTGGCATGTTTAAGTGGTCCTACTTTGTACTTGATGTTGATTAAATATTGAAATATTTTCAGGGAGCTTTCAAAGCTGCTCCAATTACTGCAAATGCAGTAGTGAATGTTAATCCAGTTCCGGCTGCAGTACAAGGTCCTTCCACCGCAGTTGCTGCTCTAAGTAGGGCTCCTACGGAAGATGAAAAACGAGTTATGCTAGCATCATTTTCCCAGCAGTCGGGAATGAATGAAGATTGGTCAAGAAAGTAAGTACTAAGTCTTATGTTATGATTTATGATGATTCCAGGTTTTTTTAAATTAGAGATTGGTGTTAATTATTGTTAATTTGTTTTATTTGTAATTCAGATGTTTGGAACAGAACGAGTGGGATTTTAATAGAAGTGCAGTGGTATACTCTCAGTTGAAAGAGCAAGGAAAAATACCACCAGAGGCATTTGTTAAGTAGATTACAGTAGTTTTATACATGATAGAATAGATTATAGAATAAGTCTTGTTGTTTTATTTGTTTTTACAAATTGAATGTAAAAAGAAGCTTTTAGAAAATGTTTAGAAAATAATTAGACTATCTAGACAATTTAATTGTTTAAAAACTGCTTGTCTCCATAATTCAAGATATAAATATATATTTGTTATAACGTGCGCGTTCATACATGTTATAGACTGTTTTCTAATTTTAGTAACATATATTTAAACAGCGTTCTCATTTTTATCCAAAAGTCAAAGAATTTGAATTGTTTTAGAAATCGATTCCAGTAAAAAATTAGTTACATTTCGATAAACTAAACCTACCATGCTAGTACGAAAGATTGAAAATCATTAGGATCATTTCTAACTACATACTTATTTCCTTCCTGGCTATTAATTGGTTATACGAGAATATATTTCGATATCACGATCGCTTGCTTGACGTAAATCAGTATAATTATAATTATACTACTTGTTTTCGTTGTCGTCACTATCAGGGTATTCTTGTTCCATCACATACTGTTGATGTCTGAAAGCCACGAAGCTAAGTTCTCCTGGAATGTGTCTCAAGTTTGCGCTTAGCTGTGTGTCAAGTCCAGGTGATTCTATCTTTTTCACAACCGCCGTGCCATTTATTGTCTTGCGAACAATCACAGCAGTTCCACAAACTCTACTTGCGCGTGTAGTAACGGTTCCAATTTGAAGCAGGCACGAAACCTCAATACGCAATCGTTTCTGGATTCCCCCTCCTGGTAGGAGAACAGTTTCTATTTCGATCTACGTTTCATGAAACAATTCAATTACGTATATTGCCAAACGGAAGTAAAGTTTCATTCATTCTCCTTAATGTATAAATTGATCTTATACCTGAGGGATTGTTGCCTTCCGTACAACAGCAACACCGATTTCATCCTCCCCTGCTAGAATTTTAAAGCGATGTCCCTCAAACACAGCTTTAGGTGTAAAACCGAAGCCCTCTGGGTAGCTGTCACTCCAAAAATAGTTTCCGTTCGAATTTCTTACGTCGGATTCGAATGTGAACTTTTTCCCGTAACCTCGTCCTAAACTTATCAGTTTCAAAGCTTTTCCTCCAAACAGAGGAGTTTTAGCATGGGCAGGACGTACCATGTAATGAAAGCCGGGCACAATACGTTTATCCACATAGATGCCTGTTTTAAGCAAGTTAAAGATATTTTTAGTCACTAAATCGCATCGACCTCTCAGACACGCCTATCTACAGATTAGCCTCGTGTCGCGCTTTATACGATACCTCCTGATTCTTCTGTAATCATGGAATTTGCCACATGTTTTTCATACAACAGCAATTTTCACCATCAGGCAAACTATGTGTATGTATGTATATAGCGTAGATTTTGCTACAAAGTCATTAAATGCTACAGTTCAATCGAACGTCATATTCTTAACGAAGGATTAGGGCTTGGTTCTTCATTAAACCAAGCCCATCCCGTTCCAACCAGATGGGAATAGTTAATGAAATGATGAAAACGGTTGTCATCATTATCATCATATAAAGTCATGTCATTTGTCAGGGACGGTTACATATTAATATCACGAAATACGAGGTCCATGGACTAGACCGTAAGCTACAAATGTCTTGAATGACTTACCTATAACTGGAAACTCGTGATTTAGCAGCCCACTTATGGTATATGTAACTGGAATGTCTTCACCAGATACCGTGATCCTCCGAGTATGCGAATCCACACCTGGCATTAACGTCATAAATCCTTTATTCGCTTTCAAGTTTTTATTTTTAATGCTGCAATTCATTATTCGAATTAGCGTAGCGGCTCCTTGGCGAGAATTTTTTGAAGCAATGGCTATTCCACTGATGCACTCATCCGACACAAAGCCACTCAGCGATTCAATCTGTAGTAGACATCATCAAGAACAAATCAACCTTGGATTATTATTCCATGATGCTAAATAATATGATTGTTTAAATGATGAATGGTCAATACAATTTTTTATATAATAGGTGTAAAGTAGGACCTTGCATTTAAGAGACACAACCACCCATTTTTCAATCGTGCCGTCTGGCCATAAAAGATGCGATTGTTCCTTTTGCGGTTCCTGTCAATCGAAAATAATAGAATATATAGAATATACTCATGCATACAGGTGATAACGGCATCTGCTAATTATAATGTCCATATTTCTTACTTCCTTAACCAAAATGTTAATGACACGTGTAATCATTTCAAACTACTGTTGTACTCATATACTGAATGCTCTTGTTTTCGTAGTCTGGTAAAAGTCTTGATAATAGTTCTGTTAAAATTGCAAACAGCTTATGTGAATGTTCCCATTCACGAGTTAATGACTCATTGTTTATGTTGGGGATGTTAAATGCTACGCCTCTATAATCCCAAATTGTTTACAAATAGTACGATGTCACCCCATTTCATTGCGAAATCGTTTCATTGAAAATGGAAATTGAGCACGTTTGTATGGATAAGCGAATGATTTAGGATTGAAAATTGTTTTGTATGGTTAAGATTTGTGTTGTTGATTAAGATAGGATTCTGCTTTAAAGGATAACAAAGCTGCTGTCAACTCATAAAAACTACTCCAAAACTAAAAGATTTCTCAATAGAAAGTATTAAAACCAAGACTAAATGGTTCATTGACTGATCTAAAGGCTATTCGCACGTTGCCCCGAAAAGATGATATAATCTTGTGCTTACCTTGTTGCAAATAACTTCACAGTTTCCGATGGGGTTATGGTGTGCATCATACACGGTAAACTTATCTCCGGGTGCGACTACTGATAGCTCAAAACCATATCCTTCAGGTCGTGAATCACTCCAGAAATAATTACTAAAAGAAATGATGAAAATGAGAGGCATATAAAATTACATATATTCCGAAAACGCAGCATAAAAGTATATTGAAAACATTTTTCTGTAAAATCTTACTCGTTTCCATTTTTGTCTCCCTCATCAGCCTTGAAGACGATTCGTTTTCCATAGCCTTGACCAATTCGAAGTAGTTGCAATGCTCTTCCATTAAACAAATATTTGGAAGTGGAAAATGGACGGACCCTGCAATATTAATGATGCAGGTGGACAAATGAACCCTAACTAGCTCGTTGCTATTAATTTTAAGTTGAATTTATTAAGTACCTGTATGAGAATCCTGGAATGATTCGAGGATGGACTATAACTCCAACAACGGGGAACTCATGTTCTCGCATGTTTTCAACCCGATAAACGGCTGGAATTTCATCAGTAACCACTGTTGCAGTTCTCCTTCTAGCGAATGCTTGTCGCTTTCCAGCTACATGACTCATATGGGCCGCTGTAGGCCTAGGAGTAGGATTCGGATTGGGGGGCATTTTTCGAATTGGAGAAGTAAACTTCGGTTCGAAAAGAATAGATGCAAAACGGTAAAACACGAAAACAAAGTCAAAAGCCGGACCAATGCAAACCTAAGATGGAACGAACTTTTCTAGCTCCAGCTCTTCATTCAAAGAACAAACTGCAACTGGTCTTAAATTAGTGAACTCACTTCGCGTCCATGTTAAGCATTCGCTCTAACGAGACACTCGGACAACGCTCTTATGCACTCCCCAGACACTAAAGAATCATATTACCTTGCGTAATGTATAATGACTCCAGAGATTTATTGATACTTCATGTTTTATTGCAGATCACAGAACTAATGTGAAAACATTCGACATTAGGTTAAGATGAGAATTGTGTGGTATATCATATTTCACCTATTAAACGTCCTGTCTATTCCTTTGTGGTACGTTATCACGTCACCAATTAACACTATACTGCTTTTATCACTTTAGAAATGCAGCTGTCTCCGTGTCATTTGTCATTAAATCAAGACATCAAAATATGAGCGTGAGGATGAAATAAAACTATGAATGCATCGACAGTCTTGGCAAAATGTGTCGTTTAGAACGAAATAAAATGCTTTAGTACCATACTCACTCTAAAGACCAAACTCATTCCGTGTATACCTTTCCGACTCTGACAGAACTTCAAACTAAAGCATACTTTATTTTAGGCAAACTAATCCTTAAGTTTGTCTTGAGGCTAAATATCAAAGTTCACATTTGTGCTCGCGTTTGTCTTTCAGAGACTTGAGGATGCAAAATTAAACAAACTAAAACTTCAAACTGACTTACTGAATTGATTTCCGAGTATATATATTTTATGCATGACAGAGTAAAAAAGGATTATGTGACCCAGTTCTACATAAACGAACAAACTTCTGAAGAAACCTTTTGTCTGATTGAGCACAGTCAAGCCAACCTATTTTTCAAATTATCTAGGATTTTTCTCAATCTCAAAAGTCATCAGAAAAGGATACTTTCATTTACTAGCTTACTAGCTATACTTTCATTTACAGATTATATATAAGAATGAACATGCATGTATAAAACTAAACAGAAATCAAACTTTGAACTTTTTGTTCAAACAAAAAATCTAAATAAAGCTTATCTAATCAATAGAGGCTCATAATGAGAAATACAATTACGAACCGATATCCATCGGCTCTTAATATACTACGGTAATACGGTTCCATCATCGAAGGTTGTAAATAATTTTTTTTTTGGAATTCATGCTGAGGTTAAAGGCGAACTATAACAGCTTCTAAGAAGAAATGTTTATATGCATTTGGTTGACCAATGACGCGAGTTCAAAGTCAAGTCTTGTGACAATCTGATCAACAGACATTAAACAGAACCCCCTATTATCAGTTGTCAGAATGCAAACTCAAAAGGAAGGACAACCATTAATTCTCAAGTGATATGTGTATGACGACGGCCTGAAATTACAATTATTTTCGTTGGAATGAGGTTAAAAACACTTCGAATATCCTATTCCAAGGGTCTATAATATAATGTAATAGGTCAAAATGACTGAATGTAGCCGAGTCGGGGTAATAGATTAGCAGTATCTACCAGCTTTGCAATAAGAAATTGTATTATGCATACACTAAAAATATAATGACTGTTATCACGTTACCCCAAACATCCCCGTACTTTAGTATAGATGATAGAACTTGATTATGATATGACGAAGAGATAATGTTTTACGAGAGTAATCTATTTTTATTTGAAATTGTTCGCAAAAACTAAAATTTGGATCCAGGAAAAGCAATTTCATGTTTTCTACTTTATTGTAAGCCGATCCTGTTGAAATACTTTATACATCTAATTTGGTATCTTTACATATAGTTTGCTTTGGTATTAACAAAAGCTATTTTCCACATTCCCCCCGAGCACATCTACAAGCCTTTTCTAAATTCATCCAGAAGTAAAAAAATGCCATTATAATGCTTGTACTTTGTACTGTAAGCCTTCTAGTTTAGTCAATTGTTAATTGGACATCCAGCGTGTAACGTCAATCGATGAAAATGAATCTAAAAAGAAAGCTTACATGCAGGGCATTCGATTGAAGACGTAAAAACGTAGTTTGACATTAAATTAAAGGGCTATCATTTATTCAACATACATATTTACAACAAACAATTTAGGTATCTTGAAGATTTTCAGGTAAACATAATATAAACTTCAATTCTAGCATCACTTATCATCACTTCACCCCGTCGATCTCAAACTATATCACACTGATAAAATTATCTCATATCATTACTATCTAATAAAAAGGATGGAGACTGCGTTACTTGCGTTAGGAAGATTAGCATGTTGGTGTCAAAACAGAACTTGTGACTTTGAATTGACATTTATATCATTTGAAATGTCCAACATGATATATGCTAGTAATAGTTTTAAAAAACAGTTCACTCTCCAATAACCAAAGCTGCAAACAATTTTAACTTGTGTCAAATTAAAACTTCAATTAAAACATTTTGGATAGCTGGTTCATATAACTAAACAAAAAATGGATAATTTCGTGAAAATGCAACTTTATCTTGTAGCTCTGCTTTGTATTTTCAACCAGAAAGCCCTATACACTTCATGTGTCGTTATTGAGGTGGATACCACTTCGAAACTACAGGCAGCACTTAGAAATGTACAGCCTGGGGATACTGTAGTCCTAGCTGAGACGGAGTTTTATGGTTTTTTCAGAGCCGAAGTTGATGGAACGCCAGAAAATCCTATTGTAATTGAAGGTACTGCTAATTCAGTTCTTACCAGTTGGTCAAGCGCCTTCAATTTAGAAGCTTCATGGTATATTCTGAAAGGTATGAACTTTCAAACTCATATTATATCGTTATACAAAATAAAACACCATCTTCTTCTTACTAATATCCTAATTTACTTCATCGAATCAATTTCCTTTTTTTGTCATCTTAACAAGACTTTACGATTGCAAACGCCAAAAAAGGTATACTCATTGATGGTGGTAACTTCAACATATTGGATAATTTGACAGTCCATTCAATTGAAGAGGAGGGAGTGCATTTCCGTTTATTCAGCAGCGACAATGTGGTAAAAAATTGCCATATTTATAACACAGGTTGGTTGGTTTCTATAATGCTATTACTGATTCGAGATTGGAAGGAGTATGCTAAGAGGACTGGAGATTTATAAGGCATGGGAATAGTATACACAAATGTATTCTCTTCTTTCTTTCTAGGCACCACGAGGCCGGGATATGGCGAAGGCGTATATATAGGTCAGGATTACAGTAAATGGAGCAGTCCATCAGACCCCGATAAATGTGATCGTAATAGCATTATTAACAACAGGATAGGACCATGTGGAGGAGAAAATATAGATATAAAAGAGGGCACCTGCTGTGGAGTCATTCAGGGAAACTACTTTATTGGATCAGCAATGTCAAATGTCAACTCTGACGATAGCTGGGTGGATGTAAAAGGAAGTGATTACGAAATTATTGATAATGAAGGATTCTACACTATTAAAGATGGTTATCAAGTGCGGACACATATGCCTGAAGGCGGTGTCAGCGGTTGCAGAAACGTTTTTAGAAGAAATAAATCGGATCTGACCGGAAACACGAATGGAGTAGCCATTTATCTTAACAGTAGGACACAATGTGATAATTCAACAAGGATATATTCAGACAATGAAGTGATTAATGGGAATGACATCACTAATGGTTGGGTAATACCAGCCTAATGCAAATAATCCCTTCTTGTTGAGAAGGTTAAAATATTGGGGCAAGGTAACACGTGTAAAAGTTCCATTTCTTCCTATGTGACCAACTGTTAAAAGGAAATAAAACCGCAAGTACAAACCTTGCTTTTTCGATGTTAGGGAGCTAGTAAAAGTAATTATTTTGATGAAAAATACATTTTAATGACATGTGGACGTGGACTAAAGGCTTAGTAAAATCAGTAGAAGGTTCCTTGAATTATCAGCTAATAGGCTCATTATTCTTATGGATCAACTACGGAACGATACCGCATGCATCCTTATGCATTATATTATGCAAGCCAATAAACTATGCTCTAGTCTGGTAAGCAATATACTTACGTAAGAATATAAAAAAACTCTTTCTATCCTTTCTCCGTCTATGCATGTACCTACATTACTATCTGTATCATGCAGAGTGTAAAAACATCCTGTACATATGTTTTTGACTGACAAGACAGACGGGTTTCAAGCTGAGATCGCGTAGGCATAATATATTTTCAAATGTTCAACCGACGGCATTGCAATTGAATTTCGAAATATTCCATGTTTTTGAAACTTTTTAAACCAAAGTATTACGAGTTTTGTATTTGAATGGGTTCAAAAGGAAAGTACGGCACACACGGACACTGAACTGAATATAAGTGTACGCAGCATAGTGTCAGAGCTTCTTTAATATAATCCACCCATTTCAGAACTGAAGGCTTGTTGTAAGAACTCAAAGATGAATAGTATCGGATTGAATCTTATCATGAGACTGGGATGCCTTTGTTCCAAAGAACGGCTGAAAATTAATGGCAAGACATACTTTGTTCGCGACAAGCTTGGAGAAGGGTAAGTAAAATGCATATTGCACATGGTCATAGTGCCATGTAGCAATCAAAAAATTATCTTTACTGCTATATATATTGTGGAATCTGGTTTGTTAATAAATGTTTTGTACTTAAACCTTAACAGAGGGTTCAGTACAGTGGAGTTAATTGAGGATGCTACAAATCATGAACTTTATGCTTTGAAACGCATCCGATGTCATAGTACTGAGGACCAGAGGATTGCCATGTCGGAGGTGGAAGCTCACAAGACCGTTAGACATTCTGGGGTTCTGGAGTTACTCGATTATGACCTTAGAGGAAAATCCGATCCCCTGGAGGATACAACATCTGAAGTTTTGATAGTTTTGCCGTACTATCCCGTAAGTGAAACAAATGTCAACGGTAATATTTAATATTCTTAAATCTATTCTTGGACAATCTCTTTATGGTTACTAAAAACTATAAATTGATTCATTTGTTTTATAGAGGGGAACTTTGGCTCACGAACTTTCTCGCAGAGAATCTAGAAAAATGCATTTTACTGAAAGGGAAGTGCTTCGCCTTTTCCATGCAATTTGCACTGCAGTAACTGCCTTTCACTCTGTTCAGCCTCACCCATTGGCCCATAGAGATCTGAAACCTGCTAATGTTTTACTGGATGATCGTTACAATCCTGTGATTATGGATTTAGGTATGTTTCTACTCATTCTTTTTTAAATTTTGAAAGAATTTGCAATATATATGAGAGCTTTCACTTACTACCCACTTTTGAAATTATTAACACATAGGATCAGTAACAAAAGCACGCGTTCATATTACGAATGTGACAGAGGCACGTAGGCATGAAGAAATGGCTTCTGAACGGACTTCTATGCCTTATCGAGCTCCTGAGCTGTTCAATATTCCGTCACAAATAGATATTGATGAAAGGACTGACACTTGGGTAATGCTTCAGTTCGTACTTAAGTAAAAATGCTTGTGAATACAGTATAATAGTAATTCATAATAGCTCATCAAAGATAACTTTCTTATTTCAGTCCTTGGGGTGCATCCTTTTCGCCTTATGTTTTTTCAAATCTCCATATGACATAGTATACGAGAGGAATGACTCAGTAGCTTTGGCTATTGTCAGTGGCAAAATAGACATTCCACAAGACTCACCATTTTCAGATGTGAGACCTTTGATTTTTTTGCAAATAACTATACATTCTTCCCTGAATTGTAAATTGTGTGCATGCTGAAACGTGACTGAAATTCTTGTAATTTTCAGGGTATGCATGACTTGATAAGATATATCCTGGTGCTTGATCATACTCAACGTCCACACTTGCAGGAAATTTTGCAAAAGGTGAAAGACTTGGAGATGAAAAATGAGGGATGTGTCTAACATGTACAAAGGATCTTCCTTCATGGAGACATTGGCCCATTCTTAGTTGTAGTTTAAGTAAGATACATATTTATTTATTAAAAAGAGTAGTAATAAAGTATAGTTGTAGATCATAATGTTAATTCCAAAATGATCAAACACATATATAATGTATTTACGTACGTATACTATTAATTTACAACAAAACATATCGACAACGTTGTCTTTGTAAGTTTATGCTAATAATATGGAACTTAATCACTAATATTGTAACAATACAAATGGTTTTAGTCAATGCAATACGTTTACACTAGGGACTGTTCCATTTTGTTGAACTTTTGTCGCACAGCTTCTTCCAAAATTTTATATATAGCTGCACACCCTTTAATTCCCTCGTCCAAGACGTCTTTTAAATAAAAATTTTGTACCAGATTGGCTAATTCTAACACAATTATTTCATTAGACTGAGCTAGTACACCTATCGTCAACTCGGCACATTGACCCCTCTCTTGAGCATTGATATCTACCATACATACCGAGTGAGACATTGTTGCAGTGATTGCCACGGCATAGTCCCTGATTGGAATACCGGCATCAACAAGTGCTAAAGTTGCTGCGTTGATGCAAGCAGAATAACTTCCGCCATCATCCTGAAGTAGTTCTACATACACGTCTATCTGCGATCCTGGAAAAATGTCAGGAATTATTATGTGCTCCATGACAGACCTCAAATTTGATGAAATTTCCATCGACTTTCGATCCGCCTTGGTGGAACTTTTCCGCTCGTTGCTGCTAAACGTTGCCGAACTATATTCACAGTTGATTATCATTTTGTCTGGATTGTGATGTTTCTTTTGAGATGAACGAACCTGCAAACACAAAGTACAGAATAGTATGATTTATTGAGAAAACAAGGGTTGGCTGAAATTTTTGTATGTGACCAGTTTTATGAATACCTCGTGTGGTCCATAAACTGCTGCCATTACTTTAGTATTCCCAATATTAAAGGAAGCACTACCACTAGCTTGGGGATGAAATATTCCCATTTGACAAGTTATATTTCGAAGTTCATGAGGCGTCCTACCATCAGGACGAATCTGCTGCTCCCACAAGTCATCTAAATGTGTTCTGTACGCCATTCTATAATGTATTTCATCAAAACATTTTTAAATTCATCAATAAAAGGAGACGAAACTGGAAAATTATACAACCCGATTTTCTCGCAACAAAATATGCCAAGTTAATATTGAATACAAGTAAATAATAATACCTTTTTGCTAGACGTTAGACCCACGCGATTCCACCCTGTGATTTCACCGAGATCTTTACAACTAGCGTGATTTTTCTTTTCGCAAAGTATTTGTTCAGATAATTACTTTCACCGTAAAACTTTTAACTTTTTCTACATGCAACAAATAGCATCTGCTCTGCTGCTGTGTGTGTTCACAAAAATAAGCAAAACATGATATTTGTTCATTGTTGTTCCCTCCGCATAAAGTATCTCATGCCTCGTGCATCTCATAGTCAGAAGTTCCTATTCATTATATCTTTGGGGGGACCTAAGACGACTCATAAACCCAGAGCAAGATATCGTAACAAAGTCAATCAGAAAGTTTTCCATGCAAGAACTATCAAGACGGAGAAAGTGATTTTTTTTGCGTTCCCTTGTTATGCATATTGTTATGCAATGACAATGTCAAAATCTTATCATGCCTTCATTCAATTCATCCACAGACCTTTCCAGATCGAATCATAACCTAACTTTTAATGCTAATCTACCCTAACTTACAGTCTTTATATCAAGCTGGAAAGTGAAATAGTAAGGAACAGTTAAAACATTGTTGCTATTTTTTATGAATAAAAATCAAGAACCAGAAACCACAATGGAAATACAGAAAGTTGCATTTAAAATTCATTAAATCAGTACCTACCTACATAATTTTTCTCGATTATCTGGAAACTTTTCAGCACACTTATCCAAAGGACCATGCAGCAGCGCATCGCTATTTCATTGCATTCAATTCATTCGGTCATTATCATTTTTGTGGTATGTATCATTATAATTAACGCTCAGTCAGAAGTGTTTTCGAGAAAGATCCATATTCTTAGACTGAACAGTTTGATTTTGATAGTCTATTTTGGATGATGGTAGTTCTTATAACCGAGGCTGACTATTACGATGTAGCAGTAAAAGTAAGTAAGGAAAGTTATGCCTATCTATGCTACTATTCAGTAAAGAAACCCAAACGTGTTTCATTAGGTATTCCAATGTTAAATGTAGTGGTGGAACAGCTATCTGTATTTCTTCAGATCATCCACATCGTATCCCATTCCCAGGTACTACCTCAGCTTAACCAAGTGGTTAGCTTCCAGAACGCTTTCGTTGCAATCCCAAAAGTTGCATATTACCTACACTACAACTACATGTATTATGTGCTGATTCGATCTACGTTTCAAGATGACTTGCAATTGCAAGCGAGCATCATATGACACGAAACACGAGTGATCATTCAACAAATGTTTTCCCACGAGGGTGAAATGACTACTACACCTCATAAAACCTCATACTTTAATCAATCCATTCGTTTAAAAAATCTTTAGTCCTAACCTTCTCTACAATTCATATAGCAAACAGATCCCAATCAATTTTTAAAACCTCTCATAGTTCCAAAAAGTGTCATTTAATATCCGAAAAGACTCCATGACTTGGTCAGGGGTTCCATTAAAAATTTACTCATGTATGCACAAACACAGGAAAGCGGGGGTGTGGTTTCAGTTACATAGTAATCTTGAGCCACAAACAAAACTAACGAAAAGGGAAAATGAATTTGCTAGTAGCTTGAATGAATGTATCCCCTCTTAATCTTCTTATTTTATATATATATATCTCCGTCTCACCAACCACCACAAATACCACCCGTGTAGTATTGAAATACATATATAATATTCCCAAGAAGACCATGAATGCCAAATATGCCTACCTACCTACTCACTCATATCTTAATATTGTACAGTACCTTATCCAACATTTTCCTCTTCCTTGCTCACGTTACGAAATACTGACAAAGCCGATTGCAATGAGTAACGTAACAACATGCTTTTGTTTGACTGAAATTTTGCCATTAGCCTTGGCTGGCAAACATTTTCTTGGAGGATAATATTTTTCTATACTTACTTTCTGCCTGCAAAATCATCCATGTACCTAACACGAATTCTAACAGGAAATCCAACACACTCTACTACTACTTCATACATATGACATTGTAGTTATATTCGTAGTAAATGTGTAATATCCTTGAATTGAGCCCAAACCATTTGTACATTTTTTCTTCTGTATACGACCATACTGAACATTACACATGGAAGTGTACACCGTTGAGGAACCGCTTTTCTGAGATTTGTGCAGAGCAGAGTCACACACAGTCATCAAATGTTAATAGGAGCAAGAAGAGTACATATAAGCCAACGTGTGTGGTTGCGCAGTAAGGTATATAGCCTCAACTAATATTATCCTTGTTTTGGTTGGATAGGTACACATCGTGTTCTCATCAAAATGAATATATGTATGATATATTGATGTTGATATTCACACTCATCTATATACATATAACCAAACCAGACAAATGTAAGTACATAAAAATCATATTCCCATAATGCATAGACATACTTTTGCAAAGGTTTTTTTGCTTGTCTGCAATCTGCAAGCAAATACAAAATGCATACGGAAAATCTTACCTATACAAAATAGGATATATAGGGACATTGTAAATTGCTCCCTCCCTACTTTAACTCATATACGATAAGGTACAGTCAGTACTACTCCCTCTCAATCTTATAACTTAACGAAAAAGTACGGAAGCTCTAGCACTGCTATATACGAATACAATGGCTGGTAAATAGTAAGTAAAAATGAAATGAATATCCTTACTTTTACGTACTTACTACGGATGAAATCCAAATGCACAATATCCATATCCCCATATACTATCACATAGTCATACGAAGATGAATCCCTTTAGTTTAGGTATAGGAACTAAGGACCCCAAGACACATTAGAAGTGGCGGAGTTATGGCCAGGCCAGGGTATCAACACCTGAGCTTTATAGAAATTACTTATTAGATAATAATATACAATATCCTTCTTCCTTTTTAATTTATACAGAAAGAAAATAATCAGATTCGTCGAGAAGAGGGATTCACGCTAATTATTAAGTATATTATTACATTGTTACATTAAATTTAATCTACTTTTTATTTCTCCTCCTCCATCCTCCTAATTCCTCCTCAGTACTTTTTGTTTGTAAGCAAAAATTTAAACTATATTGCTCCAGAGTCCAAACAACAACCCGTTTCCAAAATTTGTTTTGTTAAAGTTCCAATTAGCAGCTTCCTCCTTTGATAAGTTTTCCGTAAGATAACATTTATAATTTGTATTTGCTAAAAAAAGAACAACAAGTGAAAACTCTGTACTTTTCTCTTCATTCTTCTTCTGTACGAAAACGACTTTAGAAGTAAGGAAACATAACTATTCGTATTATTGTTGTAACTGTAACGAGTATCCTTTGTAATAATACATAAAAGCGTCACGGATCAGGTCCGAAAAGGGATAACAAGAAATTTGGAAAAAATTGATCCGAAAGAAAGCCGTCAATTTGGTAATTTTTTTGTTAATTGACACGGCTTAATCCGATACATACGTACTTTTAGACTTGTAAATTAATTGTAATTAAAACTATAACTGATCCAGAAGAACCCGATTAGGAACTCAAGTTCAAAGCAACTTTACGTAGAAAATGGTACAAGATTGATTATAATAATTGAGAAAGAAAAGGATTAAGGAAAGTTTCACTTCAATTTTTAAAGAAAAAAGTAACAGCAATACTTACAATTAGGGAAATTATCATTATCCTTTTTTGAGTTGATAAGTTTAAGGAAGCTCGGATAAGTGAGTCGAGTGTTAAGTAATTAAGGGAGCTCTGGCTAGTAGCTGTCCTGAATGAATGAATGTCAAGTTGAGTGAAGATTGTTTTGTTGGTGTGTGGACTGAGTCGGAAGAGGATTTGTTTTGTTTGTAAACAAGTTGATACTAATCAATCTCATGTCAATTGTCAATCTCTTCGTGTAACCTGTACTTGTACATTATTTCTGTTACCGACAACGTCATCTTCTCGGGGGTGTTTTTATTTGATGATCATGAATGGGCATCAACCAAGTGCATTAAAGTGAAGTCTGTGACGGCAAAGAAGTGTCCAGTCCAGTGTGTCCACCCTCGCCGTCACCACTTCCGCTAGCTTTGTGCCAGTGGAAGTTGGATTTTTTTTGTGTAGAATCGGGGGTGAGTAGCTGTCATTGTTGTGATTATGATTGATTGATTAATTGATGGATGGATTGAATGGTTGCGGCTGCCTTAGTTAATGACTCTTTTTTTTGCGGTTTTCACTATCAAGTTGACGTTATATATATATATGGATACGTTATTGTGTTGCAGGAAGAAATAAAAGGATTCTACGACAAGGACGGTGAACGGTGTTTGACCCAGGCACAAGGCCTGTGAACGTGAACAGTCTTCGTGTTTAGTTTTATAATTTGACCTGGAACTGTGGAGAACCTTTCCCCCATCTTGTAATGTGTAATTCAACTACTTTTCTTCCGGTCTTGTAACTGATCGTGATCAGTTCGAGGATTTGATCAGTGATTAAAGAATTGAGAACTGCTTCTTGCTCTAATGAAGTTATAGTTCTTGCAGCGTTGGGGAAGAAGAAACTAGAGAGGACGCCTGACTGATTCTTAAGTGAGTAGTGGGTGGTTAGTGTAGTGAACTTTGCTTTGCTGGCGACTCGATATGCAGTTGTCTTACCGTCAGTGAGGTCGTGTTGGAATCTGTGGAGCTCGCAAGGTCGGGCATTGCTTGACCTCAAAGGCTCAGATTTAAGTCTTCCGTTCCTGTCTAGAAAACTTTTTATAAAAATTCATCTGGAAGGATATTCATCTGCATTTCCATTGCCTGAGAAGGAAACTGAGTCGGTATATAATTTAATGTAGGTTTGTGTATAAATTATGCAGTTGTATTAAGATTTTGTGAACAGTTTGGTTCGAATTTTGACTTTAGTCTAAATTTAACTATTAGAATTTTCGGAAGACTTTTCCTTCGGTTCTAAAACTTGAACTTGTTCAGCTGTATCGGTTCATCGGATATATAAATTATATGTAGGGTGTTGTAGGTAAATTTATTATTTTATTTTTTGTCATGCCATGAAAAGTCTTGAGTAACAAAATTTACAGACCGTGTTTGATCTTACTGTAGGCTCCCTCTCAACAGTTTTATATTGGCGAAGATCAAAGGGAGAGCTTTAATTGCTCTCCATTTGCACAGTGGCCGGAATGATTTTGTATTTTGTGCACTGAAACACCTGGATCGCAAAATTGCCAAATCAATTAGCCTACTCTATAGTGCCCTTACTCACTAGTCCCGAGAGTATCCAGTATAGCCTAGTTTTCTCTCGGTGATTGCGCCTTGAAGCAATTCATCTTTAAATTTGTAACAGACAACGAGCAAGCCTTGTCACGATTCACCAAACAAGCTGGTTGGTATTTTCTTTTAATTATAATAATTAACGAATGCTGCTTAAATATTAAATGAGATTAATTGTTTCTAAATTCTTATTTAGGTTTCCACATTGTCGTTTCATCAGAGTGCATTTTAGCCACTCTTTTTTTAGTCCGAGGATGATTATACATTAGATTGTCTGAATCCGTCTCGGAATTCAGGTGGGTTTTTAAAAAAAATGCTACATGACAGAAATTCCTATATTGTTATTATTATTCGATTTAAATAGAGAAATGTAACGTTTAGAGATAACTGGTGATTTTTTATTTTATTAATAGAAAAAAGACCTGACAATAAATCTGCCATCCCTCAAACTGAACATCATTTTTGGAAGAACATTTTAGTTCTTCTGGTAGGCATAACTTTTTGCCACTGTTAGAAGAATGGGACCCCCGCCAGATCTATAAACCCATTACTGACGGGGACCTAACTTAAACATGTGAAATGCAAATTTGCTCACCTTACTGTGGTGAAGCATAGGTCCGAGGTGAAGATCAACCGCAGTATAGGGGAGAAGATTAAATTTAATAGAATCCTGTGATTTATTTAAGTTACTTGCGACACCCAGCTGTATATACAGATATGTTTGGTTAACTTTCGATCTATATTAGAGGTCTATCTATCGCTCTACCTATTTACCTGTAATGTCGCTGTTCCAAAAATCTTCAGATATCCAATTGAAACAAACATAAAGCTTTACTCCGATTACTGCTACAACCGTAGATTGGGATACGTTATATCCCATATTTATTGGAAAATCAAATCATTATGAAGGAAGAATGAGAGTTGAACACTGTGGGGACCTACTTTTGGAACCCAGTTCACTTCATCAACAGCCCTCTACTATTTCTTCACATTGTAGTGATCATCAGTCCAGCAGGAATATTCAGTTTTCGGAGCTAAATCAGATAGAGGTCCCCGTAATTGGTTGTAAGCCGGAGTTTATCTTGGACAACGAAGGGCAACGAGGAGTGTTTGGTTTTACTTTGAGCGAAGAAGAATGGTCGTTGTTCAGTAAATCTCATCTGGGTAAGCTATAAAAGTTTGATATATTTTTTTTCATTTTATTTTTCAACAAGTCATTATTATGACTACTTTGTTGTTTGAGTGGTTTTGGTTTTAATTAAACTATTTTAAAATCAAATTATTGTTAAGCTGATTTAGAACCCTATGAACGCAAAAAGATGTGCAGCCTTCCAAAATCGTTCACCCCGTTTTCTTCTAAGGCAGTCGGGGATGGCGGTTTGGAAAGTGACCGGAATTTAAACAGAAGTGCCTCTAACTCGATTTTGCTCCGAAAATGTGAATCTTTGAATCCAACCCCATCCCAATTTCTGTTGAATGGGAGTGAGCCAAATAATAACAGCATTGCTCATCCCTCATCTCTAAGCAAAATTTTGCTCCTCCATAAATCTCAGGAAGGATTTCAGGTATAGTAGCAATAGATAGCAATATCCTAATTTTAATTATAGCTTTCATGTGAATTATTGTCATTTTCTGTCATTATTTTTAGGAGGATGAAAAAGAAAACTGGCTTGGCGATGAAGGATGGAATGGAACGGATACTGCTTCTGTTGCTGAAACCAATGCGGAAACCATAAATGACTCTGCTCCTATTGGAGATTTAGGAACGCAAGGGTCGTTGCTGTGGGAAGGCTTTTACCAAATTGACCAGAATGACTTGAAGGAACCTGAGATTGATGTGGAATTTTTGCCGACAACAAGATTTCCTATTACCCATTCCTCGTCTGTTGTGGGAACCATCGGCTCGCATCCGAATCCAATCATAAGCTGTGCAGCTGATCAAGCTCATTATCATCAGCATCAAGACCTCTCTACTTCCCAAAAAGCTTCGTTCCCTTCGACTGTGTACAATTTTCACTCCATCGATCCCGTGCTTTATGCTGAATATGATGATTGGAACGCTAATGTTGCTTCATTATGCGAAAATAACGCAGATTCCACTCCTGTTCTCTATCCAGATGTTTTATCAGTAAATATGAGTGGATATGCTATACAACCAGCACCAGAGTCCGGATTTGGAAGCTATGCAGCTTACGGAGATAATGAGGAGGCAACGGATTCTGGCAGGGCTGTTGAAGAGGTTAACACGCTATCTACCTTTCTTTCAAAATTCGATGATAAAGTTGCAGCCATCTGGGGACAAGGAAGTGCGAGAAGTACTTTAGGAGCAAATCTATTAAGCGTTGACGGCTGTATCTCTTCTGCGAGTACTCCTTTGGGTAGTAGTAATCCCTGGGGAACGCCAAGCTCCGACGTTTCTACAACTCATGGATCTTCAGAATTCAGATTAATGCAGACTCAGGCAACAAAACAAATATCCTTGGCGGCTGACGCCTTGCTTTCTGGAGGTTACGCATTGCACTCAAACCAAGACCACACTCACTTTGAAGTGCAATCCAACTCTCAAAACGCCAACAAAATAACTATATGTGATCCGACAATTTCACCGCCCAAAGGGAACTATAATATAATGCATTCAATGAAACAATATTTTGGAACTGCTCCTCCAGAAAGCGAATACCACATTATCAAAAGGAATGAAGCTATTTCTTCAGCTGAAGAAATGGAACAAAGTCTTGCTGCTGTTAATCATGATTATGAAAATGCCGGATTTATTGCATTTGCCTACCCGCAGGACCCTGATGAGCGACAGTCAAGAATGGATATGAATATGGTTGCAAGAGCTTTGGATTCAATCGACGACGAAGGAGATGAAGAATGGGAAATCGTCGAAGCTTGCACTAAAGGAAAACAGCAAGGGTATGATGAAGATTTGTTAAACAGTTGGAAAACTCATTTCCGAACGGTTGACCAAGTGGAAACAATCGCTTCGGTTAGAGGAATTGATCTATTGGAATCACCTATCACTGCGATCAGTGCCCATCAAATTAACCCTAATCTGCCTGAATATCGACTTTTTGACGTAGAGGTACATAGTACAATATTTTATTGTGAAATGAAGACAGACCAGGCTATATCAGTGATAAAAGCTGTCCTAATTGATCCTTTGTTTTACTAATTGTTGTGTGTTTATTTTTTTATTTTAAAGGTGGACGGTGAATATCGCGTGTTTAATCGTCCAGGACAGACTCTGTTTCCGGTTAAATACAAGGTACGTCGCCAGTTCGAGAAAGGGAATCAAACCGAAGAGTTGGGAGTCGGCTTGAGCCCTCCATTGGATCCATCGCAAGTTTTCCAGGCATATAAAGCAGCGTCTGAATGGACACAATATCTATCGGTACCAAACTTTGAGTTCACAGGAACGCTGGGGACACTTCCCCAATGCACTACCCCCCGCGACACGCGCATTGCATACGAATGTGACAACACAGCAGACCTCCAAAGTACCGACTGGTATAGTGTAAGTTGATTGCGATTATTTTTTTTATCCTACTTAAATTGACATAACCGGTACATTTACAAATCAAAGCTGTCCAAAAAAATGTGGGCTGATGTTATGTGTGCTACATCAGCCATGTGTGTTGTCCGACCTTGTCCAGGGGAGTGCTAACTTTCTCTCCTTTCATACAACACAAAAGGGATATAATCTTCGTTTGTATATATATGGTGGCATTTGTGCTAAAATAATATACAAACGACTTACTTTCTTGTTTCAATACTGTGGCAAATTTACAGTAGCTTTGTTCAATTCAATAGCTTCGATCCATGAACTAATTCATAATGTAACTAATTGTGCATGCAACTGAAGGAAATTTACTCTCAATTTTTTTCACAGTTGTCAAAAGGATCGGAATACAGTGGAATATGGGGAGAATGGGTTGTTGGAGAAGATACGTCAAACTCGTTGGTGCCCGGTGGAGTGGAGTATTGTGACAGTGGAGTGGATGGCGTTGGTTCACGAAGTGATTACTACGATGACATGTTTGGAGATTATGAAGGAGAGTTTGAAAATTTTTCTGGTATCGGATTTTCTTTCCCTGGATTTGTTGCGGCTAACGACACGGACACTGATTATGGACAATTTCAAGATGCTGCGAGTAGTATCGGATGTGATGCTTCCAGTTTATCTGGAAAACAAGGGAAATCAAATCGCCGCAAGTAAGTACTCAATTACATCCAACATTTCATATTAGATGGAATTTATACCTGATTTTAAAATAACTAATGGATCATTTCCAATTGCAGCAAAACAAGGCTTAGACCGTGTAAATACTACTTCCTGGAGGGCTCCTGCAGACGTGGAAATGACTGCAAGTTCTCTCATGACTCTGTGACTTGCCGCTATTGGGCAGAAGGTTCATGTCTCAAGGGGCACACCTGTCCTTATGTCCACTGCTTTATTGATGGGTATGTGTGTATTCGTATTTGCTTTTAAAAATTTTGATTTCGTTATGTACGTTTCGTAAAATCATTGGCAATCAGGTATTGGAGAAAATGGTGCTAATAGGAATATGCTTGAATTTTTTTTACAGGAAAAAGTTAGGACCTCATGATGAATATGGGATGAAAGCAACTGGTGCAGACAAACAGTACCACTTGGAATCGGAGACAGATTTTCCTGCTCTTGGTAGTACAAAGAACACAATGGTAAGTAGCTAACAATAACGTAGTCAGTCAGTTAGAGTAATAAGTTGAAATGGTGATTAATTAAAGTGGAAAAATAATTAATTAATTAATGGTCAACTATATTACATGTAGCTATCTAGTCGACAACCAATGGCCCTTGAATTCCCATCCTCAATGGGGGAAGGCATCCGACGTCTGGAGGATTCCTTGGAAAGTTTGACAGTTTTCACTGACAGCAATAGCTCTGTTGTGGAAGAAGAGGTCAATCAAGTTGAAACGAGACGATTGTTTCTTTTTGAACGAATGAGATCTTCACCTTCAAAATCAGTAACTACTGAAAGGGCACACAAGAAGCAAAACAGTGGTGACTCCGGGAAAACCAACAACAAGAATTACAACGAGAAACATCAAAGGTTGGATAGTCGGGAATGGTCTGAATCTAGCAACAGAACGCTGAGCAAGAGCAAAAGTCTTGGAGACACGAATTCTTCTGCCCCGTGGTTGCGTAATTCTGTGAGTCGAAGCAGTAGTCACACAACCGGAATCACCCTTGGTATCCCTGTGAAAGAAAAACGCAAGAAAAAAAAGCATTAGGTTAGGAAACTGACGTCGACTTTTTAAAATTTTCTGTTTTCAATTGGCATACACTCTTCATCTTCACTTTATTGTCCAATAATTTAAATAACTTTTAAACTGAGCTATTTGTAAATTGACGTTTGAGTTGAATGTTTTAACCCTAGTTGTTGTTGTTGTATTTGGTGAGGTATGCGTGTCAAGCTGTGGACAATGTAACTTCAATACGCTCAGTGCTTTATTGTTTTGTTACGCAGTTTAATTTAAGGGATAATTTTTCATTTCAAATTGAATTGTTGCACCACCCGTTGCTGGGTTTAATCTAAGCTTCTTTTAATGCTGCATTAGAGAGATCAGCAACGGCTGAGACAACATGATTGCCTGAATAACTTACTAATCCTTATAATTGTAAGAAATATAAGGGCAATTATCTGATCACTTAAAATATTTCAACTCAAAAACTACAAACGCTAATTATTATTACTAGTGAATCTACCTGGCCAGTATGTAAAATTGTTCTGAATTTCAGCACTTGTAGCAAAAGTTTCTCAAACAAATGCTACTAATTTTAAATATGTATGCCTAAAGCCTCTATTACCTAACATTGTTTCTGTGTTAATCCAGCCAGATTAGTGGATTAGCACTTGTTACCTCTAAGTATATGCTGCTACTTCTGGATGAAAGTAACATTGTCCAACCTCTGCTATACATACCTAAAGAAATATTGAAAATACTTATAAAAAATAACGTAAACTTGTAGGTAATTAATGATCGGATGGTTGCAGCACGTGTTTGTGAAACTGAAAAGATGATGATGGGGTTGTAGTTATAAAGAAAAAATGATTTTTCTGGGATTTGAAATGTCCGATATGAATGAGAGAATACAGCGAGAAATACATAAATATTCAATTCTACTAATAGAAATAGTAGATTGTGTGAGATGTGATTATTCAGTTTTGATTTGTTGGAATAAAGTTATTCCATAAGCCGTTGGATTGGAATTGTCAACGGCTGTAACTATTGTTAACAACTTGCTGCAGACGTATTTTATAAAGTAACGTCTGACAACCTGGCGTTTTTTTGACGTCTTCAGATTTAATGTACCAACTAGGTTTCCGTGTAATCAGTCAGTTTGGTTGTTTTTCAGTATCGGATAAATGAATTCTCTGATAAAGAGAGAGAATTAAAAGATACATAAACAGCAGATATACATAGATTGTATTTCAATAATTCTTTGGTTGATTGGTGAGTCTGTATTGTTTATTTGTTTAAGTATTGGAAACTAAAACTTGTATTGACAATTTCCTTGTGCGACAAACCTGAGGTTTCTGAGGAAAGATGTCACATCTGGATTTTAATAGTAAGGTTTTTGTTCAATTCGTGCTATGTAATATGCACTGTTGATGCAATCATCTAATGATAAAATGTGAACTAAATGCATCTGTTCAAAATTTTTGTGTAGAAATCTATTTGATTGCACGAAGCGGTTGCATAGTAAGTAATACAACTTTAAAAATTGTGTTACATCTACTTCCAAAAAAAATTCTGTACTGGAAAAAACCATTGTAACGCTCAGATTAAATTCTAAATTCACATACATACGTACGTGTGTTTTACATTATAATTGGAGGTTAACGTCGGAAAATTATGAGCGATCGATGGATGAATAGCAAGACAAGCAATTGGAAAAAATTGTGTGAAAATGTTGAAAATCTGTTGTAAACAACTATATACAAAAAATGAATATAAAAAGAGTCTTGCTAAAAAAATGTTGCGTTTGTGTTCTAAACTAATGATTTCATTTTCCCAAGTATCATAACTGCATTTCCTTATTCCTTCATAACGCATGACGTAGCAGGCAGTTTAGATGTTATATGAACGTATAGGAAATTACATTGCTGGAATAGTACACTCAACTTGGTTCATGTGCTCATTGGAGCTTCAAAGTATTATAGTATTTATTTTCATTTTACTCCGATCGTATAATTTCTATATTCAGCCGTTAATCACACGAACCTAGAAGTTAGCGTTCGTGAATGGCACTTGTCCCGATATTTTTTGTCCGAATTTCAGAACATTGTTAAACAGTTGTCAGTTTCATACTACTTAATATAAGACTTCACAGTAATACGGTTCTTGGTGGTATAAGTTACTTTAGTATGGCTTATCGATTATGGCTTCTTTTGATTTCTACAGTAAGTCTCCACTCAATAAATAACGCGCATATAACATTTCATGTTGTACTTAATTATTATATAATGTATGTATTTGTGTATCTGTCACGATCTATCAAAATTGCTCTCACAAACAAAAACGCTGCTGCATCGATATAGGGCACAAGTTAGGAGATGGTTCAGCAAGATCAACTAGCATTCACTCATTGCTTGGTTATAGTAGTGACCAAACTGACAACGAACATATTATTATTATTATTGTTGAAACTGAACATTTGGAGCAATATAAAATGCGATTACATTATAGCGTATATATATTACACAGCATTACTTGGTTCTTCCACAATAAAATATAACGATTCCCCCAGGTCTTCGCAATATATCTACTTACATTCTTTTTACAATACGAATACGAAAAAAAAGTTAACTCGATTATTGCAAATCTGGCTTTTCTACTACTTTCACAATATTCCAAGACACGACACGGCTTAAAATGTATGAAACGGAAGAGTCTTTCGTTGAGTTATACATAATATATTTGCATGTTTGCATACTTATTACATTAGCATTACATACAACACCAGTTGAATTGGTACAGTATGAGCTCTATATTATATCATTAGTTTTAATGTACAGTAAACTATTTACTTTTGTTGTCTACTCTAATTAAATAAAATTACATCCGCAATTATGTGCAAGGTACTTATCAAACCATCAGGGTTTTATGTAGTAGTAGTTGATAATGAAATTAAAAAATTACTGACTGGTGTAGTTACGTACAAGAGGAGTCGGCTGTGGTGTAAATGTTGGATATGGTCACAGCTTTTTCGAATTAAAACAATACTTTACTTGTCATAAAAGAAATATATATGTAGAAGTAGCGACGAATGCAGAAATCAATAGCTACAACATTTAATCTTTGGGTCCAATTAAAACAGGTAGTGAATCACATCAACCTGCTCAGCAACTTCGTTTTGTTGCTTCCTTAGCGGCTACAATCAACGGGGTTAGGCTAGTAAGTGGCTTCGCCTTCAGAAGAAACCTATGTCTTAACAACTCGGAAGCAGTCTGCCTTGCGTCAACATCAACCTCTAAACAGGCGTCTAAAAAGTCTTGAAATTCGAGTGTCATCTTATCTCGGTCTTTAATGTCCGGTTTTCCATTAGTTGCTATCAGGTAGAGCGCCTGGTAATTAATTAGAAGTAGTTAGCATTTAGTCAGTCAATAGGCTGAAAGTATGTATATATAGGTGAAAGCAGGGAAAGTTACCTTTATAGGGTTTTCGTTGAGATATGGTGGTTCTCCATCAACCATTTCTATTGCCATAATGCCTAGGGACCATACATCAACTTTGGGACCGTATTGCTTTCTAGTTACAACCTAAACGGGTAATAATAAATAATAAAAGTTAAATGTGTTCACATATAATCCATAGACAATTATACAAATTTCATAATTGCTGTCACCTCTGGGGCCATCCAATATGGCGTCCCTACGAAAGTCCAAAAAGGTTATCATTAATAAATTGAGTAAATGAAAATTAAACTGTTAAAATTTAAAAAAAATTAAACCTAATACTTACCGACCATGGTGGTCCGCTTGTTTTGCTCTGGACTTATTTGTGCACAAAATCCAAAGTCCGCTGTGAATTTGATGAAAAATATAAGGCTTAATTAAATACCATACTGCGCAATTAAAATGGTTGCATAAGATTTCAACTTACTTAATTTCACAGAGCCATCCATTCCGAGAAGAATATTGTCTGACTTAATATCTCGGTGAATGACTTGATTAAGATGTAAGAACTCTAAGGCTTGTAAAACTTCACGGCAAACTGCTGCAATTTGTCCTTCATCCATGCAAGTTTCTGTCACAACATCAGTCAAACTTCCACCAGGTAAATACTCCATCACGACCTGCACAATAGTTGGAGAAAGTCACCAAAATGAGTCTGCCACTACTTCTGCTTTCACCAACAATATCTCTAGCATATTTACTGTTGTCACAACTTACCCATAGTTCATCTCCAACCAAATAAGAGTCCAGATAATTGACGACATTTGGATGCTTGTTTTGTCGCATTACAAGAATTTCATTAATTATTAATTCCTTTTTAGGTTGTTGCTTGAAGGTTCTCGTCTTGAAGCTAGCTTGCTGCGCTGTGGAAGATCTAATGCGGTGGTAATACAGTACGCCGCAACTGCTAATTTTTTTCTGGTAATTTTTGATTGCGGATCAGCCTATTTCCTCTTAACTTTGTATAGATTTCCTCATCACTCATTTTCTTCCGCTTCTGTCTTTCGATTCTATCATTCGATACGCCTTGTAGCGGCGAAGTCACCGCTGAAGATGGATCTACATTGCTTGCAGGTAACGACGGAGGTTGACTCCCTACAGGGGATCTTACTATAGGAGGGCCGACAGCAGTATTGCAATTTTTATCTACAAGAGCACCGTTTGGTGCAGGGAAAGGCGTTTCAAAGTCATCTATAGGTTTCGTATATATTGACTTTGTTCTTTCAGGTCTAGCAGCGATTGGAGGTGGCGGTGGTATGTAATGGTGTACCGGACTTGAAAGTGTTTGTTGCTTTGGCGTATGTATAATTGCATGATTCACAGGAGCTGACAATGACGAGTGTTCATGCTCTTCAAGGTCTTTCCCTGAAGGTGTTTCCGGTGTTGTCGGAGGAGAGCTGGAAGGATGACTTCCGGATGTTGGTGTTCGGCTGCTATTACATTCTTTTTAAAATAAAAATTCAACAACGATATAGTAATACTGGTTGATTGATTACCAATGATTTTTTTTTTAAAAAAACGTAGCATTCAGCGAGATTACATACCACTGTTTGGTTTCACTGCAGTCATATACTTCGACTCCTGCTTATTATTAGCTTTTGATTCAAACCATTTTAAAACATCTATAACTGCTTGAGGATTATTCTTTTGCTCCTGCTTGGAGATGTTGGAACTATGAAGTATTGCTTTCCATTCATCCGGCATTCCCTAAAAAGGAATTTGCAATGTTGTTAATACACTAGCGTATATATTTTTTTAAACTTTTTTTTGTGACAATATGTAAATACGCGTACAAATTACAGCAGTTAAACAAAAAAGTTAAATAAATTTGCATTACTGAAGATACTATTACAGCAAGTGAAAGAAACTTGACTCCTTCATCATACTTAACAGCAGCATCACAAATACAACACACTTATCACAACACAACCTTTTGCTACACAAGGCACTACGTACGTAATATAGTGCAAATTTCTGGTGTGGTAAAATAAAAATGATGGAAAAATTCATTTGTTCTAATTTCACATACAATTTACAGGACAGTAAATAAATTAGGTATTGGTGAATGTGAATGTATATATAACTTGTGGAATAAAATAAACTTTTTTAAATCTACAATTAACGAATGAAATACTCGACCCATAAATTACAAAATTTTGATAAACTTACTTTCAACGGCTGCGTTAGCAAATTTGGCAATGTATTGCATGGAAAAGAAAACAAGTCGAAGTAAGCAATTGTTGGAAAATGCAAATCAAAATCGAGAATATCAAATTTCATTTTCTTTTCTTTTTTTCATTCAATAGTATTTTTTCTTGATGGGCACACTTAATTAATCATTTTGATTCCTTACAATACTGCATCATAAAAACAGTTTGTCAAGTTTGTCAAATCATCATCATTATCATGACTCGGAAAAAGTATTGAATTTACTACATTTTATAATAAATTTGGAGCACCCAAAAATTGTCATGAAACATACCGTAAATTCTCCCGTTATTGGATCAAATCCTACATGCACAGTATGCTCAAAATTGGTTGGATGTGAAATGTTAAGTTTGTCCATTGTTGCTTCAAGGCCTTTCTTGGATGATTTTGAGCCTTTGCTTTTGGAACCTTTTTTCTTTTCATTTTCTGGTTCTTTTGGAAGCGGTCGTAGGTCGACTGGAACAATTGTGTTTGGGTCCGGTCTAAACGATTTCAAAATCAAGATAAAAGTTAATTTTTAATCTCAATTCTATTGGCGCAATGCATTTTTTGGTCTGATTTAATACCTATTGCTGGTAAGGCGAACAGGAGGTGCTGGTGGCTTATCTTCGTCGTCCATAGACATCATTTTGGAAAATGTAAAATGTGAGATGTTTTCTGCAATAGCAAAACAAGTAAAGGCTCAAGCTTTCTGTTGGAATTTACAACATTAAGTCCCTACATTAAAACTTTCTACTTACCTCACTTCCCGTAAATTCCTTAAAATCTCTTTGTGTGAGTAAACTGGGTAATGTTGAGTACTGCAGCATAAGCTAGTGGACACTTATCCTATACCTAGTCTTGGATGACTGCATTCGAGATTCTGGCTTATGGAATGTCCTGATTTCCACAGCAAATTCTAACATCTTCGTCACTTCCTTTCCGTCGCATTGAAAAGCATGCGATTGAATACTTAAACCCTAATGCCGTAGAACCCTTCGAAACTGATCAGTGATCGGCAACGACATCTAAAAACTGTTTCCTCCTCTTCCACACAAAGTTGCACCTCTCATCAAAGTAAACTGGGGACACTATCAATCAAGGATAACAAACAAACGACATGCACTTTAGAAACTTCATAAATTTTTCTTAAGGTCACTAAAAATGTCTCACAATACACTGTTCCATCCCTATTCTATTTCTGCTCACTTATTTTACCTCACAGATTGATTCAATGGCCAAAAATGATCATGCCGATTGATTTGATCCTCTATATTTTTGTTGCGCAAAATTCTATTCAATTTATTACGGAACTTCCAACTACAAATGCAACAGTCTGGGTTGCATAATAATTCACAATTGCATCCGCTGCAATAAAGGAAATTAGATCATACTCCGCTATTTACAATGTAGCTTCTGCCTTCTGCAGCAATCTGTAACGAACCAAAACCAACCAACTTGAATTGAATACTCATCTAACTCATGAGGTCATAAATTTGCACAATTTTAAGTGTGATTGCAGCTCATCATCATCGTCAACAGCATCACTAACCTCAACGTGTTCATGATAAGAGCAAGAGTTGAGAGAGATCGTGATGATGACTCACACTCTTTGCACCTACAAGGTAAACACAAATATGCACTTTTTTTTCCAAAAATTACAACAAGCTGCAAACCTGACTAATTGAATCAGACTTTCAGAACAAAGTAAAACATTTTTATGCAGACAGATCACACAACACAATCCAGAAACTTTTTACTCAACCACAATCAATTATTCATAGCCCGTAAAATTTCACCCCAAATGTGAATTCAGCAAAGTTCGTGTGGGCAATACCAAGTGCGTTTTTATCCTAAGCATAATTCTAAGTGGTGATTATCCTAATGTTTTAAATGTGCTCACAATTTACCTCATTTAAAAAATAACTCGTCCACACTCTTTCTTCTCGTCTCTATCTTTTGTGTTCCTCTGAGAAACTTTTTTATACATCATCACATCACATCACGGAACGAAAAAGACACTTTATTTCCATCCGTACTTACTAATCCGTAATCCGTCCATGTAGTATTGTATTTTTGTTGCATTGCATTACTTCTTACTACATTGCATTGCAAGCAAAAGCAACCCAAACCAAACCACACACTCGCACACAGACCTCTCTTCGCTCTATATGCACAATAATATCCTTCTGATATAAGTACACACAGAGCAGCATACCTATATAATATCATATCATATCTATTCCATAATATGCATAAGTCCACTAGTTCTGTAAGGACCGTGTAGGTAGGTAAGTTACGCTCAGAACAGAAGAGCTGAAAAAGCATAGCCGTTTAGGTAAACCAATGCAAAGTAAACTAATAGTATGATAATGTTTCAGATGTGTACATTCTATTCTACCTTGCATAAACCGTTTTTCCTGGATTTGGTGGAATTTTATTTGCCTTATTCAGGGAAATTACTTTATAAGGAGCTTTCCGTTCTTGAGCATACAATCGACCTACTGCTATGCCTATGCCTATTATTTCGTTTTGGACTGTTTTGTGTTTAGAAGGACGTGGGACTGATATGATAATCATTCATGCTGATGGTTTAATTTGATAGCGTAAAGGAACGATCCAACGTAATTAAAATACAAATGAAAATAATCAATGTGTATGCATATGTATGTGTAATTGGTTGATAAACATGTAAATGACATGGCTGTAGAGTTATCATGAATCCATCGTTTATATAGATAGCGTCATCATGCATTCGTAAATACAACTCAACCTTTCTTGGAACGAGGGGCTTCCGTCATGTCATATATTATAACTAGAGCAAAATTTATGCATTTGCTGATTTAATCATTTTCGCATTAATAGTATGAATGAGTGTATGCAAGAATTTGCTACCCGATTAGGCACAGCTATCGGACTCTCTCATTCATTCATTCATTTTTTGATTTGATATGGGCTAGTTCTTGTGCACATTTTTGGTCAGATTGGGATTTGGTTTGGAAAGATAAGTATTATGATGATAATGATTTGATGTTTATTTATGAACGATGGTGGCACTGAACCTTTTACGAGCATTGATTTGCAATCAAATGATGTAAGACATTCGGTAGATAGTGGCTAAAGAGGACGTACTAATGTATGAAGTTGTGTGCATGAATATGAATGCAAACTCTTGTTTGAGTAAAAGTTTATGCATATATAATTATCTATTTACTCCTATTGAAGACCCATTTTACCGACGTGAGTATGAGATGTTGACTCAAGTTTGCATAGCATGCTGTCAGTTAGACAACCAAACAATTATGAAAGTTGTCGAGTTGAGAGAGAAACAAGAGTCAACTAGAAAATGTTTTTGTGGTGATGATTACAAACTATATTGAATTCATGAATTTGGGTTCGTTTATGAAGATGCAGATGAACGGGAAACTTTGTCTTAGACTGGCTGTCCTATCCTGGCTGGCGTGGCTCTGATGGTGGATATGAAGTACAGGAAAGATTTATGATTGCGTACTTTTCAAAACTTCTACCCATTTATTGGCAGCATCTCAAAATCTGTGTGTTCCACGTCCGTACTCATAATATATATATACCATCGTTGTTTAGATGGTTGTTGGTAGACAATGATATGATGATTTGATATTAAATCCTCATCATCTTCAATAATCATCATCATCCTGTCTGACGAGATGAAATGTACAGTTCTGTTTCTAATATGGAAAAATTATGTTTAGTTTGTGGTGTATACAGAATAGAGATACGCACATAAAAAGCGTAAACCAGCATGGCAATGACTGTTTGCATCTCATCGCATTCATCTATCTACACACTTCCCTTGATACATGCACCATCTAATCCTACACTTGTGTGTGTGTAAATTTTTGGCTATCGAAGGAAATCATGATGTCATGCATATATAGTAAGTCATCATCCTCACCATCAACATCAAACCATTGCATTGCATTGATTTTGGTACTATTATTATTCAGATGCATGAGACAGAGAGAAGAGAAAACTTCATTTCATTCCACTTGCTTCTTGGGTGTTTGGTTTGTGACTAGATTGTTACGTACGTACTCCCAGCTTTTTTTGTTTGCTTCGTTCAGATGATGATGATGCGTATGGTGGTGGTGGTGATGATGCCTTGATTACTCATTCATATATGCCAAGTTGTGGAGAGAGAAAAAGTTGGACCCGATGTATGTTACGTCTCTATACTCATGCCAAGCTCTTTATATGAGACACGCCAACAAATTTTGACTTTAATGTTGAGGTTGCTGTACGTTTAGTTCTGCTGCAATGTGTGTGTGATGTGCTTTTTCCATAGAATAATATGGTTCTCTCGAGGAAATTTACTATCCCTTTTGCTGTCATATGCATTCACCATTCACACTTGAATATATGAATTTTTAGCCATGAAGTAGTAATGATATTACAGCACCACCACTGTTTCCTCTTTGCTAAAAACCAGAAAAAGCACTACCGTGGTCAGGCATAAAGTTCATACTTTTTCCCGTTCTTTTGCGGACTATGGATGGAGCCCTTTTCTTGCTTTTCCACAAATATGCAACACCAAGAAGTGCTATGAACAATGTAAATGAATACGTATCCATTATCGGAGTTGATGATGCAGCAAAACGAGAAAACTCTCTGTGTTGCCTTAACCAGGTACTTTACCACAGAATCAGTGAAACACAAAAGAGTAGTGCATGTGTTTGCATTTCAACGACAACTGCTCCTGCCTGCTGCCTCTGCTGTGTCGTGTGTGCTCTCATTCAAAATGAGTAGGGGTATATATTATAATGCTAATAATATATATTTCTCTAGGTTCATGTCATGTACTTATGTATATGATGTAGAGATTTTGTTCCTTCCAATTCTTACTATCAAAAGGAGGAAGTGGTACATTGAGAGAGTTGTTTAGTATGATATGATAAGGGTAAAAGTCGCTGCTCTCCGAAGTGTTTCATGTCTCGTGTTTCAAGTTCTTTGAGTAAGCAACCAAACCAAGACAGCAGCAGTCCTTTACAAATAATGCTTGCTTTTACTTTTTTTTGAGTCAGTAGTGTGCTTCCCCTAAAAATACTGTATCATGTTACATCAATACTTTTTCATAGGACTCACTCAGCCAGGTTACAATTTTGGAGCTGCAAGTAAAACATATATTACACGAGCACAGAGAAAAAAGTTCTGCAGTGAGTTTCTGCTTGGGTTTGGGTATCTATCGAATGAGTAAAAGTGGTAGCAAGCAAATGCCGTAGAGAACATAATATTTCATGTAACAAGATCCACTACACATCTACTCAAAGCCTCTCTGCATGAGTGCCACGATGTGTAGGGAACGGAACGAAACGTAAAATGATCTCAAAGTTGATATTCCTCTGCCTAACAACATTGTATTCCGCTACACCAAAGGAGTAGAAGGACGTCTTCCTCTGTTTTAAACTTTCACTTGGATTACGTTATTACTCCATTAATTTCATTAAGGATTAAACGGAAGAGAAATAATTATCAACATGTTCCTACTTCTCTCTGCCCTCATGTAGTTGGAGTCCGAAACCCAAGAATCCTTCCCAAAACTTTTCATCTCTATGCAATCTTCTCTCTACTTCTACTACAATGCAATGTTTGCCTACCTATGTTCCGTGTTATATCTACACGATCTTGCCTCTTGTCCCGAGTTGTATGCTAGTTTCAACTAAAAAGAAAGTAGTAGTCTAGAAAAGTTTAGGAAAAGTTATGAACTAAGTAAGTATATTATCTCTAATTGCCCAATGTTGTTTATAGCTTCCTGTTTCATTTTTTTCGGGGGTTTTGTTGATAATTTCCAAATATGCGTACTAACGATGTAAATGCAGTTAGCCATATTATTCGATGAAAGTAATTTGAGCAATAAAAGCTCATGTTGTAAAGTTGTTTTTTTGCTTTCCTGTGTGGAATTTATTTCATTTTCTATTTAGATTAATAAGTAAGATTTAGCAGTACATTTTCACTTGCTGCATGTGACATTGCACAAGAGCTGAAAGGATCGACAGAAAGCGCAGTGCAGAGGCTGGCTTTCTCTAACCAGTAGATATATAGGAAGCTATTTAGCATTTTGGCACTAAATCACGTTTTATCATTCATCTTTCATTCATGCATTGCGGATATCACTCTTCTTCTTAAACTAATAATAATACAGAGCAGTTTGTACCATTCATTCCATATCATGGGTTAAAGTTTCACCCCACCACCCTCTAATGTCGCATACTCTTCTTCCATATGACGGCCCGTTGAGGAACTCAGACATGCCTTTCTTTGACGCTGGCTTCCCCTTCGAATCCACTATGGGTTGTCCATGCTGTGCCCCAGCTTGTTGCTCATCCCATGATATGCCATCCGTTGACTGCTGTCCTTGCGTGTCCTTCGCTACCAAGAAAGACAACCGCTTCACATCACTACCAGAGCTGACACTGTCAGAGCGAGAGGAAGACGAGACGTGAGATACAGAAATGGGTTCGCTCATATCCAAAGATCTTCCCAATCTCTGTTTCATTGCGGATTTCGTTGGCTCTGGCCCCAAAGAGCCTGTTGTGGAACTGACGGATGGCTGCAGAACGAATGGGGCATGTTGGTGTGGTGGATGAACTTCGTGTTGCTCAGGATTCGAAGGTGATGTAACTGATGAGCTTGACTGAGCTTGTAAAGTGGTTGCATGAACTGCTGTGGGGGTGGCTAAATTAGAGGTGGTTGGAGAAGCGCCCGAAATTCCAAGGACAAGAGGCTGCTCCATGGACTCTTGATTTGTTATCGAGGGCGGTGGTGGCAGCGAGTATTGCTCGTTACTTGCCCGCAAGCCGGCCACGAGACTTGCTTGTTGTTGCTGCTGCATTTGTTTCTATAAGTAATGAATGGGGAGTCAATAAGCCAATTGCCAACTTCTTTAGCCGAGACAGCACCATTAAGCATCTTAATATTTCAGTATTCTTTCTCTTACCGCTCGTATACGCTTCAAACAACCTTCCAACCATGTTCTAATCGTTTGCTTTGCAACCTCTTCTTCAATTATGAATTCTAATTCCTCTCGTGCCAACAACTCTTCAAGTTGTAATGCTTTTCGTATATCCACCGATCGATAAGAGAGCATATTGAGAACATCGTGAAATGTTACGTCCTCACCATTATGGAGTCTATATAGTGTATGTAACAAAAAGGTCGTACATATAAAATGGGGTTATTGAATTAGCCTGAAATAGCTTTCCCATTAAGCCAATATACCTTTCTACTTCGTAGCACATGTGCTTAAACAGCAAACGATCCTTTTGTGGATCCACCTCAAGACGTCCTCTTAGGAGTCGTAAAATGAATTTCACCTGAAGGAATAAATGAATGTAACAAAAAATTGCTTTTAACCTCTCACACAAAACTGCCGTATTTCAGGCAATTGCCAATAATGGGAAAGAGTGTGAATTGCGCCCATACCCGTCTCACAGGTATCATTCCGCGCTGAAAAACATCGACAATATTCCAAGTGTTTTGGAAATTACGTATGTCAGCGTAGCTGAGAAGAGCATCTTCTTCGTTGGAGTAGAAAAGAGTGAAGTTTTCCATAATGATAGCTGTAGCATGCATACATAAGTACATGTCAGTCTTGTCTTTCAAGGATAATTGGCACATCTATCAATGTTTGCTTTAAATACATTATTAATATTATAAATTTACCGACAAGCAGGTTGAGAACAATATATGTGATAATGACGTAAAAGGAGCAAAAGAACGCCATAGCTGCTGTTTTATTCCCACAATCCGTTTCCCAAAAGTTTCTTCCAGACGTACAGTATGGAGGCTGCATGATTTAATATGATTGTATTTATTCATATTCATTGATCTCTCCATTATCATAAATGTGCGATATGATGAAAGCCAGAAGTTTTTAAGCATTTCGCTACATCTCTATTGCTTTCAGGCTGAGTTCAAAAGGGATCATTTACCTGAACCATACAATCATGCATGATTTTATTCCAATCCTCTCCAGTGACGATTCGAAATAGCATTGACACTCCTTTGGTAGCCGTGCCAAAATTTGCATGTCGGCTCACTCCCTCGCCATACTTCACAGTGCCGAAGAGGATGACGCCAGCAAACGCGTAAAATACGATGAGGAGAAACATTCCCATGATAATGAAAAAACTCTTGTAGACAGACACGACAACGGTGAGCATCAACATTTTCAAAGTTGCATGTTTCCCCGTGATAGTGAAAAAGCGTAGGATGATTACAGAATACCCAAATGTTAGCTTCATATCCGACCATCGCTATATACATCAACCATAAAAATAACAAAAAAAAAGTCATTAAACTTCAAATATTTTTTTTGCTTCCCAGCCAAAATGTAATCACTTTCTTTCGGCACATTTCCAGCCCATTTTAAAAAGGGAATAAGATATACCTCAGACATGATATTCCAAGCTGCTATCCACACTACTCCCATTACCGTCACAAAGAGATCATAACGATTTCTTCTGGATTGCCAATAACCTCGCAATGTGAATGCGATCACTTTCAACAGTACTTCAATAACAAATACACAAGTAAAGGAAGTGGATACCGATGAAAGAGTTTTTGTCGAGATGGAAGAGAGAGAGAACCCTTCCGCTGTTGAGGTTGCCCTTTTAAGTTCTTCGTCTTCTGCTTTTTCCCACTAAGGGTAATATCACACACAGATGCTCATATAAAATCATGAATCATTAGTTAATTATTTGCCGGAAAATTGTCAAACGTTCAGAACGCACCCTGATACAGAGCAACGCACTGTTCACGAGTACAACCAAGGCTATGAAACGCTTGAACCAAATGTGCTGAGTAACATCATAAGCAAATGCCCGTACGGGATGACCATCGGGCCTAGGAGGAAGGTGAAGTGGCTGAGCAATCTTTAATCTCTTTTTAAGGTCGCACCAACGTCGCTGATCAACAGTGAGCAGAGCTGTACCTTTGTTCTCTGAGTAATTTGCAATGACCACGCCGACAAACAACGTTAGTCCAATCATACATCCCAAGAATACAAAGACGTGAATGTACATTGCGTGAACCTAAATAAATTTTGGAAGCAAAAATGAATCAAACTATATATCCTGCAATACAACAATATTGCGCTTGCACTTTCATTAAATTTGTATTCATTACAGGGGCAATTGTTTTGGCCAGAACGTCACGGATATCTGTCCATCCCTTGAAACTGAGTGTTTCAAACAATGCCAGCATTGCATGACCAATGTTGTCAAAGTCGAATCTTCTCGGATTTGACCTAGAACGTTGGTCCATGTAAAATTTGTTAGATACCGATAATATCCTTCAAAAGAATAAAAATGAGAGGCAAACGCCAAAGAAATCATACCACACTCTTGGAACCCAAATAGAAGGATAGGTTTCATTAACGCCAGGCTCAATTCTCATTTTAGTGACGAATATTCGCCGTTTGAAAATGCCTGTGCAATCTTCCCTCATTGTGACATTTGGGTCATTGCAGCGTGCCAACCTACCTCCGAAAAGTTGCACCCCATAAGATGCAAAGACGAACATGAGTACGATAAGCAAAATGGATACCAACAAAATTTCCTTGAAGCCTCTGCACAGCTCAAAAACCACTTTTCTCATGTGTGGTACCAAATTGTAAATTCTCAAGGGTCTGAGACAACGAAGGACCATTATTGCCTGTGCCCCAGAACCCTGAGGTACTTCTTCTGGAAGCCAGCAAACGAATACTAAGCTAACCTAAATATTTAGTAAGTCCAAAACAAAATTCATTCAGTACTCATATTAAACTCATATTAAATTATGACCATTTTTAGTGAAGACCTTGTTTAAGTGAGCTTACAATGTAAATAAAGAGATCGAGTATTCCAGCAGCGTCTTTTAGTAGAGCATTAGGAGTGAAGACCATTCCATCAGCTAAAATCTTTAAACTCAGTTCTAAACTCATCAAAGTTACAAATCCATACTCTGCAATTTGCAAAGGTAACTGATCCATCACGCGGTATGATGGGGACTCAAGGGCAAGAAATATGCAGGAAATCGTGGTAACAAAAATCATCATCCAGTCCAAATAGGGTACTAAACCAAGTAAGTTGTGCATACGCTTGTACTTCATCTTCCGCTCTTGGCCTGTAATCGGGTCACGTAGCTTAGGATCATATCTCGCTGATACGATGGTTTGACAAATCCTTCGAAATCGGCTTTCTCTTGGAACTGAGAAGAGTGGAGTATCAAACAGGGGGTGGTTTTCCCGAAGATCTTCCTCCCGTTGGTTTCTACAGAGGCAAAGTTTTAGCATTATAAACTAACTTCATCTCGGGCAATTTCTTGTGACATGATTTTTTTATACCGTCTCATTTCGGCTTGTTGCTTCTTGGCTTGCAACAATTTAATGTCAATATCATGCGGACTTCTCAACATCCTTGTCAACGCCCCAGCCTGCCCATTTTCTAGAAAATGTTCATAAGTCTGTTTTAGCTTTAGCGATCCGGATCGAATACTTCTTCTCATGGACTTTCGTTGGTCAATGCGATTTTTAAAGTTAACTGTCTGTTGAGGACCAAAACCTCCTTTTCCTGGTACGGGTATAGGGCCAGAGTCCCCCAGAACCATTCTCTGATTGTTGGAATCCGAAATGAGGGCAATGGCAAAGTACCTATTTTCCAGGAGAAAGTTCTTTATGAGCTGCCATGCTTCTAATTTTTTAATACTTTTCAAGAATTCATTTCATAATATGTCACTTACTTTTTCAGTAGCTTGTTCATACTACGGACACGCAACGTTGGAGTCAACAACTTCAAAATCTTTTGCTTCCTATACAAAAGTGGCTCCTCAACGCACCAGTTTAGCTTATGGTTACCGAGTATTACTGGATTAATATTGTCTTCATCATCCACCTCGCTAACAAATTGTCTCATAAATGATTCTCGGACTTTTGGCAGAATAAAATCTGATGGAAGTTTATTCAAACGAGCCATTCTTGGGCTATCAGGAAATTTTTCGAACATTCTCAAACGCCAAGGAAGCGTTTCTAAAGTTGAAGACAAAATCGTTGACAATTTGTGAGTATTTTAAGTTGGTGTAAAGGATTATTAATAAGAGTGCGTGTGTAAATGAACCAACCTTTAATTTCTGCAGATTGCTCTCTGAACTTGAGTTGCTTCAACTTTTTTATGTCCTCATCTAGCTGCAAGTTATCCAAGATGACAGCGACGAAGAGACTCAACACAATGAGTGTTACAAAGAGATGATATAAAATGAAGTAAATGGCAACAATTGGAGCCAATGTTTCATTCGTCCGAACCATTGTTTCATCCATAACTTCAACCCAAGCTTCCTGCGTCAAAATCTGGAACATGCCTGTATTCATACAATTGGAACCATGTAAAATGTTATCTGATTACCTGCTTGGTTTTGAAGATCAAGGACCCAAACCAAACCCAAAGAACACAATTATTATATTCCTTATCACATTTCTTACTCATAAACGCCTCAGGGAAAGTTTCGAATTTCGTGAACTCAGGGAGAAAGCAAAATAACTGCATAGAAATACTGGATGAAATTATTAGCAAGCACATAGTGAAGATAACTAGCGAGCCGAGTTTCTTTCCGGGACCAAAGATTTTGTGAACGAAATCTTCCAGCATTGGAGAAGCCTTCATTAATCTTACAACCCGTAGCACCTGGAGAAAGCAATCAAGAATGGCTCATTTGATTTAAAATCTGCATTTGATGCTGTGAAAATCTATGTATCTATTCTAGTACTCACCTGAAAGTATGTAAACCAACTGAGATAAAATCCTTTTATTGGTATCACATGGATAGATGTCCCAATCGCCAACAAGAGTTCAAACTTGTGAATCGCTTGTTTAAAGTAACCTCTTGGCCCTAAGCACCAAACTTTGAAGACAGCTTCCACCACGAAAAATATTGTAAAGCCCAGCTCGGTATAGTAATACTTGTTAATCACTTCTGGTGGCCGATCAGCCATATTGGGTATTCTAACTTCAGCATCAAAATGCATTGTTGCAGTGAATACTGCGTTTGCCAATATCGCCCCCATGACCATAAGTCGAAATGCTGCAGACATCATTATGACTTGAAACGGCCAGGGGGCCAATCCTTTCTGTTTATCACCATCAATTTGCACCAATTTCCAACCAAAGTCGTCACCCGTTAGCACCCTGATTGAGTGGTCATCCGCAAGACGGCCTGTAGCTCGAGTTCCCCACATTTGTTGAAACTGGACACGAATCTCGTTGAATGTTTCAGTGATCACAGCAATGAAAACGTTCTTCACCAACCAGGCCAAAAAGAAAATCATTGTGACAAAGTACAACGGAGCTCTCCAACCAGGTAGAGAATCTATTGCACGGGCCATTATGTACACCCACCCTTCTTGGGAAGAGGCTTGATACACCGTGAACAAACTTGTAGCTATACACAGCAATATAAATTAAAATTAATTTTTATTGTTCGTTCATCCATATTCCAACATCTTAAGCAGATATATCAGCATACCAAATTCATCAAATCCAGCAAAGCCTTGCTTTCTCCGAGGAATTTCTGTGAGGGGGAGAAAGTACAGGAATGGTAAAATCAACAATTCTCTTCCAAATGAGATAACTTTCACAGTTTAAAATGAAATTACCAAGTCTAATGCATTCAAATCCATCTGGACACTGGTAGCCAGACTCATTGTCGGTGGAACAGTAGGTGTCTGGAATGGCCAGGCTGTTGATCGTGATAGAACTAAAAAGAGAAAGTGAAGAAAGTACATTGTGCTTGTCCATATCAAAAATGAGTGTTAAAAAACTTTTACATCCAGTAGTTTCTACCTGCTGTTCGTTCCTTTCACAACACAGTGATTTCTCAACTCCCCAAAAAACTGGACACCCAAAAGTCCGTACAAACTCATGAAGAAGATAAAGAACAACGTTACATTGTAAATTTGTTGGGAGGACCTCTTAAAAATTTGGTTGATTCTTGACTTTGGCATCTGAAACTTTAGGAACACTCGTATGAATCGTATCATGATGAGAGGTCGTGGAAACCTTAGTATGGACAGGTAAGAAAAACTGCAAAAAAGAAAAGAAATAGAGCAGTAGTAAATTCATTATTATTAGTCTTCTGGGAAAACTTGAGCATAAAAAACATATATTTGCATACTCACGTCGGTACTAATCCCAAAATCTCGAACATTTGCAGTATCAATGAAATCCAATGAAAGAACACCATGAACGAATCGAATATGCACCAGCGGTCTTTGAAATATCCATTTGGTTTTTTGAACAATCCCCTCGCATTCATTTTTATAATCATCTCTGCAGTGAAGAGAAACGTGACGCACATGTCGGTTGCGAACGTTGCGTACTGGAGGGGCGGATATCTTTCGAATGTTCGAGGTGTATTGACGCATACTGACACGAGAGAAGCCAGTGCACATAATCGAAGCAGTCTTCGGACCCATGTCTATAGAAGCAATTTAAAAAATGTCAGAATTATTTCACAGCAATGGAATTCTACAGGAGAAAGCAAAGTAATTATGATTTGAGCTTACCCATTCAATGTCTGTATGTTCACTTAATGCTTCATCAGGCCCATAATCTGTCAAGATGGGCTCTGGTCTTAGACTTTGTTTACGGCCTAACATTGCAAAATGTTTAGGCCATAAACTTATCAAATATCCGGATCATTTTCGGATATTTCTTAGCCATTGACTATGCTAAGATGCAAAAAACTTAGTAATTAGCGTACACACAGTATATGTAATACAAATATGGAAGTAAGGAATGGAAGCAAATTAGTAGTAAAGTGAAAGTGTGAGATTTATTGTAAAGGTGAAAGTTGATAAAAACTATTTCTTGAGACCATCGTCAAAGTGCCTGACTTTAAAAATAGTCTTTACAGGTCTATCTAATAATGTAGTAGTGTATTGTCATTCCTATCAATTTTCTTGTACAAATGGGTGCATATAAAGTACACATATTATTATATCATCAGTTCTTCTTGCTTGCTGGTACTATAAAGGATATAATGGTGAATGGGAGAGAATATGAATGCATGTTTGTTGCTGAGATCTTCTTCAACGGCATATTTCCACAATTTTCCCCATTCTCCTGTTTTTCGTGAAATCGTCGGATCTGAAATTCACATTCCGGGAAATTCCGGCGTTTGTGTCGGGTGATGGATAGCCTGGCTTATGATCTTTTCATGGCACCTCTGGACACTGCCATATACCTGCTTATAAGCTTCTATCTTCGTCCGATGATATTCTATTTGCTTTGCACTTATATATATGTGCCTGGGTTTCTTGCTTGAGGATATTTAGGCAGAAGTTGCTTATAGCAGTAATTTGAAAACCAATATGCGTGACTGTGACTCTTTAAATGCGTTAAACATGTATGCATAGGTACTTCGTTTTTTTCTTTTCTATCCTTGTCAAGGATGCACAAGATACTATTTACGTAATAATGTTTGAATAATGGAAATACAATGTTTTTCTGACAGGTTTATTTGTTTTTATTGCTCATCGTCATATATTGTATCAAAATTAATTCATATTTACATTATTAAAAATAGCCGTAGGCATTGTATGGTTGACTTGTAATTAATATCGTTTTTCTGCGGAAGTCAGCGTTGGTGTTGGCGAATCAAAAAAGTGTTTACGGTTGTTGTAGACAAAAAACCTATTTCTCGTAACAGTATGCGGATTCTGAGGTTGAAAATGATGAGCAGGAGGTCTTAATACAAACCTCAAACAATTCATACTTATTGGCTTCTCTTCCGGAATAGCTGTAATAAAGAAATTAAAAAATATAAAAGAATGTCAATGTTAAACTTGTTTGACCTTTTCAGCTATGAATTATTAGTTTAACAACCGTAGTCTTACATGCTTTAAACGAATCAGCAGTCAATGGAGGATTTTCAGGATTATCTTCATCAATCTTGTACTTTGGAATAAGCCAAACTATGGAAGCATATCGCTCACAAAACTGATCAGTATGGAACCCCACAATCTGCGCATAATATCTTCGTTCTATAGTCTTCTGCAACGACACAATGTCTCCAAGCCTGTACCAAACTTGTTTGTACTCAATAGTTGAACTACTACAAGGAACCACTTTAGGTTTTGCCTCCTCCTAGAAAGTAAAACACAACAATGATTTAAACCGAATTCAATAAAATTGCCATAAAAATATATCATTATTCCCATCTACCTTTAACAAAGCCGCTAGTCTTGCAGAAATGGGACGCCTTATATACTCCTCCACTACTTCACCATCCCCACACAGTTTAATCCTTTTCCTAGGATTGCCCCTTCGTCCACCACCTCTCTTTCTCCTCACCGGTTTCACATCAGTGTCATCCTCATAAGGTGGCTGCTGGCGAAACAGTTTCTCCTCCTCATCAGAAGAATCTCCTCCCTTACCTCCATAATCCTTTCTTAGTTTTTGATGTGCCGTTTTAATAACCACCTTGGTCGGCTCTTTCAAAGCAGCCTTGATAATTTTAGCATCCTCCTCCGCCTCCGTTGCCTCTAAGCCCCTTGTTTTGGGGCGGTTTTGATCCATTTCTAACTCCAATAATAGTTGTCGCCTTGACCTTCACGTTTTACTCCAAAAACTCCACAAAAATCTCCTCCACAAACAAGTCAACTTTTCTCCTCAGCTTTTGAACTTGGCGTGTATTTCCAGATCGGCCTTGACTAGATGCTTTTACGGCTGTGAATGTACATAGTGTTATGTATCAAAAATATACGTGGTTGGTGGTCGCTCATACTTAAAATCACTCTGTATATATATTTGATACGATCCCCATATATTATGCATATCTGTAAAGTATGTGCACTGTTTTTTTTTACTCGAAGCTGCTGACTTGTAATATTGAAAGAAGGAAAATATTTTTATTTGGGTGTATTTCTCTTCTCAATTTCTCACAATACTTTTACTTATCCACTTACTTTTACACAATTGGGCGAATAATGAGTTGGCTGATGAAGACTACGACGAATATCATCCACGTGATGTGATATCATTCATAGTTAAGGAGAGCCTTTAAATGTAATTAGCAGTGCAAGTGTCACCAACACTCTCAAGATATAGTTATTTTGTTGATATGATTTTTTATATGGTGTGGGCAACCTAATGCTTTAGTTCTACGGATACGTGTAACTGCAGTGTATTATTGTTATTTTCACATCCAAATCAGTCAAAAGGAGATCTGATCTTTTGCTGCTGTTTGAGTCAAGTTGTAGGCGTTTGACCAAAAAATATTTGGAGATTGGGTGCTGTCATTTTGTACAAAGGTAAGAGGTACATTTATTGCGCATTGACATTATGACAACAAGATTTGTAATGAGGTGTACTAATTATTGTATTGCGTTTGAAGGTGTTCAAAGAGTTGAAAGTTTCTTATCAGAGTGTTTTTTTGTTGCAGGTATTTATTTAGAATATTTAAAAATCCACTATGGCTGCTGAAATCAAACCAGGTGTCAAATTTGCTACGAACAAGAAACCCGTTCTTGTTGGGAAGGTTGAAGGGTACGTATTTTTTTGTAAAGTTTGCGAAACCTTTACATAAAAACATGTATGCTAAAGTTTTGAATTTTTTTGTGCAGGTTCACGGATGACCTTAATGATGCCACGCTGATTCCTGGAGAAGACGGTGTCATTACGGCTGGAGATGACAAGTATGAGAAGAACAGTTATTTTTATTAGACTGGTTTTGGATTATTAATCACCAATCTAAAAATAATTGGTTTGATTATTTAAATTTCAGAACCGTTCAGGTTTGGTTGAAAAGGGACTCTGGTCAGTATTGGCCTAGTATATGTCAATACGTTCCATCTCAGGCAACTTGTATTTTTGTTTGTTTCACATCGGCCGAATCCCGTTTGGTGTTTATTGGTCTTGAAAATGGAACCGTTATGGAGTTTAATTTAGCCCCAGACTGCAATAAATTAGAGCATAGACGAGATTATTTATCTCATGTGGCAAGAGTAGTTGGAGTTCATTTTGAAAAGGGTCGTGTCTTAAGTGTGTCGAGAGACAAAACCTTCCAGTGGGCAGATGCCAGAACGGCCAACATTGTAACCACTCATACGTTTGGTGCTTGGTGTACTGCATTACAGTAAGTTTTTACTAATTATGATATACTTTTGAAGTGGTTGAACGAATGAGTTAAATATGATTTAATGTTTAAATTTGCTATTAAGGTACGACACTTTAACGGACCATGCCTTTGTTGGTGACTATAGTGGTCAAATAACAATGCTTAAATTATCTGGCACTGACGGCCTAACATGTGTAACGACATTCAAAGGACACTCAGGGTCTGTTCGTTCCCTACTTTGGCAACCCGACTCTTCCTTCCTGTTTTCAGGCTCTTTCGATCAAAACATTTGCGTTTGGGATATTGGTGGAAAGAAAGGAACAGTTTATGAGCTTCAGGGTCACAAGTACGTTATGAAACTTAAATGTTTTTTTTTCATGATCATTTGAGAAAGTTTTTTTGGTGCTCGATCGTAACGTTTTTGTTGTTGATGTTAAATTGTTGCAGAGGTAAAGTTACAGGACTTTCGTACCTGACGAGAACACATCAATTAATATCAGGAGGGGAGGATGCCATTTTAGTAGCTTGGAACATGAAGGGAGAAAGATTACAGACACCAGAGTGGAAAGAATCTGACGTTTGTGAAGTTTGCAAAAGACCTTTCTTTTGGAATCTGCGTGCCATGATGGAGAATAAAACTATTGGACAACGCCAGCACCACTGTAGAGCGTGTGGTAAAGCTGTTTGTGATAAGTGTTCGAACAGAAGGACGCCTCTTCCCAGAATGGGATTCGAATTTGATATTCGCGTTTGCGACCCGTGCTACTCTGGAGTAACAGATAACGAGTAAGATTTTGAAGTTTTCCTTGTCGCTTATTCCTAATACTACTTTTCTTTTCAATAACTTGCACGAAACATCTTTCCTAATTGGGATTTTTTATGTTTTTAGTCGAACATCCTTAGCCTCCTTCCATGAAGCAAAGCAGTCCATCGTTACATTACACATAGATGAAGCTCGACACCTCTTAATTACAGTGGGTAGTGACCGACTCATTAAAATTTGGGACATTTCAGCTCTGAATCAGTAAATTGCATTGCAAAAGTGTACTAGCACGACCGACTGAACTTTTCCCCTTGCTTCATCATCAGAAGATTGTGTAGGATGCATGTAGTTTAACTTTAATGTGTAATGGGAAGGGCTCGATTTATTTATGGATTACAGAGCGTAAATCAGTTGAATGACAATGGCGAATAATATCAGGTTTCTAATATAAAAGTATATAATATAATAATTGGATTAGGATTACGATGGAATGTGTCATGAAAGAATCGCGTTTCAGACCAATTTCAAGTTCTAGTTTGATGTGATAAACTGCGAAAATGAATATGAATATTCGTAAATGTGTTTAGTCTAAGTACTAACTAACCATAATATTATAACTGTATGTGTATAAGCTCTTTCTTATATGCGGTCGGTAGATAACCTTCTTAAATAAATATTATCACTACTGTGCGTGCATTTATACAAAGTCTAACAGTTTGTACCAGGGCATATATCTCCATCTGCAGTTAAAACTAATTAGTATAAAATAGTAATAAGTCTCCAGTGGAACTGTACGAATATTTGTATTCTTCCAAATTACATTGTGCTGATCCTGATCCTGAGGTCAAACTTGGACCGTTTTCTTATTCAGTTTTACAGATTATAAGTACACTGTTTATTGACTCAAATTATTGACAAATAATACGAATATTTCAGCGAAATTAATTTATAGCGTAAAGTATATTTACGCAGTTCTAATCTTTTGCAGAAGACGTCGCTAAGAATGCTCTCAGAATCCACCAGAATAATTCAGTATATGGATTACTGCCGCATAGTTCTATCTTCTCAGGTTGAAGACAGAAGCGAGAATAATCTCTGGGCACCAGTTTAATTATATGAGCCAGAATAATTTCAGAAACAATTTGGCTTGAATATCATCCTCAAAACTTAATTCTTTTTTCAGGTTGCGTAGAACTGATATATTGACATTTATTGCTGGTGTAACGTTAATTAATGAAACAATGATCGCAAACTTTTTCTGCATTCGGTTGTAACTGCGTAATTGATAGCTTTGAGTGCATGTAATCGTAAAAAATTGTTTTACTATAAACTTCAATCTTAGAAATAAAGTATAATATATTTAATTATGTACATTCATGACACTGCATAAATCGCACGTGAATATTCTTGTTACTAGAAATTGTTGATATTTAATTAATTTTACTCTTATGTGAAACTATATGTTGTAGGAGTGAATAATTGAATACAGTATGGTAGTCAATGATGTCGGTGTGATTATTTTCATAATTTTCACCACCAGGTTACATAATATAGAACTGTGACATTGACATTTACGTTCTTTTGCGAACAAATTTGCCTTAATATAAATTGCTCCGTGTTTGCATTTACATACACGAATAACTTGGTGTGTGCGTTTGTTGCGTATAAGCTTGGTATTTATTTGAAATAAAATGATGAAATTATGGTAATCATGCGTAGCAGTAAATCATGTGGAGTGAGTTTAGATAAGCAAAGATTATTTAAATGTATTTACTACAATTTGTATTACTCCATGTATGCATATCGGGGGATCAAATCTTAGTCAGGTAGCATGTAACAGTGCAAAATTGCTACTATTAATAGCAAATCATGAAAGTCACCTTCAAGTCACAAGCCACAACAAAACAACAAGTATTTCTCACACAATAGCTTTAATTACTGCGAGTTCTCACGGTCTCATCAAAACCAAATCTAAACAGTGGTAAGTTTGTGTGATACAAAGTGTTTGCGCTGGTGTTTTGTCATATCACTTTTTCTTGTACGTCTTCTCCTTACTATACGAGTAGCATTCGGTTACAAACTTTAAAGTAGCATTCAACAAATAATGAAATTAAAAACATGCACCGCCAACTCACCGTATCAAGAAGGATGAGGATACGTATCATGACATGAACGATGTGACATAAGATTAACGTCATCCTTTGCAATTGATATGTCACCCATTAAGATAACACGACTGTGCACTATTGAATGCAATAGGAAGTTTCAGAAATGCTAGGAAAAATCAACAAACAAAAACTGTTATCAGAAAATTATGCATAGGTTTATAGTTATCGACATACATCGACAATGGAAAAACACCGTACAACGCAATCTTGTGGCATAAGCTTATTTTGTATTATGAAAGATGGAATCTGCAAGTAATCTTCCAACCTGGGTGGCATTTTATCCTCTCTTTTTTAAACACGCATCCAATTTGACATCACTCAGCTATTTTTATTGTTATTGTTATGTTGTAAATGCAAGTTATGCTGAAACAAACTAATGCACTCCAACCTAACATTTTCCGTGCAAACGAAATGGAAAGTTTTTACTTCATTTTTTCCGACGATTGTGTAATGAGTGAGACCAAAGGGGAAAGAAAGATTGACAATAGACAGTAAATCTTGTAACTTTTTACAATATCACTTTCCTTCGTCAAAATTCCTGTAATGAACTTTGACCATTGGAGCAAGCTATATGGCAAATGAGTATAAAAAATGACAAAGTGCTTAAGTGCTGTCAATCTTCCCCTGCTTTAAAATGCTCCGAACCGGTCACTTTCCTCTCTGCTTTTTACTGACATGTATCAGCCTCCTTAATGGAGCGTATTGCATTGTTGGATTTTCAAATTTTTATACACCTTACATCCAAATGGCAAGGTTAACATTACGACAAAAAAACTGGCTTGTGTGCATAAGTATACTCCACATACCATCCAACGCTTAGGCAGGCAGAGAGAGAAGGTCAGCATGTCGGTAATCACGGACGATATGCATGAAAAGAGCAAGTTTTATTATGCATGCGATGTTATATAAATATAGTGTAGTAGTATAGCATCTTCATGATACCTACCTACCTGAGTAAGGAGAATCTAGATTTACTATGATCCAACAAACTGGTCGTCGGGTATATCAATTTTTGTTACGTATGCAATTATGAATAACATAATCATGTCAGCGAGCACAACAGGTTGTTGGTGCTTCATATTCGTGTGTACTTCTTGGTATTGTAGTGCATGCCATATTTACTCGGCGCAACTTTTGTCAGTTATGTAACCTTATTTTGGAAATATGACATTGAATTCAATAGAGTCAGCAAAGCTACATGTAGCTTTTTACAGCAATGTCATCCACAAGCAACCCACATCACATCTGTGTTAACCAATTAATATAATTTGAGCCTGGTGGAGCTGATGTAGAGAACGTAGATGCATTGTTCTTCCCATACGCTGTACTCTAATACAATTCACCATTGTCCAGTATAATTTCAGCAGGCTTTATTGAACCTGTTTCATGAAGGTCAAGCAATCTCTCGCTACGACTACGAAGGTCCGGAGTAGATGATGAGGCTTAAAAATTTTCCCTCAAGTAAAAGCGTGTGTCCTGAGGCAGGACTTAAAACTTATGTTGATGATTCCCTCCACATGATGATGATGATCATCATCATATTTGTCTGGTTGGATATATAAATATTATAAGATTATCAAAAGCAGACCCTTCATTTTCAAGTCACGTTCTCTGCAACAATAGTTGCACAAAGATCAGGCAGTAGAAGTAGTAGTAGTAGAAAAGTAGTGACTAGCCAGCATGAAATCCTGAAAGTTCCGTATGAAAAAATAAGTTGAACACACATCATGAAAACCATGAATTTTAGTTAACCACTTCGTGCACCCCGTCACATCAGTAGTATAGATTCTATATTTATTGGCCATATTACTTACTTACTATTGCAATGATATGATAGTGGTTTAAAAGCGGTTGTTTTTAGAGTGTTACGTCTTTATATCTGACAACTATACTATTGAATCTGTAGGTATAAAGCTACAACACCCTTTTTCTATTATCTCATGCTTTGCAGAGGAGACACGGATACTCTTGCTGAGCATAGGGGTGAAAAAACAATAAACACAACTTTTTTCAACCCTTTCATATCTTGGATGAGTGGATACATGCCGGAATATGTGTTTTAAGGGATGACTCAACTATATAGTATCAGGCAGTTGAGAGTTGTAATGTAATCTTCTCACAAAAATACGAGAAAATGAAATGGAGGTTCAAAAGTTGAGTGTTGAATCATTTTGCTTGCTCGTAGTTAGTGAATCATCATAGTCTACAAGTGCCAAAGCGAGCGTGTAAAGAACGAGATTAAAATTGAGTCAGCTAATGTAATATGTATTTCCTCCTATGAATGAAAACAGCGTACTATGACGCGTTTTTGGTTTTACAGCAGCTTTGCTTATCAGTAGCGTTATTACTTTAATACGTACATTATGGTCGAATTAGGTTTAAATACAATTAACATAACATTTTACTTTATCATTTCGAATAATATCTTTCTAAAATCCTCCTCCTCATTGTAAGTATATTCATTTTATAGTTCTGTTTTGCAAATGCCAGTGTCTTTCACGTCAGTATAGTATGTAGATTTTAGTTCATGTTACAAAACATTAGGTATTAGTTCCAGTTTACGTATAGTTTTGTTCGAAATTATATCATAATATTATGCTGTTTGTGAGGAGATGGGAAAATTCTCATAGACTGTCTTTGGCTCAACAGAAAAAACTGGGAAGAAATGTTGTTTTTAACTCCAGACAATAATAGGCATTACCGACTGGAGGCAAAATTTACATAAAGTTATTTTTACACGTAGCTAGAATACATAATGCGGATATTTTTCTTCATAAACATAGCTATTATAATGGTCATCAAGTTTACTATTATTACCGAGACAAATTTCACATAATCAAGTATACCTGCTACGAATGTTATATCACGCAAGCGCTAACTTGCATAAAATGTCAATTCGGAGTCCCACGAAAAGGAATTTATTTCTTCAGTTGAACACGCCACCGTTACATATGATGCTTGGACGGACGCCGCTAAACCCGTTGAGATTGAGAAGCAAAATGAACTTTGTAAGTAAAAGTTAAATAAGTATCATCATCATCATGTATTCATGCATCTGGTTAAAATCATATTCACAAATATCCCCCAGCCTATTCGGGTGTAACAACAGCGCAAAAATGAGTGGAACTTGGAAATCTTTTTTTCCTCGTAACAGGTGGATTTTGAACCACGTCTCCTCACACGTTTACTTGCATACATTATGCATAGATTCTTCAGCTCACCAATACCAATCTGCATCCTCTTTTATATATACCATATAAAAAGAGGAGAATCAGTATGCTATTCACTCTTGACGATGTGAAATAATAATAATGATGGTAATCTTCAAGAGCAAAGTGAAGCACTTGTTGAAGATTCCTAAATTTGTATGCATCACATCACTATCCAATCCACAATGAAAAAGATCCCTTGGCTTCCCATACAAGATCCATAGTTGCTCTTGCTCTCTGTATATATGGCTGTAAGTGAAACAAATTTATGTAGACGAGAAGAGGTGTTTGATGTTTCAACAATGCGATACATAGAAAATTGAAATAACAAAAATTACACCGTCTCCTCCTAATCTGCATACGGAGGGTATACCTATATCCTACCTCCGTGCATAGTGTTTTTTGTGCCTTGTCTTGTCTCTTCTGTTTGAATGATGATGAAGTTAGTATTCAACTTATCTGTCTGATCTTCGCTCGGAGGGCCCACTTTTTGGGACCATGTGTAAAATTGTAAAGTAAGAAGATATACAAAATATAAACTACAGTTGGACATGATGTGGGTATGAGTTGCCTTTCGTACATTATCATAAATAACGTTCACTCCTAAAGGAATAATATGTATGTACATAGTAAAACTCTGTGGTGGAGCAAAAACAGTAAAGGGGCGAAAATCCACCCCTTGCTTAAAAATTGAACATACATGCTTCACAGGTAACTTTACTTACCTATGGTTGATTGTTATGTGCGGAGGTGAGGTGGTTGTTGCTTTTGCTCTTACAGCTTTGATGTTGGATTGGATTGGAATTGTAGACGTAAGATGCATGTACACTTGTCTATCTCTGAATTCATTGTAAGCTGAATTTTTTTTGTAGCAGGTTCTCAACAATACGTAACTCCAACAGGTAAGCATGTCTGATGTATGTATGTATATATATGCAGTATGATGATGATGATGATGAGAGTTAAAAGTGTATCTATAAAAATGTTTCTATAAGTGCGACCATCATGTCCGTTGCATGATTTTTAATCCACCACTATCATCATTGTGCTATCATACTTTGAAAGGGAAACAAGGGTGGACTTTTATTCACTGCTTGATGCAGGTTTCTGTATACTAGCTTTAAAGCTTGTGGATGAGTAATATTATCCCTAACAGTTTTTTACGTCTATGTTGTTGTGTGCATGTAAAATACGCACTTGGTATTACTAACACCGAAGGAAGTGTACAACACAAGTAATATTATTACCTGGGACATTAGTTTTTGTCGAAGAGCCCTTGCGAGAAGTACACAGAAGGTTTGTCAAACTGGGTATGCGTGTGTCTAGCACTCTGCAATAATAAAAAAAAGTGTTTTTTGAACTGTTTCCGTTCGTGCATATTAATCATCATTCCTCCACATCCAGAACAAGTGCAAAGACAAGACATAAGGTTATTAGCATATGCATCGGAGCTGAAGTGAAGGAAACATAACAGTCATCGACTGCTTTTCCTATCGAAATACTTTCCACATTCATTTTAAGCAAGATTTTCGGATATGTGATGAGGTGACAGTAAAGTTTTCGAACGCTGTTAGTTCAAATTTACAGTTTTGTTTGTGAGTCGTGTTATTAAATGAATTTAGTGCAATAGAAATTCTAGTGAAATCAATCACATCATATCTTGCTGCATTTTCTTGCGGAAGAGTTGTCTGACTAAAATATTTTAACCAACCAAAGTGGTGCACAGGTGTACAAGGAAGTCATTCCTGATGATGAGACATTCTACTAAATCTTTTGACACAAATGGAATAAATATCTGATGATGATACAGAGTGCAAACCCCATCTTTCAGAATTCATCATCTTGATTCATGAGTCTGTTATGCAAATCGTTGAGTGCATCTCCATAAAAAGACATTGACCAGCATTTGCACCCCCATTGTATGGAAATGAAGACGGACAAAAGCCCGTTCATTACTACTCACACAACATTATCATCATCGACATGCCATCTTCATCCCTGCTGAAGAAATTGTATTTGAACAGTGATTAAATGATCACTGATTGATATCGCAATGTTTGATGCATACGTAATGATGAGTGCAACATAAATCACCGCATCGCCATATTTTTTTTATATATATTGTTATCGGGTTTGCTACAGTGAATTGAAGGAGAAGAACTGCCAATCATAAAAAAATATATTGTCTGAGCTTTTAAACTGCACGTCCATGTAAATTAGCCCTGTGGCTGTTTAACCGAAGGATAAATACATGACATGAAAGTCAGTGCCCAACGCATACAGATAAAAGAGAAATTTTGTATTTGTGCTTGTGCGGAATTACCCATAAAATCTGTTTGAGTTTGGATGGGAACTGCTGCTGCCTATGTCTGCACCTGTTGCCGGTTTCTAAAAGCAATTATAGGAGGATCTGAATGTACAACTTAATGTGTAAAACAAAAAAATAAATATATGCTCATCCTTAACAAAGAAGAAAAATTAGCCAGTCAAAGTGTGTCTCGTGTCAAAGATAGCAATAAACAAAACTCGTGTCTGTTGTATGATCAAGGGAAAACGTATGCAATTTAGTCAGTGATTTCCAAATTGACAAGGTAAGCCTTTGGCACATAATATATATATTTTTAGATTTGTCCCTCACATTCTTAAGATAAAAATGCGGTATTGATTACTTTAGCAATAGGAGAAGGAAAATGTAGATATCTGTCCGTGCAAATTCTTCTATATATATATTTCCTTCTCCTAGTAAATGATGACGATGAACCTTCAAAAGTCGCATCTTTCCTACCAAATGTTAACCATCACTGTAGAAGATATTTCTCAAAGAAATAATGTTAATCAATAGTTTCAGTAATCGTTTGTTTTAAAATGAATAAGGATTTATTATTGATTTCACTTTGCAAGAGAAGGTAATACCTACAAGGGTTGCCTGCATGTGCTCACTCAATGTTTATGTAGGTATTTTTGTATTTCCCATTGACAAATTATTAAGCAATAATATAACCTACTATCACCAGACATTATTTTTACAAGGACCCTGCTTACATGCCCGAAGCTTAGTTTATATAGCAAACTCTTTAGCAAAAAATATGATAATTCGTCTAACAGATTCATGATACTTTTGACTAGGTGCAAAATACTTGCGTCGCAAAATATTAAGACTTTGAGATATCGAAGACGCAGCTTCCAAAGCGCAAATGTAAATCACATTATAGCTGTTTACAGTCTATTATACGAATATATTGCATGAATATGGAAATATAAATTCCATTGACGCAAGATGACCTTTTGGAATTTTAATTGTTTTTGTACCCCATTTCCATTTGTACAAATCCAAGAGAAGGTTCTACAAACATGCACTTTTTGCATTAATACTCAATTAACATTTAATGGATGGTGATTTGTTTTAATGATACTACAGCAGTCGTAGCAATAGCTGGATCAAAAATCTTATTAAAATATGTCGCAGTTGGTAAATATACGTTGTGGCAAACATTTATTATTATAGATTTTGGAAAAATTCCGATTTCCATTTGGTGAAAATCTATACTATTTTGCTTAAGTAATTTGTGACCAATAATGTTTGAAGAACCCATTTTAAACAATAATATCCAACTTTGTTGTTGATGATTTTCTTACTATGTGCTCCTATTTATATCTGTGATATTGAGTTTCAAAAACAATATTATATTATCACGGCATGTCGTTTAAGAATCTGATGCATTTAACATGAGGGAGGGTGAATTATATTCTTAAAGTAAACAATTTTTGTGCTAAATTGTGCTAAGTATCACCAAAAACTAAGTAGATACGTTCTACACGCTCCCCGCGGGTGACAGTTGGTTGCAACGTTCAATTCTGAAAACTGGCTAAAGCTTGCTTTGGCGTTAGCCGGGCGGATACCAAAAGAGCCCCCCACCCCACGCTCCCAGCGACTAATTATCAGGGAGCGTAGCGGTCATTTGGGTTAAATAAGTTTTTTGTGTGATAACTCCCAAGTTTAATAGTCTCCGCTGATGACTTTTATAAGGAATTTTCGAGGATGTATGTATTTTTGGTGATGATTAGCATCTCGTAAACATTCGTATGTAATTTTAGTACTCGTGAATTGCAATTGCAACTCTCAGCATAATGAGGTGTATCCTAATGTGATGTTGAGGAAGGATTCTCTGTTATTCGGGCAATTTCCTTTTGAATTGCATTGAAAGTCAATGAGATTGAGTGAGGATCTACCACTGCTTTTAAACCTGTGCTAATTATTTTGTTGTGAGCCTATCCCCTTTCCATTTTTTAGCATGAGGACATAGACCATTTCCATTCTGGATATAGCTGGGAATTTCACATGAATAATGCATTCCAACTTGCAAATGAGCGTCTTTAAGCTTACTCGAGCAGTAGTGAACAAGACGAGTTTTTAGTCGTTTAGCGTCGTCGTCTCCCACCCACTCTCACATTCAGTGTCTTTCTCGCTCGCTTACAAAGGTAGCGTTGCTGTTTTTACTTCTTTCGGAAGTTGCTGCACTCATGCTGCATTGTAGTTTAATAAGATGATCATGGGAATTGTGAACAAGAACAGAAACACACAAAAAAAAACTTGCTCATTTTCCCTTAATTTGCCCGGTTATGGAAATGTAGACCTTTGATGAAAAGCCTTGATGAAGTCAGATAAAAACTGCTTTTTCTAATGTTGCTCTTATTTACTTTGAATGATCATGTTAACAATTTCATAGCTGAAGCTTGGAGTATCTCTATCAGCTATATGCTTTGACTGCCCGTGGTGTTACAAACTTGGCGAAACCACTTTTGTTACAAACTATAATGCTACAATGATCTGAAAAAGTGTGGGATTTCTCACGTAAACACAAACACGCAGTAGGACATTTTCTCAATTTTTAGCAGTTCATTGATAGATGAATAAAGGAGGAGTTGGTAAGGGAGCTTATTATTGAGAAAAAGAGATTTTCAAGAAAACTGGGTGCAAAATATGGATTCAATGATTGTATGCATAGGAGTGTAATATGTACTATTCACATGACATGTTACTTTTTGGGAGCAAGTTTCTTTTCTACCTTGTTTGTTGTTCTCACAAAGAATCCTTCACGTTGCCTATTCTCAAGTACCCACCATCATCATATTGTTCCTCTTGTTTGGCTGCAGTGCAGTAACAGAATGCATTGCTTTTGGTAGTCTCCCATTTTATTTTTGAAAGTTTGGATATTTATTTGGGTCTAAAATTGGCCCTCTTTCCTTTCAGGTTTCACGCACAAAACCATATTATTACGCGTGGATGTGAGTGACTTTTCGATGTGATGCTAGTTCTTGAATATTATTTGCTTTCCACATTTGTCTCCATTATACAATCACAATTGTAGTAGCATGTATAAAAGTAACAAGAGATTGAACATAATTTTACATAAATACATGGATGATACACCTACTAGTTAGTTGGTATGCAATGTTGGTCATATTATTGATGTTGACTCGTGAGTTGGTTAGTTAGTTAGTGGGTTCCACCTTTTTTGTTAATGGTCAGCATTTGGAATCAGTGATAGAAATCACATCAGCTTTCGCAATTTTTAGAACTATCAAATGAAAAGAGCTGGTGTCCGTTGGGATATCATTTGTCAATGAGTTTCCAGACTGCAAAGTCATTAAACTTACTTAAGGTTTCCATTTTGAAGGCGAGCGTGATGGGTTTCAATTCAAGTTTCAATTTAGAGACATACTTTTGTATTGTCTGGGTATATAAAAGCAAAAGTATTTGGCAGCTTCGCTTTGGGTATAATTCGTCATAGAAGAATGCAGCTATTCTTGACCGCTTTGTTCTCAGCGGATTTGGATTCCTAATCCGTCACTATACTCTTGAGTCTTAAACTCAAAGAAGATCAGATCCGTTTCAAAGAAGTCACCAAGTACGGTATTGATTTCAAAAGCTATAGACTAAAACAAAAGGGGACAAGACCAGTACGAATGAATGAATACGTGGTAATTAACTTTCTTATTCACATTTTTTGGCCTTAATGTATGTGACATCGAACGATTATTATGGTTGATCAGCGCCACCGTATTAAGTTCATAGTCTACATTCTACTCAAATCCCAAGAGCAACTATAAGTATAAGCAAGAAACTTAATATGAACCGATAGTATCGGTTCCCTTTTTTGGTAATGGAATTGAGCCTGCTTTGGTATGGATATTTATGCTGTGAGGAAAAAGTAAGATTAATTTGTGACTTGAATATGAATTGTCTTCGAAGCAAGTGTATATTTGTACACACGTTAATATTTTGAATATAGCTACAGGGTGGACACTTTAGCAACACCAACAAACAACCAAAAGTGACCAGAAGATTTGATTTTGTTGTTGTAAAACCAATGTTAGTAGGCCGGAATTAATTTGATCAATACGAATTTCTTCTCAGCTGAATACAAATGAATTGAAGTACTATTAATGCTGTATTAAGGACACTCATATTATAAATATAGCTACAATTCTAAATCCAGGGCGCATGCTAACAACCAGGCAATGCAATTTGAAATACGAAATGATTTATGATAGCTTGTATCAAAAAGTATGTACATTGAAGGGCATTGTAGTATTTTTGTAAGCACCTCGAATTTGACTTGGGCATAAGTATTTTCAAGGGTTTTTGTTTTAATCCAAGCGTGTTCTCTATGTAATCGTGTGTTTTTGAAAAGAATGGTGAATCTTCATTTTGAAAATTATGCACTTGTTGTAAAAGTTGGCAAAAGTATTTATCATTCTTCCATCCGTAAGATTCGTTTTGGTTCTCTGGCAAAGTTCATTATATCTATTATTTTCATTCCCATACACAAAGAGAACACATGAGAATAAAACTTTACTTTATAATTAGCAAATTAATGGAGGCTTTGTTGCTCGTCTTATCTATCTATCCGTTTTAATATGAAGATGCCTCAGCAAAAATGCACAGACTCGAAAATAAAACCGTCCAAACGAACAAACTAAATCACATTTACGGTTGTATTTTTACCAAATGAACTTTTTACTTAACTAGTATGTGCTACATCTTGATAAAAACATCGTTATTGCACGGCTCGCTGCTCGTTATTACATAGCAATTTATTGGGAGCTGGGAGCCATAATATTATTACGATTTATCTGAAATATTATAAGCTCTCAGCAATCATCACCCCTTATGAATTCTGTTCTGCATTATTTTACTATATTCGAGTATATTAATCGAGATCATATGCAAGGCAGTGCAAAGGATGTTATAATGTGGTGCATATATAGCAGAATTCTCAAGTGCATGTGCATTCACAATTTTTCTCACATAAGATTGAGTGCAATACTCATACAACTCAATGCCGTGTCCAATTTGCATTATAATATAGATTATGCTGCTCAATACAAATTTGTAAACTTATTTGAACGTTTTTTGCAGTTAGGGTTGTTATAATATAACGAATGTCATCCCTGTTGGAAGTGCTTTATAAAAGCTGCTAAAGATTTGTTTCACAGAAAATGATATGCCCCGTGATTCATTGATGAATATTGCATGTACACAGTCAAAAACAAGCATGCATAATTTTGATCTTGAAGATGAGCCAGGAGAAAAATACAATTATAATCAACAATTTGAGAGCCCCTCCATAGAATTTATCAGTTCATTTATGCCAATTGATGCAATCAACAGAATACATTAGAGTTGATCGTATTGAACTCGTGTAATAATAAGTGTCATAATAATAAACAGACACCAAAACGGCGCTTCGGGTAAAAAATCTTGCATAGATCGTTTGGCTTTTTGTGTGCAAAATCAAGGTGATGATAAAACACGTTGAATGTATGTAGATTATTGCAGCCAGTACAGAAATGCCATCACCACACCACCACGCATCTTTGCTCCCTGATGGTGATGCAATGTATGAAAGATGCACCTTTCCTATGTAAGATCCGCCATTTTTAAAACATTAGCTGAAACTGGATCACGCTAGTAGCGACCAGCAATCCAATATCAACTCCAAAAGCCAGACTGGCTACAAGAAGAAAAGGAATAATCTTGCTAATCTTTCATACATCTCAAATATTGCTAGTGTCATTGCAGGCTACACGTATATGTACTATGTGCTATCGGTAGCGTTATAAACTTTTGCGTAGCTGATTGAAATAATATGTGTATGTTTTAGTTCACAACTTACTAAACAGGCATAATCGAGAAGCACACACGTGAATGAACCTCTTTCGTAAGTGTCAAACATGAATATTTTGTCTTTCTTGCAATCTTTCTCTTGAATTTCAATGGGATGAGCAAGAAACTGGCGTTTATCAGGTGAAGCCGTTAATGTTTCTTTGAAACGCATGGTTCTCCATTTGTTCAAGCGTCCCTACCCATCCTCCTTCCTCGGTTGTACATTACGTGATGTGATGATGTACTTGCACGGGTCTCTAGGCCTCTGACACCGAGCAATAATATGAAATGCAATATAGCAGTGACATGCAAATATCTCTGATATGGGCTTAAATTATGGATTTATGCGTATGTAGCTCAACAATATACTCTAACCGTTTGGGCAAACTGAGTTAAACCTATATCTTGCAAGAGCACTGGTATCAGTAATACACATATTGTCATTTATTTGTATGAATGTATGTCCATTGTATTTTGAATCTCGTAAATTAGTAAATCTTGCTCCGTTGCCGTAAAGTCAACCGACTGCTGCTGCGATTATTATGCATTACTTATTGCCATTTTGTTTATCTACATTCCTACAGTCAAAACCAAAGCGGAGCTTTGAATGGCATACCGATATCTTGTCAGGACTATATAAAATGGTTGGGGAATCTGAGCTCCCTTCTTGTATCCTCTCTAACCCACTGCTATCCTGACTGCGTGTTCACTTGACCACTTCATTGTTGTTGGATGATGTTATATTTTATTATGAAAATTGAGGGACAGAACGGCAGACTCGCCCGTACAGCGTTTGTAGTAGTAGTTTCGCATTTCTCGTTCTAAAGAAACGGTTTTCCTTTGTGGAAAGGTAAAATGCATAAATTTATGCAGACTGTTGCTGTTATAATGTTGTTGCTGATCACGAAGCAAAAATGATGATGATCTTTAAGAGAAAAAGAGAGATTGAAAAAGCCTGTCTTTCCAGTGTGCCAACAACTAACTACTATCATAGTTCTTTGGTAAATTCACACAAATACAAGAGATGCCCAATGAGCCAGATCGGTGGATAATGAAGCTCGACAAGCGTTTACTATACGTATTTTAACGTAGTTTGTTTTGCTGCAAATTATATATTTTAACAGTCAACAAGCGTACCAAACTGATTGCTTGCCTGCGTAAGCTTTCTGATTCGAAATTGAATGAAGAAGAACAAGGCATTTTTTTCTATCAACTATGTACATACCTCGGTTTTCCATTAATACATATATACCTATTGTTTTAAATTCACGAAATTTTAAATATCCTGGCAGCGTTTAGTATGTTGATTAGCATAAATGTTTTGTTGTTTATTCTGTCGTTTATCATAATTTACACATTTAGATGATTTTTGAATTCCTAGAATTTTCTTTTCATTTTTACCGTGAGCTATAATATCCTTCGTTCCGCCATCCTCATGTTGCATACGGAGGAGGCAGACGAATGGTGACAATCACGAAGTATGTAGGTATTTTATTTGGAAAAGCTCATAAGATCAAAAAGTTTGTAGAATGCCATATAATTCATCTTTACTATCACACAAATATTATACCAACCAACCAAGTGATGATTGCTAACTGAAAAAGAAGTTTGTATTAAAATATATACACGCGTAAAGCAAATCACGTCAACAGCTTAGGAGTCAAAACATGTTTTAAAACATTTTATTTGATAGAGTTTAGCCATAAAAAATCAACTGCAAAATCCAAGGAGTTTACATTTAGCTGGCCACTTATATGCTGCTTATATTTGCCGTTTGTTCGGTTTGTATGTACATGTACCCTTAATTAAAGCCATCTAACCATTTACACTTTTGTATACAAGTTACCAAACTTGAAAAGAAATGAAAAAACTCATTCATTAGCAGTTGGATCATTGATCTTGATCCAAAACTCATATAATTCTCCTCATTATGATTTGCAAACATGGTTTAAAAACCATTGTAATAATGTGTAGACAAGCTCGTTGTAATATTTTCGCACTCCCTGCCCTCCTATATATGGCACATGGAAAAATATGGTGTAGTGGATGTGGATACAATCACAATCAAAGTAGTTGAAAGTTGGATGAAAAGGAGAATGCTGTCAGGACACTTGACTTACTGTGCCAAAAGCCAAGGAACTTGCTAACGACGAAGACAACAAAAAGTGCATATTATCCTATTATAAAATATGGATCTCTTTCGGCATCTTACTCTTACCCACTGAAATTCGTAGCAAAGTAGTGTTATAGTTCATACAGCCAGTCAGGTATATTCATGTTTATAAAAATTATGCAAAAAAATGAAAGAATGAAACTGAATGAATCTACATGAATGAATTTGGATTACCTGCGCTAATGTGTGTTGCGTAGAATTTGTAACAACTTCTTTTACTAGAGCTGCGATAATAGTTGTTGACTTCAATAAATTCAGATTAGAATTTCATACTCGCATTCTCACTGACTCTTGTTACGTGTTGCTGATATACTAATCACGTAATCGAAACAATAAAAATGCAATACAGAATCATAACCTTTAGGGGATAAATGCGAAATGCAATTCACGTAGTAAAATAATTGTCATTGGAGTATGGACGAACTTGAGTTTTTTATTGTGCTGAATATGAATAGTTTAAAATGCCTTAAAACATTAGCCGACAAGAATTTGCTCGTGTTGTCTATTGTATCGTGTCAAAAATATTGTGTATATGCGATTTTTTGATTCAGTGACCCTCCTCCTTTCGAATTATTTAACGAGGTTACTCAACCAACAATTGAATGCCTACAGAGAAATGAGTTAGTTGGAGTAGTAGCTCTTAAGTGAATGTATATCGTTGAGTGGGTACGTAGAACAAAACCATGTGTTTTTTGTAAAGTTGTCAATTTTCTTCATCTGATTATAGCATCGCACATTTTATTACCGTCAAAAGAAATATTGTTATTATATTACATTGCTTCAAACGAGCCTTAGATTTCTTATCAAGTCAATGTACTTTGTCTTGTACTCCCTTGCTATTTACAAGCAAAAAAATGATAACTTTTTTATCCTCCCTCCTCCTTCACAATTGCGGAATCTGGTGATGATAATGATGATAGCATGACTTTAAAAACTTATATAAAGTGTCAGAGAGTCCCTTATCATGGTACGTGGTTCGAAAAGATTTCGACACAAAATGTGTCGCTGGCTCTCTTGTTAGTAGTATATAGGAGCATTATCAGTTTTGTCACAGAGCAAATGATATTTTCTTCTTCTCATTTTCAAATCTCATAACCAACTACACAATTTGGATAGTTAGTTTTACCTCCACACGTAGTATTTGCTAATGGTTATGTGATGTGATGCGGTTTTACTGTCAATCCTAATAATGGAGAGGGAAAGAACGAAACGGTGTGCTAAATAAGTATTTACACCTGTCGAAGTCGATCCCAAGTGTCAAAGCTCTATTGAGCGATGGTCGTGATAAAGAGTTATGCTTGTGTAGTGTGCTATACTGCATTATGTGGCCCTTCACCGTGACAAAGTGTTGGGTAATACGCCAAATTAATTGACATTTACTTGGTGGGATATTAGTCCCTGGGTAAGAAAAGTAGTGTGCAAATTGAGCTTAATTATGTTTCGATTAGTGCTGCATTCTAATAGCGTATCATTATGGGGCTCCCTTTGACGGTGGTTTCCCATAAAAATTACGTGCATACTTCACATCTCACATCACATCCATTCTTTAATTCATTGTGATTGAAGCAATTCCATCAAAGAAAATAGTTTTACATAATGTGCATAAGGTTGATAGCCCCCACGTGCGGTGGGAAATGTTTATCCATGAACTGTGTACTTCTTTTCACGCTCACAAACGTCTTTGTGTCCCTAATTAAGAAGAAGTAGGTGGGAAAACGGCACGACGCAGCATTCAAAAAATGCATAGATACAATGATTACAACTAAGGCAAACTTGCCTGGCACAATACTCCATATTATTATCCTTACCTGACACTTGTAAGGACGCACTTGAGCGTTGGCTGTGTGAGTCCACCATTATGTGTGTGTGATGTGAAGTCTTGTGCTTTCGCAAAATTATTGCTTGATGAATACTTGATTGACTATTTTATTCTCTTGATTAGCTTCGTGGATGTGTATTGGTCTCTAAAAAATTTGCATAGCTATTAATCATCTCAAAATTCATATATTAATGAATTGTGCCTACAGCAGCGACAGCATGTATTATGCTATCTTATGTACTTGCCAAGCAAAGCTCAAATAGCTGAACGTATTGATCATAGAAAGATAGCGATTAAACCTTTCCATATGTGTATAAGAGTGTAAATTGTAAATAAATCGTGTGTGTACATCAATCAGGGGTCTCTCATCATCATCAAATAAAATATTCAATCAGTATCCAAATACCTTTTGGTTTATATTGTTCAGAGGCATTGAAGAAGAGGGCAAGATCCTCATCTCTTATTACACCATATTATAAAAGCATATACACTAAAAGAATTTGAACAAGCACATATTGGCAGCTGTAAGATGAACATTACATGTAATGTTTTTTTACAAACATCTCCTCTCGACCGAGAACAAGGTCATACGGCTATTACTGAAGAAGAAGAAGAATGAGCAGCTCCATACCTACTTGTGTATACACGTGGTGCAATGCACTTTTTATACGGTGGTGGCGATAACCAGACAGAATTGATTTGTAGTATCAACAATATACAACAGACTCACAAAATGATGAATCAAAAACTCATAATGTTTTTGTGAACAAGAACGAAAAGATGAATGTTCTGAATGAAGATTAATCAAGGTGGATGAGCCTTCCCCAGCATAATATCTGTGTGTGAGAGAATTCTTGATGTGTGCATATTATTTGCAGATGGGCAAAGTCAAGATGCTAGGCACAATGAAATAAAGGGTAGCTCTTCGTGAAGGATTGCACAAGTGCATCGTGTATAATGCTAAGATAAATTTCAGATACTTTTGCTGAGGCAAATTTATGTATTGTTGAAAAATTGTTGTCTGTTCTTTGTTTGTGTCCATACTTATGTTGGAATGGCTTTTTAGCATCCCTTTAGCAGTTTCTTGAATTGCCTCACACTAAACAAAAAATGTGGTAAAGTCATCATCGTCAGTGTTATCATCCTTAATCGCCACACATTTATCACCCTTGTATAAAGACTCGTCTCGTCATACTGTATTCCCTTTGCAAATAAGTTTGTTTCATTGTTAGAAATATACTGGCATGGCATAATATAGTGTGAGTGAGTGCATATAAATATATTGCACTCCAATTTAGAACGTGAAGATTTACTTTGTGACTCGTGTGATACGTGTAATTGCGAGTGCAGTGATAAATAAAAAATGGGATAAAAACAAGCGTGTAATCCAACTTGCATTTTGTGTGAAAAACTTTGCTTTTATTTGAAAAATACTGTGATTATCATTTATTTTTATGGCTTGTGCCATGCAATTATAATGCTGGCTCGGTTTACACCTTTCGATGAAAAATTGCATTCACACCAACATGCGCTCATGACATAATCCAAGTATGACAAGTGCGAAATTATTATGATGTGTGTAAGTACACTTGTTTATGATGATGCTGATTTGTGCCGAGTTTGTTTGTACTGTGCCAAAGCAATCTATAAGTGTGAATAGTATAAGAATAGCGATTGTGTAGTTTTTGCAACGTTTAGCATCACACGTTTATACATTCATTTCATATATATATATAGAGATTTTTAAAAAAATGCTTTCTGATAACACATACGAAATAGTTTAGGATATAATATGTGAAATTTTAATGTGCATCTTCGAAATCATAAATTGTCAAATCTTTTATTTTTCTTGATAGTTGGAGCAGTAAATTTCGTAAATAGTAACGATTAGGATATTTTACATGCACTGTTAGCAATAATAATATAACATCAATATTTTGAGATATTACGCTATATGACATAACAAAAGTGTTTCTTTACTTTGAGGATTTTTTTCACGTTTTAAGTCAGTCTTGATTTTGGAAAGAACATAAAACGTGAAACGTGTGCCATAACTATTATTCAACAAAAAGCGGTGAAAGGCTACCCATTACGTTATACAGCATAAAAACTCCGAATCACGCTATTGCGAAACATGCGAAAAAACTCAATTTCTCTCTTCGGGAGATTTTTGCTTGGAGCATTTCTTTTTAAGTGTTTGGAGACTACGAGAACACTTTAAAGGTTGTCTCTCTGCTCTTGAAGTGTATATTTGTCATTCCTTACAATTGATAAAAATCCACCTGACTGGCACTAGTTCAAAGGAAGCTAATAAAATGACAGCATTGCTCTCAAATGCTTTCAGCCACTTGAGGCATCCGTAAATGTAAAAATCAGCTTGAGTGAACAAATAGCGAAAGTGAAATTACCACTCCTGAATTGTCTGGAGTTGAGCAGAAGAATCATACATAGTTGATGAAAGAGACTTCTCCAGTTCATGAGCATCAAAAGGTGTACATATTTGAAAGTAGCACTAGCATAGTGATAGTAGTCTGATATCCGTCGCATGTTTATCTGTATTATATTTTTAATTTCCGTTTTTACTATCATCAGAGGGCATTTGAAGGGCTTGGAAACAGTAGAAAAGCAGGGGATGACTACGAAATGATAAATCTCTATGTGTTTCACTCACTCCTCTCCATCCGTTCATTTGTATGAGAGTGAGAGTAAAAAAGCTGACTCATAATGGAGCGGAATTTCGCTCTCTGGATTTGTATTGTTTGCAGAAAATTAGAGGAAATTACTATCCGTTTGTGGGCTAAAATATAAATGTCCATTTGTATTACCTTAATAATTATGAAGAACATGTGAAATTACAATTTTATGGTGACCACACGAATATTTAGTAATAAAATGCTAATTATGTGAAATTTTCTCATTCCATAGAAAAACTTACATGAATACACAGATATAATGTGTTTTTATACTTGCATGACAAATGAGTTATGTGCAAAAAAAAAATTTAAAACTGATTTGATGGCTGTTTTTAATATCCTCTAATTCTTGAATGACAAAACTTGCATTGGATGTAGAAAAGGTCAAAAAGTATTTAGTACCTGGTCATCCAATGCACGCAAACGCTTAAAATGAAGGTTATGGAAAATAGTGAGTGTAATTAAAGTAGACGTGTTTGTCATTTTTTAATTGTATGATTCTTCATTTTACTTTACAACTTCTGAAACAAAATAGATGCATTTTGCATTAAGGTGTTGGATAACTTTATGGCTCAAGTGATGTCTCGGACCAGCTGCATATTAAACTGATGTTTTTCCTTTTTGCATTGAATCTTGTATAAGAAAAGGAAAAAAATGCAACAAGACCGGTTAAATAAATGATACTCTATAGTGAAGTGTTTTTAATCCATTATCCAGAGAGCACAAAACTAATATTAGGATGCAGCTGGAGAGACTAGAAAACAAAGCGTAGCTTTTAATAATCATATTGACATGCAAATTATGAATTATTACCATAAAGATAGCAGCTCATATATTGATTCGGAGAGAATATAATGAAAATGAAGTTGTTTTCCTTTTGAGTTTTCAATTTATGTTTATACGTAATTTATAACGTTTGCATGTTTCTCCGAAGTAGATATATTAATTATTCAGTTGATAATTATGCTGATTATGTTGAACATACGTACAAAACTTTACGTGTACATTTCATTGCTACTAGAAGCCGTTGTCTGTGTCGAACAACATCCTAAAGAACAATAATATCATGCTTACATAAAATTGCAGAGGTAATAATTTTAAATTTTTATATGCAAATGGAAATTCCTGCGCACATGAACAGGTATGAATTATACCAGAGTGTATTTTTGCAAGGTGGTTTATCATGTCATGTAGTATAAAATGAAGGAAAATGTGCATAACCAGTTGAAATTGAAATGCGTTACAGCTTGTGGCACAGACTAGTAATATTATGTAGTCTTAAAAATGCTACCTTTTGGTCTTGCGTCAATGTCATTTTTTGTTGCAAATGATGTACATCTACTCCTAGTACCTATCATATTTACAAGAGGAGCAGAATGGAATGGAGATTTTTACAATTATCCACCTGCACTTCAATTTGATATGCTGGTACTCCAAGCGCAATTTGTAGTTGTACATCCAGCATTTGCATGTGAGTGTTTCGTAGTTGCAATTAAACCAAGTCAAGTTTGAAGTTGGAAATTTATTGCTTGTCAAGTTCAAGCATACAACTATATATATAAGCTTGGATGTATTTATTGTTTGTAATTTGAAACCGTAAGCCCGTGTAATCGTCTTAAATCTTCTGTGAAGTTCAGGTATGGTTCAATAATTGCTTATGCCTACTAAATACATTTTTGACAATTCAACTCACAGCATGACTTTTTACCATTTACTAACAGCTTATTTAGGAGTTAGAAACTCTATTACGTAATAGACATTTATTGGGTTCTTAACTACACGATAATAAAGTAACAATTTGCATTACTGTTTCAGTTCTCAAGGCCAGCTTAAAATCACTAAAATTATATGATGCACATTGTAAGGTATTATGCATTGGGTACTTGAACCATATATATAGTCGCCTCGAATTCCAGACAACATTTTTCTAATAGTACAATAATAAAAGCACGCTTCAAAAATAAAACGGAACAATAAAATATCAAATACAATGGAGTTTGGGCATGAAATATTAATGTTATTCATGCAACTTGTTATACAACTGGTTTACGGTTTCATTTTATAAAATCATTTTGTTTCACTCGTGTGACATTTTGATAGCTTTCTATTTCCAGACAGGAGTCAAATTGAAAGTTGACTCTATGATCATCCCATCCCTAAAAGCCGGTTTTTGCCAGATAAAGTTTTATACCAAGCAGCGTTTAGTGACCTGGCTCGTAGCACAATACATGCTTTTCGTGGATAAATCTGGTTTTAACCTTGTACATTCATATATCACACATCACACCACAGTGTTTGTTCAAGCTTTTGTGATGTACCTGTCGCTCGCTGGTCAGTTGATACCTTAAATCATATCTGACGTGACGTGATAGCTACAGCCATCTTTATAAAAAGTTGTCTTGTGTAACTCGTGCTCAAAATAGGCATCTTTTGTTAGCATCCCGATCTCGTAACAAGTGCTGTATGGATGAGGAAAGAATAAAGGTCCAACCAAATGAGTGAATGACGCACGGACGGATGTTATAACGAGCTAATTTAATATGCACGGTGATATTGCAAATGAAGGAGGCTTTTCAAAGGGGAAATTAATATTGGCACGGTTTATTACAAACCAACCCTTAGTCGCCGACGCTGCGGTGGTGGTAAAGTCAGTTTGTGAGTGGAAGACTGACTCTCAAGAGGGTTTGTGACATTGTCAGAGCCCGATTCTAAAATTAGAAATGGGCAGCCATGCATTAATCATGATTACTATAGCTAATGGCCAGTTGTCAAAGTCATCTTTGCATCCTGTGCGAGCTCCGTCCGAACAAACCAGCATGGTATATAACTATCATTAGGAATATTTGAAGTTTTGACAGTTGGATCTAATCTTCGGCTTAAATTATTTTTTATATCCCCGTCTTGCTCCTGCTCAGCCGTGTACCAGAGAAGTAATAATCCATCCGAATTGTATTCTTTTTTTTATGACGACGTGCCTCAACTATGCATTTTTGTATGGCCATAAAATATGTGCACCTTGAAGCTAAGCAATCCGTCATGGCTATCAAATCAACAAAAAGTGGGCTACATTTTCTGTTCCTGATTTAGGACTTTAGCTACAAGAACTACTGCGAACCACAGTCCGTGATTCGACATTTTATGTCTTGCTCTGAGCGAGCGCGTGAAAAAGTAAGTCAGTACTGCACACTTGTGAGGAATACAAATTGCATTTCATGAACGCATTTGTATTTGTGCAATGCGAAAAAGAGGATATAAAGTAGGAAAGGGAAGATCTTGAAAGCAATAAAATGTTCAGACATAAATTGCGATCGCATTCGTATTCCTACAGCTAATTTATCCAACTCAAGTATTCATGGTGGTAGGTATAATGTGTATTTTGTTCTAAAATCCTTATCTCGTCCCCTCAGAAAAATTCACTCGGTAATTAGGCATTAGGGCCACACTCTCTTATATTTGCATTAGCTCTTTACTAAAACACACGAATCATGATCATGATGATGATGATGCTATATACTTGCCTCTACATAAGTAAGCGTGGCATTGGAGGAGAATAGAGGAAAAGTAAATACGGTTGCGTAGAAGGGATTTGAAATTATATAAATTAGCTAGTTGGCGTACTATTACATGGTCTCATTTTTTCTAAACCCAACACAAACTGCGTATAATATAATATTATGGTGTTCTTGGTGGGCGAAGGGTTTTTGTTGAGTCAAGAAAATAACTTGAAATAGAGTGAGTGAATGTTGAAGAGCCTTTGCTGGCAACAAGGCCCAACGCAATTTACTACCGGTAAATGAAGGAAAGAAGAAGAGGAGAAGGGATGATAGTTGATGTTGGATATTAGCAAAGTTTAAAACATGCACTTTAATATAGCAATAAATTTGCAAGCTTTTCCTTGAAATATTTTCTCAAAAATTGTTTGTGTCCTAAAAGTAGTAATTTTTCTAACTTGATGATAAATATTATTACGGTTTCTGGTGGAAATAAATATATGCACATGCATACATTAATCCGTAAGTCAGGTAGTTGCTTCAGCGTTGTTGTAAGTAGCTTTTATGGTAGCTAAATTAGCAGAAAAGTGGAAGGATGAGGATAAGTTTCATTGTAAGTATCTTGACGATAATTTTACTGCAAAAAGGGAAAACCGAATGTAAGTACTTAAAGCTTTGGTATGCATCGCATACCTGGCTAATGTGAGATTGTTATCAGGTCGAGAAGAAGAAGAAGGTTGATAAAAGAAAGAACAATTGTCATTCCTAGCCCAACAATTAAATTGAGAATGCGTTTGCTGTAAAAAGGGACTCAAATTCAATGCTCAAGCTCTCAATTCGTTGCCTATAAAGTTCACTGAAAATTGACGCAGTGATTTTATTGTTCTCTCTACCTGTTGCAAATAAAAGGGATTCGTATTTTACTTTTCCACCTGTAACTTCGACATTTTGGTATGAACTAACTGAGCAGCCAAAACTGAAGACAGAAGAGGGATGAGTTTTGTCATTGAAAGCGTACAAGGTGTGCCATGTTTTGTTTTAGACTTTTGTACTACCACAATAATTTAATCGGTACATTTGGCTGAGCTCCGTCTTTTTGTGAGTTTTTAAATGACGAGTACAGATATAGTAGGAAAAAAATGTGTTGTACTCTTGACAGAAAACACTTTTTGCCGAAGCAGTTATTGTACTCTCCACCTACAGTATGTCATGCCGTGTCACGGTCTAGGTTGTTTAAATGCCAGAGAAATGCAGTCAATGCAAAAAACAGCAACGTTATGCATAACATTATTTACTTTTCATGCATGAAAATGATTTTGTGCATTTATCAAAGCGGAGATTTCTGTATGCACAAATTTTTATAGTTGTTTTATCGATCCTTCAAAAACGTGGTAACTCCTTTAATGGCCTTTCGATGTTTTGAGATAAAAATATCTTTAAACACATTACGACTTGGTTCTCCAAAAACGTCAACATCTTCAGAGGTCTTTCCTCGAAACGTTTGAACTTGAATCAACAAAAATACGGGAGGTTATATTTCTTCATCTCTTCAGTTCCCGAAATGTAAGATATGACCATTCATATTAACGTCCCAATTCCATTTAAAGCATTTGCCAAAAGTAGTAATACGTGCTCACGAGGAAATAATATTAGTAAACCTATTTGCCCGTACCGATTTTGGAAACTGCAGAGCATTTTAAAATGCCAGATTTTTCTGCATTTTCTTGTCACAATGCATTTTGTATCAACTCAAAACAAAAAAATAAATAACAGTCACAAAAAAACAAACAAAAATTTTCCGTTCATCATCAGCTCAACCTTGGTTTTGTCTTGAATGCTTACAAAATAAGGTCATTTTCATGGTACTAAAAGATTTTTTTTGTATTGCTACTTGGTAATACATATTTGATGAAATACAAAATATATACCTCCACAGTTTCTAACTGCTGACAAGTCGTTAAATATCAATGAAGATGAGTATATATTGTAACACCTTGAAGAAGGAAGTAAATTAGGGCATTTTCCTTCCGGTATCTACTTAGTTTCAAGTTCAAAATTATAATTTTGGCAACTGGTCTTAACTAACTCATTTTCTAAAAATAAACGTAGTAAAAATTTACTCTTCTCATTTACTTGAGTGAGTAAGCTAATTTGGTATTCCTTTTTAGCGTGCTCACTCATATGAGTTCAACTGCACGAAAAGTTTGTCCATTGGAGAAGGTTAGTTGTTTGGCAGTGGCATTCTTTGGAATCGGACCCATATTTGCATTTTGTACACACAGAAGGTGTGCATTATGCTGATGTGATGATGTTTTGCTTTGTCAAGCAAATTCTTTTGTGCGACTTCAAGAACAAAAGCCAAAACTCCTCGACACTCCAAATGAGAAGCATTCATTCATCCCACGTTCTATTGAGTCGCTAAATTTAATTAACCTGTTATACGAAATATGTCTCAAGGGAAGTTCTTTTTGTTGTAGAGGAAGAAGTTAAGATAGGACTACTTACAGTGATAATAATAAACGCTTAAGAATATTATAATTAGAGTACCTTCACATGCATGAATGTACTTTTGCTAAACCTTTGCCAGCATAATAATCCTCGAGAAAATCGCAATTGACACCGAAAGACCTAGTGAAAATGATAAGTTAAGGAGAGATCATGAAATACAAGGCTGCAATTAAAATAGGGAGCAATTCATTTGAGACCACGAATTGAAGACGAGACGAGACGACTGGTATGCCTTGTGCTATTTTGTGAGGAACCTGAGCTGAATAAATTTACCAAATTAAAGATTGCATTGATATATTTGCTCAGTCACTCTTTATTTGATGAAATGGAAACCGAGGCTTAAGCCCCCAAAAACATGATATTGAGTGTGCCTTGATATACTGAAGCAATACTACAAACTTCAACTCAATTACTTTTTCGTCGAATCACTTTACCTCTTCCTACACCCATTTTATTGTCTGGCTTATTCGCTTTCCGTCATCCGAAACTTTCAGATATAAAACCAATCTAACTTGCTTTTTGCAGGACAATGAAGCGGGTTTCTCCACAGTAGCTCACGCTTTACTAAATTAATCGAAAGTTGACAAAAGAAGAAAATATTTATGTAGAGCGGAGGGTTTATTTACATTTTAAATCAAAACATTCTCACTTACTCCGCACTCACGACAAGTCCACAAGAAATATGATTCCGTCATGAGATCCACACTGCTTTGTAATCCTGATGACAATTTCGCAAGAAAAACATATATATTTGAACAAGGGAAGCAACGCAAAAGTTGACACTTTGGATGAAAATAAGTAGTTTGTCAACTCTCTCCTTTTTTATTTCTCCTTTTTACAGTAGTAAAATAAGAATAGCTTGATTTTAATGCTTGTCGACTACATGCCTAATGCTTACCCATGTTTTTAAAGAGTTAAATGAGAAAATATCTCTCTCTCATACTTCCTTTTCCTTCCGTTTTCCTTTAAATTACCTGCCCTGTTATTAGTCCAATTTTCGAGATGAATGATATACAAATCTATATGGACATTTTCCAAAAGAGTCCAATGCACCCTTCGTTCATACATAATCTTTGTAGTCATTCAAACATATGTACTTAGGTACATATATAGCAATATTCAATTTTTGAACTACATTTATGGCTGTCATCCCAGTGTTCACCTGTCCAATTGTTTTCATCCCAGCCAATTTTTGTTATGCTCGGAAGATTTATCATTTAGACATGCCTATTACCAAAATGCTTAGTTATACTTTTTGCGAATACACTTATCAGTCATTTTTATGATAACTGTTTACGATTTCATAATGTAGTGTTGTAGTCAGTAGGCAGTCGCTCATGAGACGAGTTTGAATGCGAGCAAACTCATAAAATCAAGAAGCTGCACAGAAGTCATTTATCATTAATTTCATTTGTTTGATAACGCTAAATGTTCAATGAACTCATGATCATCACTACCATGAAGCTACTACTAGTTCCTTCTAAAATGGATTAGGTAGGTATGAATGAACACACGAGGATGATGATTATATGTTGTCGAGCACCGCATAAAAAATCCTTTTCCTGAGGAGAAAGGATCTCCATCATATCAAGACGAGATGAGATGAGACGAGCATACATATTGCAGATTACGATTACGCTACTATTGGTACATGCTGCACTATCTATCAAAAGCCTTGCATAAAAGTGACATATACCGGTGTCGTCCTGAGATGATACTATGTTGTGTTGTAATAGAATAGGCCACTACCACTTGACTCTCGCATAAAAAGTAGAAGTTCCGTAATCATAAAAAACGAATTACTGCTGACTGAGTGAGTGGGGAATTGCACGCATACGGCACCTAAAAAATTTGACCTAAGATGACCAGCCAAGAACGAAGGGAATAAAAAAATATTACGACACAAAACGCAATTAGAGTGATTATGGTCAATATGAGCATAAAGAGCAACCTTAATTATTATGCATGAAATGTTGCGTTGTCTCGATTCTCTTGTATCTCATTAAATAAATGCTAAGAGAGCAGATAAGAAACACAAGGATCTCACTTAGGAAGCCTTTTCAGTTACAGTTTTTTTTGGTGAACTGTTGTTGCTCTCATAAAAAAATTCAGACAGTTGCAGTCCTCCCTTGTACAGTGTGAGTATAGGTACAGCTTATAAAAACGTTAATTGTAATCACAGCGTTGAGCTAGAAGTGTGCATTTCCGGTTATTTAAGCTGCTCAACGTTTTGTCATAATTTTCTTTGAGTGTGCTTCTCAGTTTACGAGCTATCATCGTTTATAAAGATAATTCGTTTACGACTTGGCATTATATAATGTAACTCATCACATGTCCAGATTCATTATCCGTAATTTGATCTCAAACACGTATGCATTTGTCTAGGTGTGCAGTCACATTTTAACTGCATCCTCTTGTAAAAATTGTGTCACCTGTATATCATGACTTTGATGTGAGGCTAGTCTTTATTGTATCTTCTTCTTTATTTCCCAATCATTAATCAATCAAGCTTTTTGTTTTTCTGGGACAAAAGAGCCTTCTAATTAAAGGAAGTCGGTAATCAAGCTCAAAATTGAGGAGGATACACGAAAGAGTGTGAAAGCTAAAATATACTTCATTAAACAAGCATATATTTTCCTTTCGAATTAAAAGCATTTAAACGGTTATGCGTGTTATGTTGCATCATGTTTGGTCTTGTAATTAAAACCATGTTTTCCCATATTTTTTGCTGAGGTTTCACTACAAGTATGTATGTAAGATAGTTTTGCATGAAAGAGGAAAAAGGCTCGGGTATTTTTAATGTAAAATTGTTTGTTACAAAAGCAAACATATTTATTCAATTTTAAGAAGATTTTTAGCCACTGTTGCTCAGGTAGGCGGTCAGTCGATTTAGACGGAGCAACAATCAACATGGATTTTGCTTTAAGACTGTGTGATGTTGTATGTAGAACTAAACGATTTACTTTAATAGCTTCGTTTTTTACATAATGTACACAAATAAAAACGCCAATGGAAGGCATGTGGACAACAAAAGAGCAGTTGTGTACTTTTTATTATTGATATTGCTTACCTCTCCTGATTTCTTAAGTGCCTAAATTTTACATACTTTTCTAGCACGGATGATTTTCCCTTTCAACAAATATCATCAACATTGCAAATTCCACTCTGGTAGCCAGTAAAAGAAGAAAACAGAATATTTGTATGTGAATGAATACTCAAGCAACCATAAAATAGACATATTTTCCAAGATAGGGGATCATTCTTTGAAAAATAAATATATATTCATGCAGATGATGTGAAGTGAGTCCTTTCTTAAACTGAGCAATTAAGACCATACGTTTACTTTTCGATGAAATGAAAATGATGTGGTTTACCAGGAGGAGGAGAGGAGCTGTGTTTGATGTAGTGCACTAATCGACCACTTAAAAATATGCCACTTTTCATTTTTCTTGAGAGATTATAAGGAAAAAATCGCAAGCTTTCAAAAGAAGACGATTTTTTCCTTCTTGGAGAGAACTTGCCCATCCAATTCAACTCAAGTTTTTATTTTTTATTTGCGACATATGTATGTATGCGTAACCAGCTTTACAAATCGTTTAAGTAACGTCTTCTTGCTATTATTACTTACTACTGACTGACTGAGTTGTTGAGATCCATGTAAAGATATCAAGTGTTTATGTTATTGCATGTGTAACACAGCTAATATTCGACTAATTTTAATCACATCTCTTAATCATGATTTACCTTTTACTTTATCTCTTTCACTCTCTCTTTCTACATGTTTTGTGAATATTACAGGCATATGTATGAAATGGCAATTTAATAACATATAAAAAAGAATGAACAAGATGCAGATTTTTTGCCCAGCATGCCACATAACACTTCAGCGTTTTTGTAATGCTTAACAACAATAAGCCACATTTTTTGTGGCTTCTGCTGCGTTGGTCAGAGAGAGATGATGGCAAAGATGATTTTTGAAAAAAAGAGAGACTTTTCCTCATAAAACAAGTTAATAGGTTTTGTAAGATGACTTTAATAAAACATTAAATGCCACCACCACACGTCGCCAAACGGTTGAGCCTCTCTCAACAAGAACATGATAATTTTCAACAATTCTTCTTTTCAACTTCTTCGGTTGTTAGCTATTTAAATGAAGATTATTTTTTGGTGATGCCTCAAGTATGTATGTATAGTCCAACTCCAACTGGGTTGTGCACACAGGGAAAAAGGAAACGTCTAGCATGCTTCCTTCATTTTGTCTTTGTTGAGTGAGGATAAATCAACATAATCATATGATTATGATATCCTTTCTTCACAAAAGCCGAAGAAACTCAAAAAAGGACAACGCTGAAAGTTGCTAGTTTAATATGAAATCATCATCATTATCCAAAAATGATAATCATGAGGGGGAAGAAAATTTTTCAGCAAAAATGATACTATAATATCTTTTTGCAATTTATAGAAAAGTGAATATCCCAAAGTACATAGTAGACTCATAAGGAGACCCTCTATAGATATTGCTTGAGGAGTCTTCAGATACTTTAGCATTTTCTTTTGTAAATAAAGCATTCAGACGAAAATGACTTCAACGCACTTCTGTGAGGTAGGGCTTGGCCCGTTTTTTGTAGAAAAAGGGTTGAAGATTGTTATCGATTGTGAAAAATGCAAAAATTATCATACAATTTGTTGTCCTATAGCTGCTAGCAAGAAGTAAAAATGGCGTTGTGTTCAAATGTGATTGCTTATTGGCATGTTTCTGTCCCATTATATATAATCTGTCTTGGTATACGACGACATACCATTGAATGAATGAATGAAAATATGTTAGTACAAAGAAAGTAAAAAAAGATGCGTGTTTCGTTGGTGGTCAAATAACGTGTAAATGTAATAAGATATTTGAATATGAAATGCCTAATAACTCATGATAATCTCTTATTTTTTTCACAGGGAGTTTCATTCTGTTGAACGCACTTGTCTCCCCTTCAATTGCCATCTCCACAACAAAAAAGTGAAGACTTGCAAATGAATTTGGGTAAGTTATGAATGAATTACAATTTTATCCATAGTAGTGCATGTTTTAGTAGAATAAAGCAGTCAATTAAGTCACAGACGCAGCGTGAAGTAACTTTTTCCTGCATTATTGAATTTCAAAATCTAAAAATCTTCAAAAATTTAGCTGTCAGAGAAAATCATGTTTCTCTATTTGTCATTGATTTCGCTAGTCGCTTCTATAGTGTAAATGTAGAGATTTTGCAATCCTTTTGTCAGCAATAATTTTCAACGGGAAATTTTTTCCATATAAAATCATAAGCAAAGGAACTGTTTTCTATGAGCCGATCTGTTTTGTTTGCAACATGCGTACGTATTATAACGTGTACTTTTTTATTGTCTGTACATGAGCCCATCAATATACTAAACTGCTGAAATATTCATGAGTTTGTCTCAGATTTTCCCTTCCTTTTCACCAATTCTCTTCGTGCATTATCCATGCGATCATCAATTACAGCGGCTATTATTCATTATTACGACAATGATTAGACCAAATTGCGTGCATGATAGTTTGAATGATTGAGCGAGCATCAAGTAGTAGCCGAAAGAACTGTCAGAAATTCTTAAATGTTAATAATTTTACGTTTGGGGACCATTTCAAAAACAGCATCATCAATCTTTTAGGGGTTGTATGAAAAAATGTAGATGAGCAATTGCTTTTGATGCGTAAAATTTACGTAGATGCAATTTTTAATTTTGAGACATAAACGTAAAATGAACCAAAATTTTATCAAATATGTAAGCTTCATCCATATTCACAGAATCTGGTGCAGTGCAACAATAAAAAATAAAATGCATTGCTAGTGTGCATCTTGATTCACAAACTACTATTTTCAGTTTCATGTGAATTTTTGCACACATCTATCACTCGCGTATATTTATGAGTTCTGAAGAAATCAGCAGTCGCATTTCTAAACCACCTGTTACAGTAGCACACAAAGGCACAAATTAATGCCGCTGCGTCGGCAATCCATTTGAGGTTCAGCTGCTAGAATCTTGTCATTCATTATGCGTGAGTGAAAGTTTTTTCTCGCATGGTGTATGTGCTCACATGTACAACGATAATAGGTGTGTACAAACTCATTAACTTTTCAAATAATATTATTGCCAATTTCCAATCACTCGCCTGATGTTCGAATGAATGAATCAATGTTGAATGATTGGTGACTGAATTTCATCGATAGCATGACAGCATAGCGCATGGTCAGTTAAGTGGAATGGAAGGATAAGTACGTAGGTATATCCATTTTACATTGTAATATAATGATACATAATGGCAATAAGAAGTAATTGGCTCATAAAAAATGCTTCGTCCATTGTATTTGCTTATGCATGATATGTACATATTCATTATCGATAATGCAGCCTTTTATCAGAAAAGTCAACTTGTACTGCACATTACTACTGATATCAACGCAGAGGCACGAACCTTTTGTTCCTTTGCCTAGTGAAGTGTATATTTTTATTAGTTTGTAATGATAACAGAAGCTTGTGTATCCTTTATTATCGAATGTTTATTTACATAAATTTGCATTGCTCAAATGACTCGTAAAAGGAGTAGGGAAAAGGGTATTTTGGCAAGTTTTATTGTTACAGTTTACAATTAACTTGCATATCGAGTGCATTGGATACATACACATCTTTGTACTTACGAGCAGGCAGCCGTGCGCCTATTTATTTATTTACTTGCCTGATGATTTATACGCTTTTGTGTACTCTCATTCAAGTTTACATTAAGACAAGGATCATTATTCTAAGCAATATAACAATAAATGAGTGTGTGCAAAGGGTATAATAAACAAAAAAAAGTGGCTCATGCAACTGATCTGATTTCTTGCTTTAATAATAAAAACGTTTTCATAAATAAAGCAAACTCCTACTTTGATGCATTATTTGGCCATTTGCACTACGATTTGCAATTTCCGTTTCCGTCTGCCAAAATTTAGCCTACATATTGCCTACCTACATGCGCTCACAAGCTGCTTGAACTCTCAAGAATTCCAAACAAATAATCCGGATAAAGGAAGCCCGTCGAGAAACTACAATCTAAATATTCAAATAAAAAGCACCTAAAGATGTGGATCACGTTTACCAATTTAGGGCTCTACTACCTACCAAAAACAACTCACACTTATTGCCACCTGCTCTGATATGAATATGGATGTCTAAAAGATGTCTTACTCTTGTAAGATTTTCAAAAGCTGCATACTTGAAAAGTAAAAGGCACACTCTCATTTTGAAAAAAATAGAATGAATCATGGGCGACTCATTATTTTTGGAAAGAAAATTTTGCTGTTTCATCCAAATATGTTTGTACAATTTTATCATTCATGTATGCATGTTGATAACTCGTGCATGTAATATGTTTGTGTAGGTAACTGGAGAGGAAAAGCAAAAGAAAACTGCTCGTCATTCGTGAGTCATAGTTCTCATGTATTCTACAAAAACAGGATCTTCTTTTCTTGAATTCGCAAGAGGAAGTACAAATTGGTAGGTTCTCCATAGTACAAAACAAGTACAAAATTATACTGCGTAAAAAGATATGGTTACTCGGAAATTTGTTGGAAATGTAGGATTCTAGCTGGCAGTGAGCAATTATATGATTTACGTAGAAGTAAAGTGTGGCAGGTTGAAGGAAACGGAACGGAACGACAGGAACAATGTTTGTATTGTGGTAGTCGTGCTGTAGGTACATCTGTTTCTGCATGAAGTCGTACTCATCATCATCATGTTCTCATCAGGACGTGTTTGAATCCATTCATAACTTGAGCACTTGTACACTAACGTAAAAGTGTAATAATATTGTGTGGTAGTAAGTAGTCAAAGCCACATAAAATCTACGATATTTCGAGAACGTAAAAGATGCCCCATCATATTCCCTATCCATCATGATAATCATCATAATCATTAACATAATTTCGTAAAGGATGGATGTTCTCAAAGCAAAGTTGATTGTGTGATGATGCTGATGATGATGATGACGAGAATGAGAGTGAAATGATATTGAACAATAAGAAAAATAGACTCACTCAGTGAAGCAATAAGTGCAAGAAAAAGATGGGAATGAAAAAAGTAGCCATCATGTCTGCATGCAGGGGATGTCTGTTGTTGTTACTATTGCAATATTATGCTGCTTCTCCACAATACAACCATTTTATGGATGGATGGCCAGAATGAATGGTTCATTTGCGTGATGCACGACATATGACATGACATGACAGGCTAGTTGGATGGATGACGCTTTATGAATCATATTGAACGACGAGAGTAATAGAACAACATGAAAAACGCTTCTGTATGTGCACATCACTACTTTACGCTCTTTGTCCACCGACCGCATGAATTTCTCTGCTGATTTAATAAAAGGGAGCTTCAACTTTGTTGGCATTTGGTCTGAAAGTGAATTCTAGAATGCAGTAGTACATGCTTTTGTCATTCTTGTGAATTGTGCGAACAAGTTGTCACAATTTTAATCACAGGTGCATGTATACTACATAGTATTGTCATGTTGTGATCATGATAACGTAAATTGCTTACAAAGATTATGACCAGTCGGAACTTACCAAAACTCAATATAACTGAAAATATGCAAATTGACTCCCTCATCGAATGATGCGTCAATGCTTCAAACAATTTGTTTCTGTTTACTATTGCATTATTCACAAGAGTTGAGGAGTCATTGTCATGTGCTTATGCAGTAGTGTGGCGTGGAGATACAATTATCCTTCCGTCGAGTCATTACTGGACAATGAATGATGTACATACGTCAGTTTCATAACGTATGAATCAGCAGCATTTGATTTCGCAAAGAAAAGAAATACAGTAGTTTTTGTCGGCTCCTTAGCTGTCACTTGTCAGCTACTGTCGTAAAGGAAACAGTTGTACTTACTTCCACAGAAGCATGACTAAAGTGAAAGAGAAATTAAGAGCTTATCTGAAATTCTTGTCACTGCTTGAGGGAAGCCTTTATCTTGTTATTGTACACAAAAGTTTACATAGATTACAGGAAAATCTTATAAACATGCACATGGTGTTCTCTTTGTTGCTAGATTTACATGGAATGGGATTCTAATCTGTAAAAGCGTCATATTATATTGCATATTATTACTATTACGTACTCCGTCCGGAGTACTGGAATGCAGGCGCGCAACACAGAGGCAGATGTAAGCTGTTTTCTCAGTAGCTCCGCTATCAATTGTGTACCTGTTTGTAATATTAAGCATGTTTTTGAATATCTCTTTAGCTAACTGCCAACCAGCTAGATAAGAGTTTAATAATTACTGGTAAACCCAAGGGTAATTATAATATGAAAACCATGTCAGAAATAGAGGAAAGATACCGTAAAGCAATTTCTGTAGAAAGAGGCTTGCTTGCAATTCGCATACCGATGCCGCGTCGCACTGAACATGATACAGGCACGCTTTTGTAACGCCTTACAAAACAACAAACAACCACCTGCATTATTTGTTTACTTCAATTTGAATCCATGATTAAGCAATAAGTCTAGCACATGCAAGCTTGACGGTACTGAAAAGTGCCACTCAAATTACCAAGCTGTTTGTTCACCATCACAATTACCTTAATCATCCTCGTCATCTCCGTTGTAATCTTGTCGTAATCACTGTCACACGTACAAAAGTCACATGGCTTTGGCTTGACTTTGGCTGCAATTTGTTTACACACGCCTTGAAGACGCGAGGAGAGGAATCCTTGCATTACCTTGTGTGATTTAAGACTTGTGATGGAAACTGACTGACGCAAAAACCAAGATTTTTCTGTTGGGCATGAGCTCAGCTTATTTTCAATGTATCACATTACTTAACAAAATGATAATAATGGATAACCGATTAGTGTCAACTAGTGATTTCACATAAGTTGCGAACATGAGTAAGGTGATGATGATATGTTGCAAACTTACGATAATGCTTAAATACAGGCAAGTAGGTAGATAAGTAAGGAACTTTGTGACAAAAATTTATAAATAATGGATGAAGTGAATGGCTACACAAAATTCTTAATAAGTCATTAACATTAGCTTCATATGTCGATACTATAATATAAACTTTTAACTGAAAGGAAAAATATTGGGTTTCCTTCCTCAATTTGTGGATGCTTGCGCAGGAGAAATGCTATGATGATATAGCTACTGCGTTTAGGAAAGTTGGATTGCGTATAGGAAAAGCGTTTTGGGATTTCAATTTAATGCTTTGAAACCTCAATTTACGTAAAATCTACAAAAAAATTGTAGAAATCCTTTGATCATTTGCGCTTATTGTTGAAAAATGTGAAAGTCTTGTATCATATATGACATCCATATTGGTGTAGCACATTTAACATGGTGCATATTTTTTACTTCGTTTACCTACGTTTTTTTACAACTGGACAATGCGTATCAACATGCTATCAGCACAACAATCAAAGTATTTCCAGAGTTTAGCAAGGTTTAAGGTGTTGGCGACAGAATTCTTGAAGCGTGTGTAACATACTGATTTGTTAGTCTCCCACGCAAAACTTGAAAATGATTCAGACATGTTTTATTCGTATATGCATTCATCATCCAACGCAAAAAAGGAGAACATTAAGCCGAAGCAAAATTAAAAACGAGATCAAAGTATAAAACCAAACCAAGGAGTTTGTGTGTACACGCATATCTCCTCCACCTTTAAAATACTTTGCTGCCCACATTCACCTCTTAATAATGCTTTTCACATTTTCCACTACAGCCCATTAACAGCCCACAAGAATACGATGAAAACCGTTTTCATCCCATCCATTATTACATTTAAAAAATGGAATATAAACAAGAAGTGTAAGGTTCATTTGACCCTGACTTTTTGATCTTATGTTCAGGCGTCTCAAAGTGAAGGACTCTTGTTAATCATGATGATGTGATGTGGTTGTTACATGGGATGGCTTCATGAATATAAAAAAGTTGGACAAGACAGTAACATACAATCAGATCATAACCATCAGTCAGCCGGTTTCACTTTTCATCTTGATTAGATTCAGTTCTTCACCATTTTAAATCTAAATGAGGGTAGAAATAGATAGTAAAATGTAGAGACACTTGTTTTGTATGAGACATAGAAAAACAAAGTACTTGTTTATAAATGAATACGTGATGACACCGATTGTGAATGTGCTGAGCTGTAACAAAAAATAAACTTGCCATTTTTTCATTATCACCCTTGATTCGATTTGATCAATTATTTGCGTATGTAAATACTCAAAAGACAAAGACAAAACTCGTTAAATTGAAGTGCATTCATTATGCAGTCTGTTAGAAAGCGCTTTGTTGCATAATAACATGCCAATTAGTAAAGCACTAATTTTAGCCGCGAGGTTTCTGAGAAAGTTTGAAGTTTTCTTTTGTCCCAACAAGATTTTCTGCATTTAATTGAATCATTGGGTATCAAATGATCAATATCACTGCAATAAAAAGTTTACATATTAGTTTGTTCTGATTTGCATAATGTGCTCGGGTTATAGTCAAACGAAAGTAATTCTTGGAAATTTCACTAATGCAGATTTCCTTTTATTTTATGACTCTGCAAAATGACAACTTAACAAAATTACATACTTGATTGCTATCCCAAATACGCGTAATTTGCATACTTTGACATTTTTTGTTTTGGGCAAAGCATAATTTTGTTATCAGAGGGTGCAATCGATATCACTGAAAGCAAGATTTATGAATCCATACATGCATATTATGGCATGAGGTGAGACAACGCCAAGAAAAGTCATCTTTATCAGTGGGTGTCTACCCAGAAACTAAATTATTGTGGTTCAAGTCCAAGTCCAGCTCTCCCCAGTCAGTAGCATATCCTGATTGCCATGCTCGCAAATCACATTATATGAATGTTTCTGTAGCCTTGTTATGAACTCCAACTCGATCCATGTTTACGGCCTTTGTTACATTGCCAATTTTTTGCGGCATCAATTATATTGCTATTCAGCACAACCGTGACATTTAAAAAAAATTCGTTGACTGCTGCTTTTGCATATCGCTATATGATGAGTATTGATAAAGCCAGTAATGTCCTATTGTTTCAGTTTTCTTATCCATACATTATTGTACTTTTGAGAGTTATCAGGAAAAAATAGGGAGAATAAGGAGAACCACGTCGATAGAATCAGCACTCGTAGAATTTATTGGTTACATGTCAGGCATTGAAAGAAGGAAGATGCGTCAACTCGTGGGTGTCACGACTGGTAATTTATGCCCTCGAGCTGTTTGGCTGAGCTGCAAGGTGTAATGAAGAACACTTTATACAGAACAAAAAGTGCAACTCCAAGACATTTTATTGCTTTGTCATTTTGGTGTGATTGGTTTTGCATTAAAACATAACATGCTATGAAAAATGAATCCGCTTGTCTCCTGTTGTCAGTCTTGTACATATTTAGTCTTGCAGAAACTCGTGGAGATAAGGCGAGTAACTCAACGTTTTTACTGCAACATTGCTAATTTAGAGAGGATACAAAGACTCTCCGTCCGACTATTAAGGTAATGTTACATGTAGAATTCGACTTGCTGACGACTGTTATGTAAATTGGGGAAACTGAAGAAGCATCACACACCCTTTATTCAAACTTGTAGTATCCTAAAAATTCATGAACAATTATACATACTTGTAATATCCGAATGCATATATACAGGCATTCGTTCGTGCAGAACATGGGGCAGTAAAAACATCAACAATATTTATACCTATATAGTATACTCCTACATTTAATGTACCTACACTAGGTAAATGACTGGAAATAATTTGCAAGTGCTATCCGCCTTTATAATATGAAACTTTGACGCTACATTATGCATTCTAGTCTGTTAGACCGATACTAGAATACGCAATCGCTGATCAGAAAAGCAATAAGCATCATAATATGTTTAATGTACATATATGTTCATGCAGATTATATGCTCAGTCTGCAAAAAACTGTATGAGCATAAAAATAAAATTATTTGATCTTGACCTTTACTAGGGAGAAGCCAGAGAGGACGGACGTACAATATGAATTATGAGCTTTCATGATGTTAATGATGTTTTTGCTTCTTAGAGCTCATGAAGAAGATAGATGATAAGTTGATGTGGAGAGATAGATGCATAAGCAAAATTTTCATGCGGTACGTTTGCCCAACTTGACGCCCTAAACCCCACATGCTAAACGGTATTTGTTCATTGAGCTCGCTAGGTGAATTCGCGTTGAATATACTACAGTATGAGTACGTATATGTATCATATTAACTTTTTGCCATTATTTCCTCAACACATTAACAAAAAAAAGTTTTAGATGTAATCAGAACCTTCCTCTCTGCGTCTGTCATTTCTGTCTCAAGTTCAAGAACATTTTAGATGCGATGAAAAATGAGGATTGCATTGTGTAATCTCCCCGGGATTAATCCTCTAAAGGCAACAAGCTCATAGAGATACAAAAACGATTATTCCGAATGAACAAACTTTCCGTTTATTGAATACCTGCTGGTGATGTTCAAAGTTGAAACTTATGCTCATACCATTTTCAAATTCACTTGTGTATCACATTAATGGGATATTGGTATTACGTTCAAATCATTACACCAGTTGTTTGAAACTTGCAATTTATACCGCACTGCGGCAAATTACTGAAAAGGGTAATAGTATGCAAATGCGTAACACACGTAATGCCCCTTTAGCGTACAAACACATTATAATGGCTTTTGTACGTAACTTGCTTCTTGACGTGCTGCTGAGTTAATTGGAGGAAAAAAAGTTAAGAAGACTTATGACCGCACCTCTATTACAAAGATTTGCGTGTATAATGGGCTGTCGTGTAATGTAATATTGGATGGGAAGGGTACTGCTCTTTTTCTAAATTTCAGAATTGTTATTGTTGCTCAATATCCACTGCTGAGATTTGAACCTGAACCTTAGTAAAATGTAGACAGGTGAGCAAGCTCGTAAGTCATGGGTACGCTACGCTTGTTTTGGTCATGAATGAAATGCATGGAATGGAATGTCACTATATAAAAATGTCTGCATATATTATCTGACTCCTCATGACAGTGACATTGAGCAAGGCAAAATAAAAACGGGATAGCAGAAGGACGATTAGTGTTAAAAGGGAATGCAAATTCCATTACATTTTTACTCAAAGATATTAACCCATGTTCACTTTACAATAATAAACATTAGCAATTGTTTCTCAACTCACGCCATTGCTATTTGCCAGGGCTTGGCTTCATTCAACATGAGTCCAATCTCTCAGCAGGACAAAAATTATAAGTAGGTATATATTTTTATATTGTGCTGTTACGTTAGCTAAACACTAGGAAAATCCAACCACGACGGATTTTTTTCCAATATTCGCAAATTGTAAGTAAGATAGGATTATGGTAATTTCTTAACAATAATGTATCTACGTGCAGCGTTTGGGAGATTTGGTAACCTCCTGCCATGAGGTCACGTATTTAAGATTCTGACTGCATTCGTTTAATTCCTCTTCTCTTGTGCAACGCCAGATAATACACTGCATGTATGCGCATAAAATCAGCCAAACTTCCCCGAGCTGGATTACAGTGGAGTTTAGTATTGTGGTGGTGACTGGCTAATTCAATGGAGATGGATGAAATCATTGTGCATGTGCTGAATTACCAAAAAAAAATTCGCAAGTTTGCCTTGCATCGATTGCTCAGTACATATTCTGACTTAAGTCAGATAGAAAATGTCAAATTTGATGTCCAGAACATAGAAGACCACCCGTTGTAATATCCTTTTGTGTTTCCTCTCTGCAAAATTAGCATTCCAAAGGCTTGATTACGACGCATTTCAAGTAACTATTTATATAACTTGGCCCATTCTCTTAACACAGACCAGTTGTCTATGCTGAATATTGGAATACACTAAAGATTAATCTCATTCAGTTCTAAATCGAGATATTCCGTCACTCCGTGGCAGACAACCTGACGCTTGTTATGCGTTTGCTTGTGGTAGCAGATGTATTTACATGTGCATGGATTTGGAATTAGTTTTTAATGCCATTCATTTAATACATGTAGTTATAATCGACCGAGAAAAACAAAACAATAAAATGTAGCTAAAACTTTTCCCATTAAAATTATGTAGCGCAATACATATCTATACACATCTTGGCATTTACCGCAGACTCAGCACGTCCTAGTACCATTTCATTCCAGTCGTATCTGTATCGTCAGCTTTTAAACAATAGGAATAATACTAAGACGTTGGGAAAAATTTCAATGAATATTTATTTAATCTTCAGAGTTGTCCCTTAAAACTTTGAGTAGGAAGAGAAAGAAGGTAAAGAACAGAGCAATAATATATTATGTTCAATAAAGGTATCTGTGTAATCGACTTGTGAAATGTGTATTATTATATTGAAAACGAAACAATAGACTAATTTAACGATTTCACACATTCATAACATTTGTATACCATTTCATCGTAATTGAATCTACAAATTACTCAATACTACTATATGAAACACAACCCAAAACCTTTGATTATTGTCATCATCATCGAGATGAAATCTGCAACTTTATTAATAGCATCGTCTATCAATAGAATTTGGGTTCAGGGCTGAGAGCTCTACATTTTTAGACTTTCACGAAAGTTGCGTGGTTGCACCTGTCCTCCTGCAGGCTTTTGAAGTTGAAACTGGAGCAATATTGATAATTGCGCTGTAACGATGAATATTATAGTCAGCAGTATATGGAGTTGCGGGCGGTGGCTGTTTGTCAAAGCAAATAAATTTTAAGTGTGTTGTTCATCTTGTATACTCGGCCATTACCTAAATAAAGGAATAATGGTTTGTGAAGCTCAATTTGTTTTGTGTTGAGAAAAAATAATAGTGCTTTGCTCCGCATCAACCCAATCCAAATTCAACCAACTCAAAAAACTTTGATGATGATGTAGACAATAAAGCAGTATCATTAGTTGAAATGACATATTATCTCGAGAAATCTTGAAATCTCCCTTGCTTAAGCAATCAAATTATATGGGATGTGTAGCATAGCATCATTATATTATCAGATTTTGGGACTGCTAGGCTAGTAGGCAAAAAGATTAGCCTGTGAAGGATTTTGCTTGCGCCCACAACACAACGCGAGTTTCTAAAGAAATATTTCTGTTCTGTTTTCTAGACGTGATGTGGGCATATGGGTTTAGCGTGAAATTATCGCGTTTGCCTCTTTAGCATTGGATTAGCAAATACATTCCGTTTGTATTTAGAGAGATTGACTTTTTGCAAACAAAAGAATTATCATGGTTGAATGAAACAGAGTCTTCACCTCTCTCTCTGAGAGGACAGCTTTCAAAAACAATTTTTGGTCAGTTTAAATACCTGTGACTTGTGTACTGTTATTATGCGTGGATGCATGGTCATGTTAAAATCATTGTGTAAATGAGATCCTTTACCCTTTTGATGTTTTCAGATGACCTGAGAATTTTTGGTGGACTTGTCATAAGGAGTTCAGCTTTCAGAGTGTAAGCAGACTTCCGTCGTGAAAACAGTTTTTTTCGGACTGTAATCAACGTTTTGGGTGGAGATATATAGATACGGTAAGATAAAAATCTTTCATCCTTTCGTAGTTTATAATATTTTTGGCTTGCAACATCGTCCATGGGGTTCTCATTAAATGCTCTATGCACATAATGTCAAACAACAAGGAATCTCTTTTAGTTCTCATCATTTGTCAACCAAAAATTAGTAGGTCTTATCACTTATCGTGTTCACATGTTCATCACATGCAACTTCCACATCTAAAAGTCATCTGAGTCAGCCCTCGAGTCGAGTTTCTGTAGAAAAGTGCAAATTAATAGTATCATTTAGTATCTAAAATAAGCAATGGTTTAGCTCCTTGTCATAGTCATCAATAACAAATCAAAGGCCAAATTGTGGGAATAAGATATAGCTGATGAAACAAAGAGCTTTTAGCAAATACTACCTTCACTATAATTCAAAAAGAGCTACGAAAGAGAGCTTTGCATTACACACATAGTTTGATGATGACGAGAAACACGATTCATTCATGATTGATTTAACAAGATAGCACCAGCAATGATAGCGATAGTTGCGGAGATAAACAGGTAGCTTGAAGGTCAAAAGTACATGGGGAATGAGGACTATTAAATATGTACGCACTTAAACTCTAAAAATTTATATGTGAGTACCTATAACACAACTGCATAATATTCATCAAGACATTTTATGGTACTTAGGTACTATTTTCATAACCTATGGCAGGAATGAAAGGATTGGCTACTTCACACTTGCCAAACTTTAAAGATGCATAGCATGGCAAATGGACGAGTAATAAAAATGAAATTATAATCGGTAAAGCTGAAGTTTTTTGCTATTGGTTCCATTAAAATTTATACTTTGGGGTTTAATGGCAGATAAAGCGTAAAACCACATCTGGAGAACAAAAGGTACCCGAATAATATACCGCGTATATATTTATTATGCCATTCAGAATTCCAATGCAGTATGAAAAATGGAAAATTACTCCAATCCCATATATATACTTTTCCAACAGTGGATAATTATTGAAGCGTGATGGAAGATTTGAAGTGGTCATCAAAGACTATTATTTTTTAAAAGTTTTTTTAATCGCAACTTTGATGCTGTGGTGGAATAAGTGTCGGTATAATAACTATCAAACCTTTACTTACTTGGGAATTAGACATGCTTTCTTTTTCATGTGAAATATATGCTTTGTCCATTTCACCGTAGCCTGAAAAGATGAGCTGGACAAAAATGCTTGCAGCATAGCCGTGCCATTGTGACAGGTGTCATTATCGACAACTATGAGTCTGAATGGAAGACAAATATTTTGTTGTACGACGAAGTTCTTTTGGCTGTAACAATGAGTTTTTTTACTGAAAGAATGTTGTTTCTGTTTTCTGTCTGCAAAAATTGGGCGGTCAAGTGAAGTGGAAAGTCAAGTTTTTGTGTGTTGTCTCACTCACCTCCCTCTGCATAAGACTTTGGTTTAACCTTGAGGAGAATGTGTAGAGGTAGTTTTCCTAACCAAAAAGTAAGTGCTCGTGGAGGATACTACACTGACTGAGAAATCAGTAGCTCAATGAGTGAGTGTAACGTTTCAATGGCCAAATTTCACTACCACGTAGTAGTCGCAGTAGATCAAGTCACAGTACGTAGTCATTATAAAGCAAGTCCGCTTATTTAGGAACAGGATATGATTCAACTAATTACCTTAAAAATAAGGATAGGTCCAGTTTTGTAGCTCCTCCAATGTTGTTTGCAGAAGGTCATCATCATGTGTGGTTATTATTACTAAAACGCAGAAACAGTTGGGGAATCCTCTCAACATTCTATTTCCAGCTCATAAGGAAGGTTACCACTTGTTAAATGTCCACTTGTGTCTATGTATAGAAACTTTAGCTGCTTTGCATATTGTGATTGTGTTATGTTGTCTGAAACAACTATTGGGAAAGAGGCAAAAGCAATTTGATGGTTCTTTAATATCCATTTTGAGGATCTGAACGTATTATTATCCAACTGGGCATCTATCTTTATTAGCACACAATTATTCAACAACTTTCTGAGACGATCCCTCTTACTTAAATGCAGAAATGTAACTACGTTCAAAGAGGAGAGTTGTTTACAACTCGGCGTTGAAGGAGGAAAGGTCAAGAATTATTACAACATTTATATCACTTGCACTATACCTGCGACTATGGGCATATCTCATTTCCTTTAGATATGCGAAAAACTAGCTCTGTCGCTCCCATACAAAATTTTCATCATTGTTATGATGTTTCTTAATTCATCCATTTCCCTCAACGATCTACCCAGCCATTAAGTATGGAAAAGTTCTTCCATTTGGGGTTGTTTATACTCTCTTTGATTATTTTGCAATCTCAGTGTTTATTCCTTTGTAACTGGTCCGTAGTCCGTGCCAGCCATCCTTCATCATTTGTTCATGTTTGTGTTCTTTGAGGTTTAATGTGTTTGCAGGCAGTTATGCTGAACCGAAAAAGAAGCCGTGGCTCGGCTGGCCGATAGGAGGTTTTGTATCTTTTGATTATATTTGCGATATCCTGAAACTGCAATAGTCTAAAAATTTTGACTGATAGCAACTTTCTATCGAGCCAATCAACTCATGGACATTACACGAGTTTTGGGTGATATAAACATAAAGAAGGCTTGGCTCTTGGAAGGCAACTACCGTACACGTCCATAAGAGAAGTGAAACAGGATTTTGCTGTTACATACTAATGTAATAATTGTTAATCGATTGATAGATGGTTGAGATGAGACGCATGTTTTGCTGAGTCTGCTGACCCATGGGTCAGCCAAATCACGATAAATCTATCTTTATTATTATGAGCATCACATTTCGCCTCCCTCTCCAAAAAGGATGAATTTCAAATGAGCGAAAGAAATTAGCAGACACACACAAATATTATGTGTTACTCGATACGTCACGCCCTCAGCACGTGTCGTGCTGGTGGACAGACATTAGTCAGAGGATCAAATTGCATAATTTAGCCGAGAAGAAGTTATTTGTGAGTAATTTATATGATGTGTGTAGAAATATTCATTAATTATTCCGACAATTAAGTTCACTCCCATGTGCATATATTTTGATTTGTTTTTTGAAACCCAGTTGAAACCGGATGGTGTTGATGTTGATGTTTTCACTTGAGTTTTTGAGTACAAAAGTGTAACCTGACACGTTTCACACAACAACAAAAAAAACTTTTGCCACAAGCAAACTCACTTAAACCAAGCCTTCAAACAGGTAGTAGAAGATCTCACGCGGCATTGCATCATCATCATCATCATCAACGTATCTCTACTTTATCAAAGTAGACAAGGGATTTTACACTTTTTATCGATTTAATCAGCTCTAATGGACTTTGGTTGCTTTAGCACAAGTGTACTAAGAATCTCAATGAAATTAACCCTAGAGAAACAGTTGACCTTCCTGACGACTCTGATAATGGCAATGTTGAGAGAAGTAATGTGAAAACGAGCATGAGTATACCTTTTATGACAGATTTTATTAGCCCTGATCACAACCTTCAGAAGAGGAAACAGAAGAGTGTGTACATTGCTTACCCTTTTTATCCAACCAAACCAACTGGCTCTTGTAAAAAAAAGCCAAATGAGCTGTACTTAGGATGAGAGTGTATGCTCCATTAAGGATTGAATGTCAAAGGCCAATTGGTGCGTAGGTATATTAGTCATCTAGTGTGGTAGTTGTTTAAGGGCTCTTCTTAGCTATACATCATATCTTCACCTTCATTTGTCAGTGCTCAGTCACTCTGTTTACCATGTCATGTAACAGCTTTTATGAACATTGCTTCCTTGAATTTATGAATCTGTTTTCTTCTCCAATCACAATAAAATATCCCATTTATTGGCTATAGATGATGGACTCAAGGTTCATCCCCAATCACCACCATAATTTCTCTTGTCCCAACGCTAATTTATCTGTTTATTGAAATTTTTTGACTTATTAATTACTTTTGATTACAAAATAGTTTGCTCACAAGTTATTTCCTAAACGGATGATGAGATACCAAAAAAAATTGCAGAATGCTGCTGGTATGTCATAAATCTAAAAGGTTTGAGTTTGCTAGCAAGACTACTTGTTTAGTAGCTATCCAAACTCAGCAATGCAAATAATCGGTGTGTGATTGATTTTCAATGAGTCATTCTTTGATTTGATTCTTAAAGTCGTAAAGATTTCCACATTTTTATATACGCTGTCTCTAGATTGCCCTTCAACTTCCACACTTTCCTTTTGCGAATGCAAAATAATTATAATATGGGTTACCCAATACACGCATACTGTAACATAAGGAAGCATTTGTGCAGCTCTCACAAACAAGGGATTTCATCCCATACGGCAATCAAAATCAAGCAGACGAGAATTGTGAAGGAACATGCAGCAAGCAGACACCTCTGCGGTGCTGTAAATCTATCAATAAAAATATTTTGTTTGGACGGATCAAGGTTTCTTTTAGCATCCATTTCAATTTGGCTTATACACATGTACGTTTGCAAAACAAAAAAAGCTGTCCGGAAAATATTATCCATATTGCACATAAAATGCACACACATTGTAGTACAACATTTATGGAATTTACCTTGAAGGAAAACAACTTCCCTCTGTATTTTTTAACTGAAAGGGATTTGTGAATTAGTCTAACTGAAAATGACGATTGTAGTGCGTCAAGCAAGGAAACAGGTTCCTCTTTATATGTCATACATGGAAGGAAGGTTTTAAAATATGAGAAATGGAAAATTTCTACAAAGTTTGAAAACCAAATGAGTGTTTTTCTAGAGCCACCACTGGAATGGAAAATATTTGTGACGACGACATGACAAGGTAGTGAGTAGTAGTTGTATGTGCCTGTATGTTATGCCAAAACTGTGCAATTGCACAAGTTGAACATGGCCAATTCATACATTTTCATGTATGCTTATAGGTACATGCAGAACGTCAGCAAAGCAAGATTAAAACGGCTTCACCTCTCTCTCTCTCTCTCTGTGTTTCTGTTTACATTCCCAGTTATCGTCTGCTCTAATTATCATAACCTTTTTGTTTGATGTTCTTTCCTCCGGTAGCAGAAGTTTAGAGGTTGTATCCATAATTAGCAGTGTACATGACTGAAGCAGTGTATCTCATGAGCGATAAGCTGAAACAAAATAACAAGCCAAACTCCTTAGACAAGTTGGCACCAACGACTCCACTTGTCACGGAATTATGCGCTTAGTGCCTAAAAGACTGAACTTCTTCTTTATGCGTAATGAGGAACTAACGTTTTAAAGTTTTATATTTCTATCTGTCCAAGCCAACTCTTACACCGGTTGCTCGCATCTGCAATTCTCTTGCTAATTTTGATAAGAGTTAAGGAATTGTATTGATAAAAAATTATTTTTATAATGTACCCTAGGCACATTACTACTACGCATTACATTTGTATTTTTCAGATGATTGAATGGCGTTTGTGAGTGGTTATCTATCTGAGTCATGATGAGTAAATGAGGAATTTCAGACATTTTTAAATGACATACATTCACTACGCACATATTATTGTAAATGTGCACGAAAAACAGATAGCCCCACATCATTACTCTGCGCAGAGATAATCACACAGCTAGCCGGTAGTGCAACGACATTACCAAATCAAGCAAAACGCCACATCATGCTGGCTGCTTTTGATAATTTATGTCGGATTATTATGAAAACTGTAAAATTGGTTTATTATTACTTCACGCTTGCTTTTTATAATGGTTACAAATCAACTTCAATTTTTATTATATTTAATTCATTTCATCACATCCCACAGTCATCATCAACATCCTCATGAAAAGTGAATCTTGAAGCAGGTGTAAAACAATAAAACCTAACAGATTGGAATTGATAAGTGATTTATGCAAAAACAATGTAAAACATTTCCGTTTTTTAATTGACATCGTGCTGACTTCACGCAGTTTTGCAACGCAGAGCTCATATAGAAACGAATCCATTTTTTGAAATGAAAAACTAATCGAAATCACAAAAGGACTTATTTCTGCTGACTGATTTCATTTTCGTTCGTATAAGCGCTTTCCAATTTACGCCTCTACCCTATACCACCTCCTTCGAAGAGGAAACAGCGGCACAGTTGAAGTAATCTGCAGATTAGATGCGGTTCGATATCACATCCTTTTCATAACGCCACGTACTCATTCGTGCATGCTTGTTTAAATGCGGAAAAGTATCTTTGTAATACGTGACTCTTTCGAACGGAAAGAAACATATTTGTGTCACCAAAGCCAGCAATGGTCCTTCTCAAAATGTATCGCTTTGATCATACAAAATTATGTCTTTTTAAGCTTGAAGGACATAATTAACTAGAAAATACATGCATTACGATCTGAAAAATGACTCGAGTATAGTATATACTAGTATGTAATCTGCAATTTGTCGTATTTGCGTATATTTTCTTCAACTGGCTGTGTCATATGTGTTGTCATTTACAGTTCTATATGGAAGCAAGAAAGTTTGTAGCATTTTTAGACAACTCATTTTGAACCGCTGCTGTTTAATATCAAGCAACTCACTTCCACTTATCTAACTTAGGCACACGTCACAGCGATGGCCCATCATCGCCTACATTACATGTGGAATTCTGCAAAAGACATTTTAACAAATCGCTCATTATTACGGCCATCACATTGAGAATTGTGGTTTGCTGGTGGTAGGTAGATCTCGTCACACCACATCAGCATAAATAACACATTAGTTCACTCCACCATTCCTCTCTCTCGCTCTGTGTGTGTCTATTGAAGAGGAAAGTGGTTGAGATTTTTATTAGGAAAAAGGATTTCCTGGCAAAAACTACTGGGGATACATTCTTATTTTTTGGTTTCGTTTACATTACAATTAGTCTACAATCCACAATGACAAATGGTTGAACTAGTGGAATAATACAGAGGGGCAAATTGACCACAGTCATTTAACCAATAATAAAGCCCTCTCTTCCTTAATACTCGCGCTTGCTGCTTAAAACTAGTACCAGCACTTGCAGTAAATGCATTATACTTCCTTTGTGCTCATGAAACAGTTTTGTTTCCTACTCCTATGCCATCAAATTAATGATAATGAATCATCTTGTATAACATACTATGCTCTTGCAAATAATATGCCACACAAGTTTGCAAAACGGCAATGTGTCTAACAAATACAAAGAGCGGTGATGATAGATGATGAAGAGAAATGTAGTTTGCAAATAAAAATGTCGCATATAAATTGCTTACTTCTTTTATTTTCCGCACCGCACACAAATATGATGTTTAACAAAAATGCGAGGTTGCAGAGAGCACACTGATACATCATTCTAAAAACCATGTCATGCCATGTCATGAGGGTATAAAAATTTTAATTGCGGTGATATCTATAACTCATATTTATTACACATTGTGCAGCTCAACATTAACATTGAGTTTAGATGGCATTCTCCATCCTAGGAAACTCCATAATATATCTTTTATAAACATACATACATGACATAATAATAAAACTTTGTGTGAACAAAAACTGCACAGGAATAGCATAATATACACTCATACGTCAAAAAGGATTTTGGGGAAGTGGCGCTTGCACAATTCCAACATTTGTGTAGTGCATTCACATATATGTGCTTGTACGTGCCCTTAGGAGAACTGGCATGAGTAAAATAAAACTCATATTCTCCATTAGACTTTGGTGTATCACCAGCTTGTAGATCTGTGATTGCGGTTAGACAATGTTGATGATAATGATTCAAGTAAAGTTTTGCTGTTTTTAATAGTTTCCCAACGTAGGTTGATGATGGAGTAGTGCAGAAGGAACGTGTGTATAATGTATCTATACGGAATTTAAAAATATGTTTATTATTCTTTTCTTTGTACTCGTTACATATGCCCTGCGTCTGTCGTGAGTGTGTCCTACAATAATATGACTAGGCAATTCAATGTTTTGTCCTGTAACTGCAGAAAAGAGACGCTCCTTCTGGTCGTAATATAACTCTTCCTTGGACCAAATACGTCCATAGTCTCTGTTGCGCTTTAATTCTGTTGGGAATTTGGGACTATTGAAAATAACCCAGTTCCTTGAATTTTCATGATTACCCAACAGTTTACACGCTTTAACATTTAAATAAATTTAAACACTTTCGTATGTAGTGCAGTGCGGTTGGGTTGGTGTTATTGGCAGATGGATCTTTTTGCTTTCGGAGTAGTGACAGGCACAGGCAGTGCAAGCTGAAGTTCTGATTTGAAGAGTTCCTAGAAGCTTGCTCTCACCAACGCGAGCACACGCTTCGTATTGACATTTACAATTCGAAGAAAAGCCAAGTTGTAAAGTTTCAAACTAAAGACAGTTTCAAATGAAATGGTGGTAACCTTTTCCTTCAGACTTCCTAGATGAGTGCAGTAAGGAAAGAGCAGCATTGTGGCGAGCTGCATCTGCATTCAATTTGCACTAGACTTAACAATAATAACAAGTAGGTGGTGGAGTGGACCTCCGAGTTAGCTGTTGAAATGTTTACAAAAAACTGATTTTTCGAGGATCCTTATCGCTATCAGTAAATATCTTTGTTTTTGACGCTGATCTATGTTCTGTAGAAGCTGACATCATGCAACATCAGCCAGCATACCACCAGCTCAGCGATAAAAACATTTTTCATTCCCAATGACTTCCCATTTCTCATAATAGCACCACGTGCGAAACATTATAAAAGCGACACGGATCAACTCACACATTTTATTCAGATAATCAAGTGCGGCACGGTAGCGTGCAAACTAAAGGAAAAAAGTGACTTGAGAAGAGTGAGAACTCTTTCATTCTATTTATTAGCCCATATTATTATCCAAGATTGCTCTAGAGCATCAACAGAAACTGAAACTGTAACGTTAAAAAGCAAAGGAATACAAAAAATGATGATGTAACTGCATCTTTCCTATCCAATTTGTTTGTGATTGTTGTTTGTACACAGTTTAATATTTTACTAGTAAGTGTTAGTTATTATTGTTTACGTAAAAAAAGAGGAATGAAAAATCCATAAAATTCCATTTTTACACAAGGGAAACCTTAGAGGAACACTTGACTACAATACAAAGTGTGCATGAGCCGGATCTATAAAATATTATATCATTTACAAAGTGCTTCCTGTCGTTACGCATTGTTTACACGAGGATAAGCATAACACCTTCATCATTCAATCCAGTTTACTGTACTCCTCTTGTAAATATAGTTGATAGTGAACGCGTGTAGCCGAGTGGAGAGAGATCATCGCTACGCATCAGTCCTGTCAGAGGATCAACAAGCTTTTATTGCCATAACAGGAGCTGCTTTAGCAGGCAGACAGGTCTAGTTTGCACATGAGCCAAAAGGTAAAATGCATAATAAACAATTGGATACTTTTAAGGCTTATTTTTATCCTAATTAATCATATAGGGCAAATTAACTACCGTCAACAAGATACATTTCCGCATACATCTCATGCACATGTTGTACTACGTGTATCATGCACCTACGCAGATTAGCTGATTTATTAGCTTTGCTTGGCTCGCCCATAAAATACAGTGCTAAATAGGTGGGGGTGAGGTTGATGCAGTTTTTATATTTTTTAACTCTTTTGGGAGTAATTGGCCCAAAAATTGGATGTGATAACAAAAAAAACAATAAGATCGTAATATGCAGATATATTTAGTTGTTGAATGCATTTTTCTACTTACTGCAAATTGAAATGGGAACTTAATGCTTTATAGGCACAACCGGATTTTGTTAGGAAGATATTTAAGTTAGCCCAACTAGTCAAAAGTGATAAAATTAATAGAACTTCCCTTAATTACCATATCATGTTGAGTATGTTTTCAACTCGGCTCTACCCAAATTTATTGACTTTAATCTGCATAAAATACCAGTCATCAACACAATATAACATCCTAAAGCTGACTTGGTGGTAGACTAAATGAAAAAGTGCTGAGCTCTGCTCGCTCCATACTGTTTTTCGTTAAGCACTAATTACGATTAGTACATTGTTTGCACTAACAATCCCTTTTTTGTTCTTTGCATGCCTTCAGCCGTCATTTCATGTTGTGTAAACACTCAACACCTAGAGCAAAGTTTACATGCATATTATTATCCTATAAATAGGATGTTTTACTTGCAAATGAATTGCAACGGATGATCTCTATATCCGTCTTCCATTGTGCAAAGCTAAATTTAACAGTGCCAACAAACAATAGAAAAACACATTGATTTTTTTGAAAGCTATTATCGGACACCGCTTACTGAGAAAGACTTGAGAAAAAATGTAGTTTGCTGACTCAACCATAGTAATTTTGAGTAGGGTGTTCATTTTTTCACAATGTGCAATTTGTTCTCTCATCTCATATGAAATTATGCGAGACAAAACAATAGCGGAAATAGAAGTTGTTGGTGATGATGATGTATATATGAAGAATTGCTGAGATGTACTGAGGTCTATGGATCCATGGGGCATACTACAACTAGTCATCCTCAACATTACCATCAAAAGGCTCAGGAAAGTGCATTAAGAGTTGCAATAATTAAGGAAATACCGACCAAACAAACAATTTTGCAATGAATCAGAATTGCTATGTACGCGAGTGAGTAGACAAAGTGTATTGCAACAGCAAGTGAATGCGTTGTTTCTTGCTAAGAAGGATTTAGGACACGATTTGGTATGCTGAATGATAATTATTATTAAATTCTCACTTTAGTCGATATGAGCCGAGTGGAATGGTGTGCAAAATAAGGTCATTTTTAAACGTGAACAGCAGATTTAACAATATTACATTGCAACTTCTCCATTTCACGCATGTAAAAAACAATTAAATTGTAATGTCTTTCAACTAATCCCAGGAAGTAATAAAATGCCAGACATACACGATTTTGTTTCATCTTCCAAGCCGGAATAATCCAAAATCTAGTTTCTGTGATACTATAAATAGCGTAAATAAATGCTAGTAAAATCTCTTCCGAATTTGGCATATTACCTAGTTTGTTATAATAACAAATTCATTTCCAATGATAACCGTCATTCATTCTCTAACAAGATTGACATCTTCAATTGAAACATGAAATCATCATCAAACTGATCTGAAAATACTCACCTTCTTTTCCTTTCATCTGTAAGTGTGAGCAAAGTAAAAAGACAGGTGTGACCGTGACGGCTGACGCAAATGCAGCATTAGACATTCCATCCAATCCAATTCAACCTAGCCGATTACATTGACTCTAACAAGTTTCCACCGTGTCTAAATTGTCAGGAAAGCACTCACTGCATGTATCAATGTAGCTATTTCTGTATCATTTTATTCTTTACTATGAACGTCGCACAGTGTCCAAAGTTCAAAGAAACAATAACTATTTTAATTCTGTCTGCGTCCTGTATGTAGACCGTATCAGTGGATAATACATTAAACCATTTATTCTTTAGCATTATGTAAGTATGCATAACATGTAAAAAATAGCATGCAACAGTCAAAATGTATTTTTTCCAGTGAACTATCAAAGCAAATATGACAACATTATTTGTAATGGACGCCTATTTTTAAAAATGATAATTTATGAAAAGCTAATGTCTACTCTTTTTGGAACAAACAAGTTGCCTACGGGCCACGCTCGTGGAGGCAAGCATGCTTTTCCAGCTCCAACTACATTGGTGGTATGCAAATCCAATTCACATTGAAGTAGTAATGCTTCTGTTTTGAGCATCTTAATTCCTTTCCAGAGTGAACTAACCTTTTCTGGATTGGGTTGTAGGAGTAGTAGCAAAGTAAAATGTATGTTGAAGCACCATTTTAGCACATACTAAAAATATATAAGGAGATATCGTTCTATGGGGTAACGAGTTACTATTTTGTACAACTACTGCCACATGCCAAAAAAAACTCAAGAAGCTCCTAGAACCAATGTACGATGTTAACTTTATAATTTGGATGAGCTCATATATCACACTGCCACAAGCTTGACCCATGTATATGTGTAAAAGGAAGCTTTTACAAACGCAACATGTCATTTAAGCACAGATTCAATGATAGCTTTCCATGAAATCAAATCGATCTAAATGTCTACAACTTTTAAAACTTCTGATAATTCAATACTTTGGCTGATTGAAATTCTTCGTACAAAATTAGAAACGGTCATCCGATAGGATACTGATCAGTTTACTAATGTAAAGTGTAGGGTATCACAGATCATATACTATTACTCAAGTACATAGTAATATTTAGTAGGTATATTATCAACGTACACGGTATAGTATACAGTGATGCATTTTCAGCAACCATTATGTAAGCTCAGCTTCATTGTTTTTTGTGTATTGTTCTGGAACTCCCGAGATCGGCAACGTCAAACTTCTTTTTATAGCCGGTCACATTACCAAGTATCGTCTCAAATAAATTATAGCACCAGTACATAATACGTATGTATATGCATTAAATTCACAGGTTTTCGGAGTATATTACATTATAGCTCCACAGCATTGGAAGGGTTTTACAATGCCAATGTCACTCCTGCATCTGTGTTTGTTCTTTCTTTGATGAGCAGAAAACAAATTTGTTGTTTTCACACCAATCAGGCGGAAACATTGATTATTCTTACTCAACTGGATAAGAACCCTGAGCTCAAGGTGTCCTACAGGTATTCGGTTGAGAGGCTGCAATCTGTCAAGAATGCATGAGACTGTTCTACTACATTCCACACCACAAGCCACAAGTTTACATTCTGCTTGATGTATTGAATCTAGTGTTTGAACACTAGTTGTGTCGAAACTCCTCTTTCTTGTGTTGTACACAACCCACAACCTACACTGACTCGAGTTCATCAATAAAAGTAATTCTATTTACTTGTTTTCCAAGAAACTATCTTGAATTAGATTTGAGCTAAAAACCACCACTCATATCGTTCATAGTAAGTGAGTACTCTCAAACAGAGTTTTGAGAACGGCTACTGACCAGATTGATAGAGTATATACCTATCTACATAACCCCATACATTTCATTTCCCTTCTTCCAACTCCATTATAATTCTTGCTTTGATGGGCTTTACACACCGTACCCCATCTTGAATTGATGGAGAAGACTGATCTGCTTCCTTATCTTATCCCAATTTACATTTTCTACTACTTTCTTTGACCTCTAGCCTTTGATCATATATGCAATTTATTTATATACTCAAATATACCATTATTTGTCATTCAACCAAAAGGAAAAGCTTTGCTTTTTTTTGGAGTTTACTTCATCCTTCAGTTCCACTTTATATGATCATCTATTTCTTTGCCAGTTAGCAACTACTGACTGATGAAACAAACTCAAAAAAGTGGTCCAACAAGCCGCATGTAAAGCTACAAAAAGCTCTGTACTACTTTTTCAGTCTCCTTAACCTGTTACTACTGGACTTAAAATGGGTTGTGCAAACAAAATTTCTGCAATCCTTACTCCAATTTCAAAAGAAGGAAACATGGGTAATAAAATATCTTGACAAGGAATATTTGAGCCAATGTTTTTTGGGCTCAGAAAGCTTTTTTAAAGCAACTGGAAGAAGATCGATTGTGCAACGATAAAGAATCTTCGTCGTTCTGTTGTCAGATAGTCGACCTTCAACTTTCCTCTGTCATTAAAATGGCAATGGAAGTTACCTTTTCACCAGGTAATAAACAAAATTTTAATAAGCATTCTTAGAATCTTTTACGTGGGTTTTTAAAAGAACTTAATAGCATATTGATTTTTTATCAGCGATCATCCGTGAGTTAATAACATTTTGATTTGGCTTATGGTTTATACCCGGCTAAATTGTAACTTGACTAAAGAATTTCTGCAACATAGGCGACATCAGATTTGCTGAGTAGTTATCATCAGTGATCAGAGTAAAAAAATTACATCCTCTTTCACTCAAGTTGTATGTCACATTGCCCCTGATCTGAAAATGAAATTTTAATTAAAATCCAGGCAGGTGGTGTATTTTCAGCATTTGAAAAGAGGAGTTTAAAAACAGATTCACTTCTATTGATTGATTTACGAGTTAAATGTACACAGTATAAGTGAATGCTACTGCAAAAGAAAAGAATATAATTTTGAGCATGACAGATAGATCGGATTCGAAAGTAAATTGCATACTTTAGCTAGGCTACTGACACCTGCAGCACCACAACTAATTTCTGCAGCAGGCAAAAAAATAAGATGAAAAACACGAGTTTCTTTTTGTGTCAATCAATATAGGCGAGATAGGAGTCTATGCGCAAATCCTAGTAGAATCCATATAATATTATTACAATTCACAGCACGACATTCCAATATTGCTACTGAATATTTCATTGATTTGATTTCACTGATCTCATTTTGAATTCAGATTTGTAATCTCGCAACAGCTTGCAAGTATAAGATCGCGGTTACTATTATTGAGTCATAATGAATGCATTTGTTTGGAGATCGACCTTTTTTTTCTACGGACTAGTTTTTAATGTCCTGTCTGAGAATCAGAATGTATCTAAAAATTGCTGAGATTGCCCATGTTCGCAAGTCAACAGAAATAGCAAAATAAGGCGAACAAATTATTTATTCATCAGATTCAAAAAGTTAGTTGATGTGCGAATGTGAATTGCGATTAGAACTTATTCAGGTCACTCGCACAAGTTTTAATTTTGAGATTTGTCCCAAGGGAGTTGAAAAAGTGATTGAAAAATTGACGGCTGAACCAAAATGCATTTGTAATGCGCTCATTGTTTTATTGTGTATCAAGTTGATGTATAAAAATTCCTAAATTAAGCTGTCTCTTCTACATTTTCTTCTTGTAACTTTTAACTGGGGCTGTGGCATGTGTTCTTTTAAGAAAAGTCTTCAGATGCTTATTCTTTCACTCATTATTGCTTCCATACATCATATACCGTACCTACCACAGGGGCAGACTGAAATATCTCCGCAGTCTAAATACAATTTGACTCATTGACACTCATCGTTAGTTCTTTCTTCGCTTATACAATGATCGCTGTATTGTATTGTCCTACTGAATTAAAAATGATCATTGTGTGATGATGACAGTTTTGATGATGATTTGTCAGTTATTCAAAGCCAGCATGAAGTCTTGAACGAGAAATACGGGAATTTTTTATTTACTTACACACGCATAATTCTCATTTCAGAGAGTTGTTCTGCTCAGCTCAATTGCTTCTTTTTTTGTTTGTATTCTACAGACGATTGAGCGTGTGCACGTAAGGAGGCGTACTAAAGAATGTAATTACAAATTACAATGACTCTCGTTCTCAGCTCAAGTAACCTTCTCAAGGTATTCCATCCTCTCTTATCAGATATTTTTCGTCTTACAATAATAATTGTAAGTCGAGTTGAGAGTGGAATGGATTGGAAGCTATTCTGTTGTTGATCTCTAGTACTTCATGGCACATTACACGCTCTTGAAGTGTTGTCATTTTGACTTTTGAGCATTTGTTAATGCATGCTGTTACTTTTCCATGCATGTAACTAGCTATTAAGCATCAAAAAGTTGACATATAGCGTAAGTTGATTTTAACAAGCGGTATGTATAGATTGCGTGTATTCATCATCATCTCCCCATGTCGAGTCATCATCCGACCATGGCACAATGACATTGTATGATGCAGGTATTACGGTTTGACCAAGTATGTTGAGGCATGTCTTCAAGTTTTATGCTACATTGACAGTTTCTTCAGAACAGCATTTAATACTCAGTTCCCAAGAAAATTTCATCTCTGTGGGCTAATATGCACAACATTAGCCTGATCTGATGAAGTAAGAGTTTCAAACAGACTTGAAAAAAAATTTTTGGCCTAACTAAGCGGCTTTCAGCTTGTTATTTTTGTACTATACACAAAATGTTGATGATGATGATGAAGGAACGGTAAAAAGGAATTTAGGGATTTAATAGGACTTGCACCTGACTAAATGTCATTTCGGTTGGCCAAGCTCCTTGACATTTTTTATGCTTTTTAAACCCTCCAAATTATGTATTTAGTTCAATAGAGTAGGATGCAGCATCCTGTCTCAAATCTTTGAAAAGAAATACATAACGTGTAGAAAGGAATGTATGAGCATTTGAGCATCGTATCGTTGTCTGAAGGGAGGGAGATGAAAGATCAAATGTTGAATGTGTGTAGCAAGCAATAGCAAGGTTGACAGATTTACGAAGTGGTTGGTGCGTAATACAACCACCTCATTGATTTGTAATTTCACGGGCATTTGATTTCTATCATGAGATGGGTGGTTTAGTTGTGTGTGTGTAAGACGTATTGGATGCTGGTGGTTGTAATTTGACGTAATTACCCTCACTTTGAAGTATTCATGATTTTTATGTTGCAGGAATGATGATTTTTAAAGCACGATTTGCTTATCTCTGATCGGCAATCAAGAGTTGAAATAGTAGCAGTTAAAAAATCAACTTTTCTCTGTACATTCTTTTAAAAGCTGATTGACAAGTTTTCTTAATTTCAAATGTCTTTAAAAAAATCTCTGTATAAAGAACACATAGATAGGACAGTTTGTTGTAAATAAAGCATTCATTCAACCATATAGGTTCATAGCAAGGTCTGAGTTCAAGATTCTTCATTGCTAATAATGAATATAAGTTAGTTAATGATGTATTCAATTGGGAGTAGCAGAAAAATATCTTTATAATAATTCGAAATTAAGGCATTTTCTGAACTAAACAATACAAAATAATAACTTTGTTTAACCCAAATCTGTATGAAAAGTACCCTATGAAATATTAAGCCGTACTTGAATACAAAAAAATCCTTACTAAATGAACAAGTACTAAAATAATACCGCAGCCAATTTTTGGTTGCAATCACAAGTAAAACAAAGGAAAAATTACAAAACCTCTCATTTTCCAGGATATACCGTTGTCTCATTATTCCCAATAGTGCACCTAATAAATTACAGTTTAATGAAGCCTTGGTGGCTCTACTACTAATGAAACACTAATGAATTTGAATGTTTTTCACCCATATAACCAAAGAATTGGGCTACATAGTAATCAATATTTTACAGCCAGTTCTTTTTCAAGTGATCTACATCATTATGATTTATTATCTTTGATCAAGGGGGTAGCAGCGTAGTAACATACATCTATCTACTATACCTACCGTACATCAATATATGGTTACGTAGGGTGTTTATTTGATGAAATCTGCTGTTTTATGGCATCCTCTTCAAATCGAAAGAATTTGTGGTATGAGATGAGGTAATGCAGTTTGATTTGAGTCAAGGTTCCACCTTACTTTTTATCTTAAGCATTCGCGAAAGATGGTGATTGATATCAACACATACGAAAAACTAATCAAACTAATTACCACTTACAGTTGAAAAATGAAGCATGACATGGTTTGAAGAGAGTAGTTTAATGTCAATTTTTCACTCGAACCAGACCAAAAGTGCAAATATAAAAAAGGTTATTTACAAAATTAATTAAATTTGTCATCATTGTTATTGGATTGTTGATGGTTTGGTTTTAGGTGGGTTGCATCTCACCCCAAATATTAGATAACTGCCAATATATTACCGCATTTTATTATGCTTCCTTATATTTTTTCATTTCTCATCATCATTTTGCTGGAGTGGTGACGCCTAGTTTCTTTGTTGTGCACACTTGTACAAAGAAAACATTTTGTTGACTATGTAAGTATAGTTTATTCCCAGCGTTTTTATTGTCATTAGTATAAATAACTTTTCAAGGAGGAGTTTTGTTTTAGATTATTTATTAGCCTCGATTCTCAGCCGTCATGTTTTACTTTCATCGTCGAAGCCACCATTTTTTGCATCGTTCGAAGAAATTGGACTGTGGAGTTGGTATTGGTTTGGTACTAGTCTTGGGGAACATGTATATAGTTTAGATCAGATCACGTTGTTGGTGAATATTATAACGACGCCACTCCACACGACGTGTGCATCTACATACGTGGCTCTGACAAGTTGTGCTTATGCTCATGAATCGTGGAATGATGGGCATTTATTGAAAAGGATTATTGAAAACACACGTTAAGACTGTCATTTACGAATCACGTTTTGCATAATATGTTGCGACTGTTAAGCCAGTGAAGCACTTCTCCTGACTCCTTTGATGTTTATACGGCTCAAGAAAAAGACAGCTTCCTTGTGTAAAGAAGTTAATATCGTAGTGATGTCTGTATGTAGCAGGTTTTTGCAAGAAATCGCATTCTTCATGTATGATGATGGTAGGCAAGGCAGGTAGGAATAAAAAAGGAGCATGGTGTGTTTATTACTGCAAAAATGCACGTACGATATAAAAAAACTACTTGGTTGATATTCTAAGCCCGTACCCGTGTAATATGACGGTATCTTTTGAAATTGGATGTAAAACGAGTATGCAGTATTCTTGTGAGGACCAGACCAGTGTACATTAAATTCAATTCGAGGTCTTTGGTCCCGGTCGAATTCTTTCGTTGTTCAAGTATTTGATTAACTTACAAGGATTGAAAATGTAGAGAATGTATTACTCAAACTCGGCGTTTTTACATTTCATTTATTACTATAAAAGGGAGATAAAGAATGATACAAGAAGAATGGGCAGAAACTAATGACATACGTTCATTACTTTTTCCCAAAAGAGTTAAAAATAGTTTTCTATGTTGCTCTTCTTCCTTTGCACAAAACTAAACTAATAAAGGGAGAAAATGGAATGAAAACACAAGTCTTTACCTTGGGCTATTGCAAAAGATTTGTGTACTTGTAAAGTACATCCAAAGTCAAAAACAAAGAAAGCATACTGTTCGCCCTAGAGCGTATAGTAAATTAGTTTTGGAGGGGAACCCAGAGTTTGGTAACTTCTTTCCTGTCGGCACTTGGGTTTTCAGAATTCGTCTTTTGATAAGATGAATAAGTGTAAAATTTAATAAACGATTTCCAGACTTCTAGTAATGCTCCGTTGACGTCATTTAGTTCGGAAAGCTTAACCAACTGGGACGGAAAATCAAAGGAACTCAATCAACTAAAGTTATTGAATTTTCCCAAAATTCTTTGAGTTGAGTTCGTCCTTTTGCATTGGGTCAAGTGCTGGTCAATACATGTATGCTTTATAGTCTTGGCGGATGTGAAAAGCTTCAGTTTGGTAGAAAATTGCTGAAAAGTCGATTTTCTTCCAATCAAAACTGTACCTTGCGTCATGAAAAGTCTAATTTTTCCGGCCTTCTCACAGCTACAATTTTAAGTAGGGGGTGATGTATAGTACAATTCATAAAGTACAAATGAGCAATTGTTCTTTATCACGAGTTCGACGGAACAAGCCAACTTTGTACATTTCGATAAAAAAAATCTTGGGATAACGACCGCAACTACTTTAATGACCCTTATTTTTATTTATCTGTGAACTATACACCACATATATGTATATTCTTACATGTATGAAAGTGTTGGGAAAACGGTAAAGATAATCATTTTTAGAATCATTCCAAAAACAGTTCATTTAGTTGAGCGATAACAGAAACATACGACCTTGGTACTTTAAAAAAACATTTTGATGGTTTTCATTTTGGAATGGTTTTGATAGCACCCACATCCACATTCTGGCATTCCCAGGCAATCACATAAAAATTATTTTGTTGACAGGTCGAGTCACGAGGTGAAATAATACGTAGCTCTATTTAAGGTAGAAACTGACAACTTCTAATAATAAGTCAACAGCCAACAACGGTGTTTATTCACATTTCGGTGAACGTGAGCCCATCCGTATGCTGGTAAAATCCCATCAATCTGGGTAATGAAAAAAGGGTCTACGTGGGCAAAGAAACGTCCGCTATACCTAAACTTCCATCCATCATTCGTCGTCTTGCTAAAAGTAAGCTCACTCTAGACGTGGGGCGCCTGGAAGCAATTTAGCTTATAATATGTAGCTCTTGCGAAAGACTGTTAATTTATAGACCAAATTTGCAAACTTTGAGGCTACAATAATATACAGTAAACAGAGTAACAGACAATCCGATTAGTCACATCGTTAACCGCCATCCCCATTTCCCATATCATTTATATTTACACTCGTTACATACAAATTGGCGCATAAGGTAAAATACCTTGTTTGCTGAACCAAAGGCTAAATGAAGCATTAAGTTTACCTTGCTCCGAACAAGCTAATTCATTAATTTTCATAGTAATAGCTTTCTGCGACTCTCGTGTATAAATGATTGTTGTTGTTTTCACAAAAATATGCAAGGCCGATAAATGGATGAATACATTACGTTCTTAATGAATTGAGTCATAAATTCCTTGCATGTTTTACTACTTGTAAAATAAAAATTGCACTTTGAAATCACGCCAATGGTTAACTAACCTACAGTTAATTAATTGAATTTAAATTCATTGCAACTACATGTAGCAAGTGGCATAATATTTTGATTCATTAATCAAAGCACGTAGTAGACATTGTATATTATTTTATTTCTCAATTATTGTTCTCTCGTTATGGCACTCACGGCCATGGTCAGATCAGATATGATCAGTTATCGCTCATTATCTTAATATATCTGGTTAATAAATTCAGATTTTAGCTGTGCATCCCTATCTAAATCAAGATTAAATCACACAACACAACCCTCATCCTACAGGGGTGAATTTAGGATTGGAAACTGTGAGTCAAGAACGTGTTCAAGATTGCCTATATGTTCAGTGTACACACATTATGTAATTGTAAGACTCGTCTAGTGAGAAAAATGGCACTAATCATCTCATCTATTTACCTTAATGTACTTTACTTACCTCACTTGACAATAGCCTTCTTTTCTTCTCTGCACAAGCTAAAACTAACTATAAGGAATGGATGATGATTAGAGCAAAACTGCAAAAGAAAACTCTTCGTGCGTCATTTGTCAGCCTTTTATTGCGTGGCTGTGGCTATGATGAAAAATCCCATATAACACGAGGCTCTAGTTCTGTAACTAGCGGCGTATATACTACAATCTCAAAGACACACAATAGGATTTATTTACTCTAGCTGAGCATAATAATTAATTCAGAGCGACCTATTATTATCAGCTTGCACTTGGTAACAAGGTCCACCCATTAGAGTTCATATATCATCATAGTATTGATGATGTGATGACACAAGGTTTTCAAAAAACAGTCATTCCTTGTACGTATTTCACTCCGCCACCTTCTTGGTTACGTGATCAGTGAGCTACTGATTTCCTCCATATATGCCAAGTCTTGTAAAAAAAATGCTGATTAATATTTACACTAATTAAATTAATACAGTGAAAAGTACGTATTACATTATGCATACACATACTATGAACATGTGGAGTGGAGACAAGTCGCAGAAGTTTGAGTGTATGATGATGCTAACCGATTTTCATCAGCATGTTCATTTCACGCTAGAAAACGTTTGCTCTTTGGAGTGATATGGCAAAATTATTCCTAATTGTTGGATATACCGGTATTGCAGACGAAAACAAACTAATTCGCATGCAAATTTAATAGCTCATGTTAAGAAAGGACCTGCGAATAGTTCGTAAGAAATTTATTTTTACACTTAACAACTAGACTATATTACTTTTTCCTACCTCAACAAACGTCGTTGCTCTCTTTTCCTTTGAATTTGCTACATACATCGTTACATCGTATAGATATGCGGTGGTATTAGTTTAGTACACAGGTGAGCTTTCTCATGTTTCGATTACCATAAACAATTTGTTTGCTCATTCATTCTATTTAATCATCACCTCCTTTAAGCGTTCAAGAAGAAAAACAAATTATTGTAACTAATCTAGATGTTTATGATAGACTGCTAATAGTACTCGATAGAAAATTTCAGCTAAAATATTGACACTTGTTTATTGCAACTTGAAAAGGCGAGAATCGGTGTAGCGCGTCATCATCTCTCGGCCCGAACAAGTCTATTAGCATTGTAAATAATAATGATGCACTACCATATTATCTACTATTGTCAATACATACCTGGTTCCATTTGTGCTAGCACTTGATTTCAGTCACGTATATATATGCAGCAGCATATTATGTGGCAGCTAGAAAAGCTAGACTCATTTCCATTTCTACTCTGATACCAAAACCAAGTACGTATGTACCCGGTGCTAGAAATCTCGTCTAAATTGGCTTTGCTTCAAGTTTTGCGTTAAAGTCAACCGTCAGACCTCACTCAACATCCAGTTTGCTGGAATCAGTTGAAACGCACGGTTGTATAGCTCCTTTGCTCCTCTTGTGTGAGAGTAATAGTTTTTTTTTGGAAAGCAGACGTACATGTTGCCCCTACGCAATCTGCACAGGTGTGAGTACATAGTGAAATTGGAAAAGTTATACGTGAGTGGTGTTGCAACAAGAAGTAAGCAATATGAATCTGAGTGTTTATGTAAGTATGGCATTCCTGTCAAACACTGTGCGTGTGATAAATTCATCACTGGAAATTGAAAAACGCATTAAGATAGAAGTCATAGGTCCTTGATCACACAGGTAACTATTGCGTTAAGAGTAAAAGGACCAGAAAGTTGCATACCTACTAAACCTTGTTGGCATCTTGGCATTGCATTCTAAATAGTTGAGAATCTTGTCCGGGATGAAAATTGAAGTAAACTATAATGTCATTTTTTGTTTTTGTGTGATTTGCAGGTGTAACAAATCTCCTGTGAAAAAGACAGACAACACTCCAGTGGAACCTCAGAGCTGGAAATTATGCATTTTCATGCAACCTTTGTCCGCATCATGAAGGATTTTGTGTTGAGTTGAGCTGAGCTCGAGACTGAAACTTCTCGCTTCTCATAAAAAACCTCAACACAAACATTTTGCAGTGACACGATAATCCTTGCTACATAAGGAAACCTTTTTGGCACAACAAAAATTATAAATTTTGGTTCAGTAGCCATCATTTATCACCGTCCTTATAGGAGCAACCCACAAACGCAAGTCTTTTTTTGGCAAAATTTAAAAAAAAAAAAAGACTTTAACTAGCGAAGGAAACATCTTCATCAACTCTACAACTTGGGCATATTCATTTTACTCGAGTTACCTAATTTTCCACACTCGTTCAACACTAATACAGAAGAAGAAGACAAGGAGACTAGAAAAATTTTCCTGCACGCAATCTGACTACACTGTATACTCTCCTCTGCTCTTTATGTAATCTGCAGTGAACCGTGAGACAATCTACGAAAAACTAGTGCATCGTATTTTTACTTACCAAGAAAATTATAACAACACCAACATCATCATCATCTACTGCAAAACAACACAACTTTAGTTGAGTCAGTAGTATCTACAGACAATTTTTACTCTCAGAGATTCTAGAAGAAGGAACGCTACAAACCTCCCTAGTTAAATCTAACGGCAACCCCCACGATAGTTTATAGTTTACTGTATGAAATATTATCGCGAAATCTGTACACTACGATACATATACCTACACAATCATCATCTCGACCCTAATTTACCCTCCGCAATTTTTCTATAAGCAATTATACCCTTCAACCAAAAACGTTTCATTCTCACCAAGAGAAGGAGAAGCGCTCGTTGGTCACGATAAAAAACTGACTTGATTCACTAATCACGGAAGAGTATAGTAAATGAATCTCAGCTTAAATTGAGGATTATACAAGAGTTTATCATCATCTACTAGCATAACACCACGCATCAAAGTGAGACCAACACCAACACCAGCTTATCTTCGTTATTATTACACAACATCATTAACCAAGTATTTTTATTGGGAGCCCCCTACTACCACACTAAACTAGAATCAAGATGAGTGAGGGATGGGCAGATGCCAACAATGTAGAGGGAACTAATATATCAAGAACCTCTGCAGCAACCACGCCAAGTAACAATACTGCAAATAATACAAATTGTACGAAAACTTCTTGTGCCACAGCAATTCAGAGTAGTTACGAGATTCGGAGTGGAAGCAACCTCATGATGCTCGTCCAACACAAGTGGCGAAAAATGTGGAAGAGGGACTCTGCTGATATTACCCCAATTGATCCCACTCACAAAGTGGTGTATCTTGGAAATGTCGTTACAACCTGGGCAAAGGGAGAAGGCTGTTTGGAGAGACCTGCTTCAGCACTTTGGCGAAATCATTGTCAAGGAAGAGGTTCTATTAAAATGGCTTTGACTGTCAGTCCGTCTGGGCTCAAGGCTCAAACCAGAGAGCATGGACTTACTGAGTATTGGGCGAACAGACTCACGTGGTGCGGAGTTCCTTCAGATTATCCCAAACTTTTTTGTTGGATTTACAGGTAAAAGTTAATAAAAAAAACTCTTTGCTTGACGTTATTCATTATGTTGTTATAAAGCTCATTAAAAGTTTGCAATGGGACTAATGAGACTAATCCATAAACTTTTTAAACTTATTTGCAGACATGAAGGTCGCAAACTTAAACAAGAACTCAGATGCCATGCTGTACTCTGTTCAAAGGAAGAGAGAGCAATTTTTCTCACCAACACCTTGAGGAATCGCCTGGCTGAAGCTCTCTTTGATTTCCGCAAAGAGAAGATTTTGAGACAAAATGCAAGGCTGTCCATTGTGCAAAACCTTTATAATACCTCAGCGACTAAGAGGAAACTTGTACTTCTCAACTCCAACTCACACAATTACAAGCCACCATTGGAAAGATCAAAGTAAGTTTAAAACTAAAAAATGAAATTCTTTTTAAAATTTCACGGATTTCGTAATAATGAAGACGTAATAATAATATGTTATAAATACTTTTAACTAATTATCGCTATTTCTACTTGTTTTAAACAGATCAGCCCCGAAACTCTCCTGCATTGAAGAATACGAGGAGGACGAGAATGAAGAAAATGAGGAAACATCATGCCCAGGTGTAAAGCCTGCAAGTCCCTACACAAACGGAAATGTCCTCCGCGAAAGGTTATCCACGCCCATTGAGGAGGTTGATGAAGAGGAGGGTGGAGATGATGACGAGCTGATAAGTCGGGTTCCAGGCAGTCCTTCATCAGTAAGAAGGTCATGTCCCGAACCCGTTGTTCAGGCTCACCTAGCCACGAGAAATATTCGCCCACACACTGTTCCAATGGATGCCAAATTAAATCTCCCCTTTCTCACCGGCTACGACAAAGTCATGCATATGTTGGATATGCCTTGCGAATCCCGTGGTGGAGAACCTCACCTTCTGGACGAAGAAGATGAGGAATATTCCTACCCATACGTGGCCACAAACTCAGACCCCGTCGCCTCTAGTCCAAATTCAGATGCCTCAGAGTCGGTCGTCGACACCGGGTCCGAGGACGAGTTTGGAAAACGGAGCCAACGGGAAGATTCTGGTCAAGAGGAGGATCGTGAATCAGACGAGAATGAGATTAACGACAACGTCAGCGACGAGAGCGGGTATTCGGAAGAAGCAGTCTTGGCCTCCCACAGAAAAGATAGCCAAGGGGTAATCTCATCCAGAACAAAACAAAGAGCCAGTGATGATGGTTGTACAAAGAGTAAACGTTCACCCCAAGCAAAAAATAATAACAATAATAATAATAATAATGCTGTAGGGAGTGATGAGCCAAAGATGATTACATCCTCCACTCCAACTTCCCCTACGTTGGTGATTTACGACAATCTCTGTTTTGAAATTTAAGTTTTGGGGCAGTCTTTTACAAGTTCACTCCTCTTGCCCACCTGAATATTAAGACTTTTTGTCAAAAGTGAAATATTATAATATACGGTAGATCTGCTTAAGAAAAACTACATAGTTGTATATATTATGTATGTCACTTTCATGTGTATTTGTGTGTGTGTGTATTATTATAGACATATTACACTTTACTCATCGATTTAATGTTTGACCTCATCGAACAACGGTTGCAGACACTCTTATTGTTGTCTGTCAAGTTTAATAATATGCTTTATTTAACTTTCCTGGAGTATTCCAGCCGCTTATAAGAACCCAGTACACAGAAACTTTGTGTGTACATACATAAATACTGACTAATCTCGTCGAGGTGAGATATACGAATACTTTTGCAACACTTTAATTAATGCGATGTTAGTTTATCAATAAACAAATGCATCAAACTAATGATTCTTTAATATATATTACGATAATTGCAAATGCATGTTTGCAGTAGACTTAGTTAAAAATTCATCATTATTTGCAACGTATTATTTTGTTTTTTTGACTGAGTTATCTTAATAAGTACAACATTTCCACATATTTCCACACATTTAAAATATACTCGTGCAGGTGAAAAAAAATAATCGTATAAAATGTAGAAGACTATAGCTATTACATTATTACATGCGTAGAAAAAAATGATACATTACTTACTATGAATGATGAAAAGTACTTCAAAAATGCAATACAATCAAAAACAAATCATTTTTTTGGAAATTATTATGTGTTTGAATTTGTTCTTATTTGGCATTTGGCAAGCATCTTAACTTGATTACTGCATGCACGCATAGTTTCAGCCCAGTTTTCATGAAGCATTCATCAAGAAATAATGCATAATTTCACACCAACATTTTTTAAAAACGAAAACTTGTTTTTTATTCCAATTATCATCAAAACCAAAATTTCTTACGCCCACGCCCACAATTTCCTTTAAAGCCTATAAACAGTATAATGTACTTTCATATTATTATCTCATTTTGGAAACAAGAACGATCATAATACTAATATTGTCATATTTATAACGAGTAAAACTGTATGTAAAAAATATTATTGGCATGATTATGTTATTAAAGAACGAAAAGTAGTAACTTTTTACAAATATCAAAGTAATCGCTCAATATGTCAAATTGAAGCATAGTAAAAATTAAGTTATTACTATCATTACTGATGATACAGATTATAATAAACGCCACATTTCAGAATCAGTACTGGCATTGAAGCCTTGAGCAAGACGAATCTCATCTAAACCCGGTAATGTTGCAGACACTTCCTCAGAGAAATAAATGTTATCTTCGGGAAATCCAAAAGGAATGGAGCCAAGCATGAATCTTTTCAAATTTGTAAATTTTTTAATCTGTTCAATTGGCCCTTCGAAGCCCCAAAGCTCAAGTGTGTTCACTTTGGCCATACAAAGAGTACGATTTAGAGGTAGTTCATACCTGAAATTTTCTTGCCAAATAATTAGTTTCAAATTTTCTAATGTTCCTTCATAATTCTGAAACATTTCACTGATGTCTCGAGTGCTGACATCCTCAGAAAATATTCCAAGCTTGAGGGACATTGTTTCTAATTCGAAGCGCTTCCGTTTCATTTTCTGAATAATCTCTCTATTTATTGAAATTGGAGATGGCAAATGTTTCAACTTTGGAAGGTTAACTGAATCTGAAAAAATTAATGAAGACAGTACCATTTCCTTTCGTACAGTGTTCATCCGAATCTTTAAAGTCTCCAAGTTTGGGGCATTATGCAACATTGCATGTAAGAACCGTTCCTCCGGAGTTGATAGTTCTTCTAAACGCAGTTGGCCTTCAATTTCATCAGAAAGTTCCCATTCTTCATTTTCTAATATATCGGATCGTACAAATTCACGAACAGAAAGTCGTTGGAGGTTCATCATAGTGCCCATAGTTTGATTCAGACCGTGAACAAAAATGAAGTCCTTCAATCGTTCTCCGCTTGTTGGGCGGAATTTCACCGTTAAATCCTTCAAATTGGGCATTTTGCTTGATAGAATTTCGAGTAATTCATCGTTTGCCAACGGGTTGTAGAATACACCTCCTCCGAAATGCTGAATATCTTCATTGTTCACGTGGTAAGCACTAAATGGACCTCCAATATACCTGGGCTCTTTCAACACTAACGTTTCAAAGTATTTCCCAAAATCATTGAAGAATGATACTGGAAACTTGTAGATATGATCGGCACGGTCAATTTCAAATTGACGAGCTGAGAAAGGTAATGGGAGATGGTTAGCACGGTTGGCTCCTTTCATCACTTCAAAGTCTGCAACAAATCTTTCTACGTCCGCCACATTTCTCAGCCTTATCTTGCTGCATTTTCCCCATAAACGTTTGCTTGCATCAAACCATGGTAAGCAGACCTGTCTTGCATTCTTGACATCTCGGGTGGGCAGATATTTCATGACATTTTCCATAACCTGTGAAAATCAAATGAGATTAAATTACTCTTAATAACATGCTAAATTTTATTTACAAATTTGAATTTTGAAGACAAAGCATTTGTTAAGTCTGTTACCTCTTCAATAAGCAATGGGTGTTGAGGCATTCGCAAAATATTTTGATATTCATCAATAGGCTGATCTTCATGGATAGTAGACTTTGGCACTTTTGGAAAAGAAGTTTGCCGTTGATTGTGACTCCAACTGTGACCACTTTCCCCTCTCCGTTGATGATAGGGCGGACTGAAAGGGAACTCCATTGAGGAAGATTCAATTCAAACTGGAAATTCTGGAAAAAAACGCTTCCGCACTGTCGCTTTAAATATCACTGAATTGGAAAGGAATCTTGTCAGTCAGTTGATTGCACGTTGTGCCCTGATGAAACTTCTATTTAGTATGCCTAACAGAAACGAACGAAACTCAACGCAAAATCAGTTTTCATAGACATAAAATAGAATCACATTCTCCTCGGACATACTTGATTGAGGAAGGGAAACCGACGTTGAGATAATCATTCAATAGATTTTGATAGGATTTAAAGTAAACAGGATACGACAGGAAAGATTTCACGTTCCAATCCAATTTCAAGTTGATAAGAAAGTGCTTCATTTGCATAGGCCATCAATTCTTTGTTCAGTAACAATTTCAAACATGAAGGATTACATTACATTTTCATACGCTACGCATGCATGCATTTGTGGAATGTGAAAGCATTTTTTACCTTATGCTTTATACATAACTCGGCCATGTGCATAGTGACCATCATGCTGAAAGCTTTATGAAAAGCATTTGCCCCTTGCCTTCTGAGAACCAAATCTGAACTGGAGGCTTGGTTGAGTTTTGGAGATATCTCATTCTTATTTACATTCTCCGGAAGCATAAGTTTTTAGTCAAAATACTCAAAATAGCTCATTTACAAAATGTAGTGTTCATTTACATTTCAATTAATAATAATAATTATCGTATTAATCAGCAGTCAGTATTGCATAAAACTCCAAATCCAAAAACTCTCCACAATGGTGAAAGGAGAGCTGATAACATTATATTCCTATGTTTGGGAACCAATTTTAAGGGATAACATGGGTGGGCACGACTTGATTGAGTTTGCAAGAAAGCTTCCCGAGCTGAGAAAAGCCCTGAGCTGCTCCGTGTGCACCCAGCTTTTGACAAATAGGATGGTTTTGTGTCCAACTAAATGCAGGAAACATTTTGTTTGTGATGGTGAGTCATTTGCATGTTTACAAATTGATGAATTATGCTTATTTCTTGATTGAGAATTTTCTGATTGATACTTGTTCCATTCTAATTGCTTGTCTTGCTTCACAGGTTGCAAAGGGAAGAAACGAGATGATAACAACAAATGCGGGGATTGTGAGGATTGGGATACTTTTAAAGAGGATGAAACGTTGTACCTTTTACTTCGAAATTACCAAGACTTTTGCTATTATGTTCTCACCACGGAGGATATTGTTAGGTTGTTGGAGGTAAAGCACGAGGTTGATCCGACTTTTGATACGTTCAAACTCATTGAATTGGTCTCTGAAGGAGTCAAAGGGTCTGCATTACTGAAGAAAAGGAAACTGTTGCCAATACCGAATGCGGAGAGGGATCGAGGTGTCACACCCCATAATGTCAGTAGTTTGAAAAGAAACAAGAAGGCACGGGTGGGTGATATTAAAGATGAGGCTGGGACAACGCCCGCAGCAAGCGTTCCCAAACAAACTGTTTCAGCGCCAGCAGCAATTGATAATAATAGTTCAAAGAAACCTGAAGGGCTGTTGCAGGTTCCACAGAATAAACCACTTGTTTTGGATAAGCGAGAAAAATGTGTTCCACAAATTCAAACACCAGTTACAGCAGAGAAGAAGCTACCAGTAGCTGCGTCCAAACCAGTTGCTGTTTCCACCATTCCCACAACAAGATTAGTTTCGAATTTAGTCGTCACAACACCAGTATCCTCCTTCGGGAGCAAACCACAGCTTCCAGTATCACTTGTGGGGAAGATGGGTACTGTTCAACCGTCTGCTGCTCCACCTCCGCCAGTAAAAGTTGGTATAAACAAAGTGCTAAGTAGCCCAATGATGCACAAGACTGTTTCGATTCGAAATGTAGCACCTTTACAAACACACGCTTTGGATAAGCCTGCTGTGGTGTCGAGTAAAATAACTCCTGTAACAGGAACACCTCCTCTATCTGCTAAAGTAACAACCACAATGGTGTCATCATCAAATGTCAACAAAAATGTTCCAAGTAAAATAACAACAACTCAATCATATATAAGCGTCCAGGGTCCAACTAAAGTAGTACAGCAGCCAACTCTGCCAACCGAACGGGTTATTGCTGTAAGCAAGGTGCAGGTGCAACCACTCTCATCATCTACGCAATCTACAGCTCCAATTAACGTATTTCCACCACCGCCAAAGGTTGTCATTGCGGACAAACCTACTGTTTTTGCAGTGTCAACGGCAGCGAAGGTTAGGCCACAAGTGCAACAACAGCAACAACAACCCCCTGTTATCAGCACATCGTCGGGGATAAGAACACCTGCCACGTCCCCATCTGGCGAAAAGTTGTCATCTGTAAGGGTGGTTCCTTTACCAATTTCAACTGTAGAAAAAGTAAGTTCCAACAGACCGCAAGTGCAGTCCACACCTATGAACAAGAGTATACCTTCCAAGCCACCAGTACCGCCATCGCCCACTAGACCCGTAGTAGTAGAGAGTCCAAAGCAGCAACTGCCCAAGGTTACTTGTGTGACAACAGTTGGAACAGGCGTCCCGATAAGTGGATCTAAATACATACAAATTAAGGTTGAACCCCAGCCGCAAATGTACCTTAGTAAAGCGAGCACCCCAGAGGTTCCAACAACTTCATCACCTATAACAAATTTGGTACATCATATATTCTATTTTTACCATATATGAGAGGAAGCATTTAGCTTGATGCTAAGGAATTATTGTTAATCTAAGACGTTTTTTCGGGTTTAGTTGACCAATGATATGATTTCTAAAAGTCTAATGTCGGATGGCACTGGAAATCAACAACACCAAGTACAACAACAACAACAAATTGAACAAATTCTACCAAATTCTCCAATAAAATCTAGTCCACTACCACCGTCTTCTAAACCGCCCTTGGTACCAGTTGCGACTGCTACTCCGATAAATGTCAATTCCTTACCATTTACCTTATCCCAAAATTCTCTCACATCTTCCGGTCAGCCGCAATTTATCCAAATTTCTCATCAAGGTGGAGTGAGAACTCTCTCTATAAGACCTCAGCAAATGAGATTTACTGGTGCCGTGCAATTTCAAGGACGAACAGTGCCTGTTCATATAATTGGACCACCTCCCACTAGTGATGCTTTGAAGCAACAGATAGCTCAACAACTGGCAAGACGTAAGCTTATACCTTCATCAGAATCAACAGACGTTCAACATATATGGTCAGATCAGCCAAAAATCATACACCTTAATGCAAGTGAGTTTTGTCGCTTACAAGGGTTTGGGCAAGCAACTACCATTAGATCCAACAATCCAGTAAACGTTGGACCAGTATCAACAGCAAGTTCAACTACAACTGCTTCATTTACAAGTGTGAACGTTAGACCAGTTGCTAATACAGGATCACTAGTTCGCCCAACTACTACCACTACTTCCGTTTCAAATGTGACCAGTTTAGCGAATGCCTTAAATACTATGAAAACTACCACTGTTTATTCTCAGCCAAATTCATCTGTGCAGATTTCTAGAGCTCCACCAACAACAGCAACTTCACTGGGAACCATTCGTCAGGTAAGAGTAGTAAATGGCTATGTAATTATCGTTTTTTTAAATAAAAAAAATCTGTAGTCTGTAGTGTTTCATTATCAACGATGCCTCTCGCCTTCTATCTAGGTAATGTATGTAGACAAGGATCAGGACTAAAATATTTAAATTCGATTCGAAGCGATAATTTAACAAAGATAAGAGGATAAACTTGCCTTTGGTGAAAGTCTTTCTTTTCGGACTGATTCTACGCTTTCTTCTGATGATTCTGTAAGCTGAATTTAGTGATACGATACCAAAAAGCACGGGACAATGTTTGTTACTATAATTTCATTAATGATACGCATCTATTGTTCGTCGATTGGAAACTAAAGTTCTAGATTAATGTTGTTGTTAATTTGTATTAAATAAGGCTTGTAAGTAAAGGTCCCTTCTATGTAATTTATTCTGCAAAAATTCGATTTTCCCTTTGATTTATAATGTTTTATTGAGAGAAAACAAAACCATTCCGCTTCGACATCACCAGCCACCCGGCTATGATTTATGATTGTACGTGATATTTTGTGTGAATTTGGAAATGTCAGGTTCAGCCTCCAACCCCAAGCAGTACTACTACTTCTTCTTGTTCTTCTTCTGCCGCAGCGACTAGTACAACAACAACAACAGCAACTTCAAAACGAAAACAGGAAGGTTGTAGGTGTGGGAATGCAACACCCAATCCAGGAAGTGGAAAACTTACTTGTATAGGTAGGCGATTTTACTAGATCAACTAGACTCAAATCAAATTCAAAACTACAACACTAATACGATGAATGTTTTACGTGTAGGTCAGAGATGTGCATGCTATGCTGATGGAAATGCTTGTTCAGATTGTAAATGCAAAGGTTGTAAAAATCCGTACCTTCCAGGTGCTGGAGGAAAAAAGGTGCTTCACTCGCAGACTAGCCAAGCTATTCCATTCGTGTCGTCGATGGCAGGAGGACTAACTAGTGCAACAATGCTGCCTAGTGTAACTAGCACCGCCTCAAATGTGTCTTTGGCATCAAATGTTAACTTTGGACCAATGCAAGCAGGTAAAGTTGAATCATTCAATTTTATTTTATTCCCATCGCTTGGGTTTTTTTTACAAAACAGATCTTAATTGAAAGTAAATTGCTTTTAAGGACCATCCACTGGAGTCACCCATCCAACCGTTCAATTAATTCCCCTCCGATTTGGACAACCAGGATTAGGACAGTATATTCAAATTGCAAATGCACATGGGTTGCAACAGCTACCCGTGCAGCAAATATTTTTTAACGGGGCATCTTTGCCTTCGTCAGCAACCGGAATCACAATACAAGGTGTTCCAGTTTCTAGTTTATCCGGAATCCATCAAATGGCGCAAATTCAGCAACAACAACAACGTCCCCCACTACAAATGGGAATGCACCTAAAAGCTGATAGAAATCCTAATGATGGCATCTGAACTTCAGATTCTAAAGTTTGAAAGTGATAAGTGCAGAGCGTCTATCTAGCCAAAGCGACTCTAAATTGTAGTACGTATAGTTTGTTGTATCTGCTCGAAAATTTTTATTTTAATACGTATGACATGTTGTGACTTTCTATTTACGATACGTACAATATTTATAAGTAGTATTATTAAAAATATAGCTCTCTCGATGCTTTTTTCATTCATATTTTTTCAATATGCTAAACATGTTTATTTCCATCAAAAATTATTCCAACCAACTTGGTTCACCATGGACAGTTTGTAAAAATGTAATGGCTACTGTATTGTTATAATGGTAGAATCTCCAAACTTTATACATAAACAGTAGTATTAATAAGTTTAGGTTAAAATACAATTCCAAAAATATTAATGCTGTTCTAATAGGTCAGAAAGGTCTGTAATCCTTTGGATAGCGTAGAAGTTGCAAGTTGGACCACATCCACACACAGTGATTCCAATTTAGACTTTTGAATACTTCTAGTATTTTCTTGTCTGTTTCTTGATTCCATTTCCCAGGTTCTTGTTCTATTTGCTTCATGATCATACGCAACCCACGTCCATATTGTGTCCGAGCTAGGGCATGCTGATAAGCGAATTCCATTACCTATACGAAAGATATAATTACAATCAGACCATCGTAAGTATACCGTGAAAATAAGCTCGTGAGCATAAATTGTTGTCCTACCCGAGAATCTGACAATTCGGCAAACTTCTGAACCTCAAACAAAACATCGTCTAATTCTTCCAGTGTAATTGAGGATGGTGCATCACTCTGTTTCAATAGTTCAGCCATTGCAATGCCCTTCTTCACTAGTGCTTCAATTACAGCATTTTTCTGTTTGTCCATGGATTGCTTTGTCTTTGTTGCGTCTAATTGTGAGGCTGAGGATGAGCTTCTAGTTCCGTAGAAAGCTAGTAAGGCTGGCTGGTCAACCATTGCAAGTATTTTATCAGCGAGCTCTATCATTTCTTTACAAATTTCGGGAGTCTTCTGTCCTTTACTACTAGCGACAGCCGTACTGTTGCTATTTTCTGAGTCTGGTGATGTTGAATTAGTCGCATTTTCAGAACTGCTAGACAGACTATCTAATGCTTGTAATCTTGCTACATGTAAAGGCAAGTGGGATCCATCTTTCTCTACCAAATAGGTGTACAATTTTCGTGACTCCTCAGAATCTAATTTGGACAGCCAATTAATTTGGATATCTCTTAGTTGTTCTTGCATTTCTTCGACTTTGGGTTTGTTTGGATCTTTCGAGGAAGAGGATGGAGGCTTAATTTTCGACTGAGGTTCAGGAACGCTTATTCTAGAAAAAAATTAGAAAAGAGCAAAATAATACAAATGTTAAACATGGACCATAATATTTGAAGGAATGTATTTTTGTTTCTTCTTTACTAACTTTAGAGGATAAGTGCATAGTTTCTTGCCCACTTCATCTTTAGTAACTGTTAGAGATCCTTGAAGATATAACGTAGAAGTACAGGGTAGATTCTTTAGATTCCTAAAAACAGAGCGTTGTTACACTTAACTCTTTAAGTTTAAAGTTCACTAAATTTAGTATGATGTAATGAAATACTAAAAACATTTACTTACTTGTCGGTAATGGCTGATGATATAAATAGGTTAGCAGAGGTTTCGCGTTTGAGGGTTGCAGACCAACCAGACCCTTTTTTGGTTGGTTTGTAATCTAACAGCTCATATTGAGTTTGGAAGACGTCCAAATTGATACTGGATGGAAGTTTCATTGACAAAAGAATTGGAAGAGACGGCACCTGACTGTCTCCAGTCCAGGAAGAGCTGGTACTTGAGCCATTTCCAGAGTTGCTTGTAATAAATCTTTCTAGGGCATCTCGCTTTTCATGCCGAACCTGGAATCTGATGAAGTACTCTCCTTTCTCCAGTTTTACATTCCACTTTGTCGGGTAACTTTTGTAAAATAAATTTAATACTGATTAATTCAACCAAATTTGCAAGGTTTTAGGTTATGGTGGCTAACTTCTAGTATAGTAATCCTTACCTATCGCCACAATGAAGATAACGCTTGTTCGAGTCAAACAACATCCATAGTTGTGATTCATACTCACTTTCGTACAACACGTCACTCAACAATGAACTATGAATTTAAAAGAATTAAACCATAACTCTAGATATGTACCCAATAAAAAATTCATTAATTCATTAGAAAGGATTGTTTTCGTATTTCATAAATTACTTACCAGTTTATGGTTACTTCAGTTGGTTTTGTAAGTGTAAAACTGTACGTATTCTGTAGCTCATAGATGATTCTTCCGTTAGGAATCATATCTCGGGGCTCCGTCAAAGCAACAACTTTGGAATCCGTCGGTCTTAGCAAAGCAACTTGATATTTTAGGCTCGCAGTCGGTTGAACTTCTTCTGTTCCAAAAGAATTTGCAACAACAAGCTTTTGAAAACTATCTCCTGCAGAAATAAACACTTCTGGCCTATTTAACAACAGGCTTCTGAAAGTGACGCTTGTATTCAATCCTGCTGGTTGTTGGTTCAAATTCAAATCTGCCCACCAACGTCCGATACAAATCTCAATTACTTTATTTTCCTAAAACAACAAATTGTTAACATTTATTATAAGTCCAACCAAAGGCAATCAGTAACAAGGTGATTTCTAACAGCAAAACACTTACCGTCACTCTTAACGGAATGTTAGTTTCCTCAAGTGGGTTTAAAGTAATCATTTTATAGAATTCTTCTGATTTGCAGCTTTGACCTCCATTCATAGTCATTGCATGAATGACAAATCTAGCACTAGCATTTGAGCTAGGATCTACATTAGATGCTCCCGACATTTTCAGATTTAAATCTACGTAATATTACAAAAATGTTAAAAATAGTTCATTTTTGCAACATAAATACTCTAAATCATTTATGCTTTTAGAAACTTACTTGCCCAAGCTGCTCCCTTTGGTACCTGAAGAAAATAGCGCTTCAAAGCACCTGGCTCATATTTTACCGTTGGTAGATCAATGGCTGGTCTACATAACGGCGTTGTTTGTAAAACTTTGGGACGCACAACAGTGACCGACACAGTAAAGACAGGACCTCTTTCGACATCAGTTACATCGTAAGCTTCAATCCTGCAGAACGTACAAACATTAATACGAGTGTAATAAAAAGTTGTCAGTTCTGCAGCTACTACTCTGCATTGTTTGATATTATTACTTAGTTAGTATTGGACATACTGTGCATAATGTTCACCGACAGGCAAACCTTCTGGATCAACTTTCGCATTAAACGATCTCTGAATATTGGCTAAATCAAAATATTTTGGAACTTGAACCCATGGAGCTTTACTTAGCAAGGCCAAATTCAATCGAAAATCTATTTTTTCTTGTGGTTCTGTAATGGAAAATGGAATACTTTTTTTTAGAACAGTGCTCATTTATTAATATTAGTAATTGATGCACTTTTGAAATAAATATTTTGTCTGAACCTATTGTATCTTCTTTAAAAAATACTGGGTCCACAGAAATAGAATATTCTTTAGGCTTTTCAATAACAGGTTCGCGAATGTAAATTCCTTTCATTGGCCATCCAAATCCACTACCGCTGCCAGCACTTACAGTAACGTTGAATCTTACATTCTTATCAGGAAGCTTCGACAATTTCTCCAAAGCGTCAAAAGCTTTCTCCACCTATACGGGTTAAATTAATAAAGTGATAAGTGATTGAGCGATTAATGGGTAAGCTTAAGCTCAACTCTTCTCGATTACCTGTATTAATCCATGACCTTGGGCAAAAGATTCAACATTTGTCAACTTTTGTGCAGAATTTTCCAACGATTTTTTTACGCTATAAGGCGTATATTCAAATCCTTTCGAGATTGCACCACTGATCATCAAAGATACACAACCACAGACATGCGGAGCTGCCATTGAAGTGCCATTCATTAGCTGAGCACTCCGAAGGGTAAAGTTGGGCACTGAAGTAATAGCGGCTCCAGGTGCACAAACCGAAAGTCCCAAGTCGCCATCCAAAGTAGGACCTCTACTGCTCCACGTGTATGGCATGCCTGGGAGCTTTTCCCGTAGTGAGTATTCAGCGGCCATCATTTCTGGTGAAACATATGCACCCACACCAATAATAGTGTTGGAGGATATCCATGGAGGAGTGCCAATAGTAGATAAAGCAGGTCCATGGTTTCCAGCAGACGCTATAAATGTGACTCCGTGTTTATCCACAACCTCCTTCATGAGATCACCGATTCGCCCAGCGGTACTCCAATGAGCGTGCTCTCCGTACGACATGTTGATTACATTAATTCTATGTGCATTTTGCATGATGAAAGACATTGCCCTCACAAGAGCCGTTCCAGTTTCCATTGAATTAAGTCTAGCATCTCCGATAGTAAATGAAATCAGTTGTGCGCCGGGAGCGATACCGTTTAAATCTGGGTTCTCAGGAAAATGCCCTAAAGTATACAACACACCAAGTTTCAAGTTACGTTTCATATTATTGACCAAAAGTAGAATCGAAAATTTGTTAAAATGTCTTACAAACCTGCTGCTATAGATGATACATGAGTTCCGTGGCTAAAAAAGTGTAGAGGGAAAAACATGTTAACCCTGCTAACAATAATAAATTGACGTTTTAATCACGTAGGGTTTATTCCATACCTTCCACACATTCCTACAATTTCTAATTTGTTTCCAGAATCCCAGAAGTTTACGCTTATATTCATTTGATCGGCTTTTGTTATTGGAGCAAACTGTTGGGTCAGTTTGTATTCACCCAGAACTATCCCATTTTCTAGATCCCCATCGGATGAAAGGCACGCTTTCCACTCAGTCCCGGTATTCCAAACAACACAGTCTAACAGTGGCCCATAATCCTTGTACTTCTTTTCCAGCGACTGTGCAATCTACGTACGCGTAAGAAATGAACATTAGTTAATGTTCAATCAAGTCTTTAAAACAATGAGTGTATGTATTTGAATTGACTTACCTCCATTTGTGCTTCCATTTCCTCTTTTTGTAGCTTTTCCAATTGTGTCAGCGAATCCAGTGATTTGTTATTATTTAAAGATTGTTCCTTTCCAATTTTCTTGCTCAGCTCAGCTAGTAAAGCTCTATGCGGTTGATCCCAATGAGCTTCTCGTCTTTTTAGCTCTGCACGTTCTTTAACTTTAGGAGGATAAATTTCATAGACAGGCTTAATGCCCACATGATATTCACCACTAGGATTCACCCAGGAAGACGGAATCTAAGACACAAACAAACAAACGTTTTTGTGAGCCAGAGGCACTCTTCCATACTAACAAAAAACTTAACGTACACCGATACTACAGCTAATCAATTCAGATAAATAAAATATAACATGCCTGTAATTTTCGGCCACTTAATCCAGTAATGGATCCATCAGCAGCCGGCTTTAAAATTGTACTCGTGTCCACATCTCCGGCTCCACTACAATCATATCTTTCAATCACCTTCGGATGTCCAGTGGTTGTAACCTATTTGAAATCATGTCACCAGTTGTTTACACTACAACCTCGCAAAAAATTACGAATGACGGCTTCCAGTTTTGAAATGAAGCTTACTCGAAGTCCAGGCGCCCCAGGGTCAACTCCGGAATCAAAGATTGCAATAATGGTTCCACGGCCATCGAATGCAGGATTTTTTGTAAGAAAATTAGGAACCCCAGTCTCTTTCTTTGGACACAAAGAAATGGATGGAAAGTCTGTTTTCACGTTCGCCGGATCAATCATATTGACTGGTGATGATTTTCTTGACAGTACTGAAGAAATTACTGAACTTGTGCTCGTTTTCTCAGAAGGTGGTGTGCTAGCGGGTTCTCCGATTTCAACAATAAGTTTGTGACTGCAGCGTCTAACAAAGGGAAAGTTGCGTGACAGTAAGAATCCGCCGTTAATCTCCAAACTAAACTTTTTCTTAACGGTATCCGTCCCTAATCTTCGGATCACCGTCAAAGGCTGCGTGGGAAACAGCTTGATCACTTAAATGAGTTGAACGCTGTCTTTTCACTCCTTTGAACTTTAGCGAGTCTGCCTGAAAAGAGAATAGTCCACACATAAAGACAACTGACAATTTCAATACTACTTTACAGCTAATCAACATTTACACGCCTGAACGCAATAACTTACTTACCAAACCTTCTATTGTACTCCTACACACTACAAAATCTGCTCTCAGCTTCAGTTTATAGTCAAAACTTCTACTACTAACAACCCCGGCCGGTGGCTCCTCCAAAGCAAATATTTTCTAAATGACTTTTTTTATCCCGTTTCAACCGGAAAAGTTTGTTTGCAGCAATACTACTTCTACACCTCTCCTCTAAACAAATCCCTTCCCAACACTTGGTGTTTCTAGGTCTGAAGAGAGGGACCCCAAATAAACTGTACTTTCAACTTTCTTCAGATTTCAAATCTTTAACAAACTAAACAACCCATTTCCAAAACAACAATCCAACAAATGCCAATCTGTCTTGATCTGTTCCCTACTTACTTTCCTCTGACACCATCACATTGGTTCACAAATCATCCAACTCACAGAGATGTAAAAGGTGTTAAAAAAGTTGGAGTGTATCATCAAGTGAACTCACCAAAATGCATGTATTTTATGTACTTTTTAGCCCTTCTACACAAACTCAATACTTTGTCTTGTCATCATCATCGCATTCCCTAGCTGCTAGCAGATCGACAACACAAAAAGCACATACTTTGTATCTGCACCAAATACCTAAAACTGCAAATGTACATAACATTCATTTTTGCATACTGAAAACTGTTTTTAAATTTGGCGGCTAAACAAATAAGGGAAAATGTAGTGTATTTAAACAATACAAATTCTTGTTCATATTGCCCCGTCTGCTTCTGGCCAAATGTCAATATTTACAAGTCATCATCTGTCTGTATCTGCTACATTCGTAAATGATCTTGTTTATCAATCGTTCTAAATTTAATTTGATCAGTAGATTGTGATTGTTGTTAATAAAATCTGATTAACAATGGAAATGGAAGTGGATGAGGCGAACAGCAGTTTGGTGACGACTCCTAACAAGAATTTCCTGTTTCTGTGGTTCGTTTCGAAAAAGAGTGGACTCAAAAAGAACAAGTTGCTGGTGGATTTTGATGGACTTTCACTGGACACTTTGAAATCGGCTGTGGTGAAGGAGTTGGGTAGTTGGGAGTGGAAGGATGAAAATGAGAAGCCTTTAAATGTTGGTATGTTTGGTGGGGGATACTTACTTGGACATTTGCATTGTTTTAAGTTTTATTAGAGTGTACTTCATTTTTTGGGGGTTTGATTATTCAGATATTTTATACCGAAGTCGGATTTTGAATCGAGATGACGAAGTCAAGAAGGTTGGACCAATGTCAGTTATAACGGCGATTAAAAGGGATGTGAGCGATGAGGAGGAAAATCACAAGTCACCAAAGTTTATTGCAGACTATGCTGCTTCCCGAAATATTAATGATCAGATTCACCAAGTGGCTATTGCTCTGAGAACTGCGTTTATGAGTCCCAAGTTTACGACAATGATTGAGGTAAATTATATTTGAATAGATGGATGAACATCCATCATTAGACAGGTAGGAGTGAGTAACCTATCCATTATTGTGTATTACAGAATCTGGGAAATTCGGAGAAGCTTGAGAATATTTTCGCCATAGCTCCAGAATTGAAGAACGACCCTATTGGAATTGGTATTATTCAAGATCCCACGTTAATTTATCATCTTTCCGATCCTGAATCCCTCAAAAAGTATGAATTATTCTTAACAAAAGTGTGGTGGTGTTTTAATTTTATGAAATAAAATTTGTCTCATTGGACATTTTTTATCCTCCTTAATGAAAATAGAATAGCTAGTAGCAGACCCTGGGTAATTGAGGCGTTCAATTTCCTCGCAGCGTCAATCCATCAGGAAAGAGGTGGTGGTCAACCTCAAGGAATTCCCAGTCACTTATTTAATCCAGCTATGTTTGATGGAGATGATGAGGAGATGGACGATGGCGAAGATGATGAAGGGGGAGCTGGTCCTTCCAGAGGAGGCAGTGGATCTCGTATAACACGGGAACAGTTGGCTGCTGCTTTAAGTGCTTTAGGAGGAGGGGGAGCTCTTCCTACTCCAGGGTTACCCAGCTCTAATGCGTTTGGAGGTTTGTTTCAACCAGCAGCACCTCCACCTCGGCAGTCACCAGCGTCATCAGGTCCAAATGCTGGAGTCGCTACTGCAGGTGCTAACATCCAAAATTTAATGAATACTTTAGCTGGAGCAGGAGGTGCCATGCCAGGTCAGCCGTTAAATAGTGAAACAGTTGCTCGGGCGGTAACAGATGCGCTAAATCGATTAACCCCAGAACAAAGAGCAGACCAATTAAATGCAATTCGCAACTTTGCAACGCAATTACAACAACAATCCGCTGGTTCCCAACCACCTTCAGCAACTCCACCTGCCCCTCCGACTCAGGCTTCACCGCGCCCTCAGGAAAGTTCTTCGTTAGCTCAGCAATATCAGTCACAGTTGCGGCAAATGCGGGACTTGGGTATCACCGATGAACGCTTAAGTATATTAGCACTTCGCGTCAGTGAAGGTGACGTTAACACGGCTGCAGAGCTCGTTTTCTCCGGATGGCAGGGCGAAGGTTCCGATCCAATGAACTAAGAATTATTGATCTTTGATTCAAATCAAATAGTGTTTGAGTAAATTAAGTACGTACTATTTTAACATGATTGGAAATCATCCCGTAAGTATTTTATCATTTTCATATCCCGAAAGTATGTCTGTAAAACGTCTTAAGTTAAGGATTAAATCTTTTAGCATAACTCAAATATCAAGGTCATTTCATTTTTTACTTCGCTCTTTACTTCTTTGGTGGAATTGCTGTAATGACTATATATAACAGTGACCAGATTATGAAACGAACTGTATTCATTTGGCAATCAACTCTCGGTTTTCGGCATGCCTCAGAATTATTCAGTTTCTCTGCATATTAATGCATATTCATTATTAATGAATCATTAATCTTTATTATTAGCTTGTCATGACTGTACATATCTGCAACCAGACAAGCAAAGCAAATTCATGAAGTAAATTTAAAATGCGTCGAACGTGAGATCAGAAGACACTTATTAGATGTCTGTTGGCAACTCGAATAGAAGAAACAAAAAACTGCATCATGCGATACCGACATATATGATATATGACATGAGTTTGAGCTTGGTCCACCAAATGGCATTTTGCATATATAATATGGTGCTTGAAGAAACGCTTGTATGAGACCAATATATATGCATATGCATCAAGTAACAAGTAAAAATGAAGTTTGCAATACACGAGTTTTATGAAAGTAATAGCTCCACTTCCACTCCTTGCTTCGTCGATGCATAGCCACAGTCATCAGCTGAAGTCATCGTACGGTTTGACCACCCAATGCTTATGCTTGTAGATGTAGAAAGGAGATGATGCATGATACGTATACTGCACACATTCAACATTCCCAAAAAATTCATGTGATGACACAAGGTAAAAAATTTACACCGGTCTGATCTGCATATTGCAGTAGTCATAGTCAGTAGCTCAACTAAGCAATCTGTAACATTTTGTATTTTCATCTTTTGGAATCCTATATATAAGACACCTTTCTCCAGCGGTAAGATAACGTTTGATTTCATGACTGTATAATATTATCTTTATGCAGATATCGTGAAACGTTCAGAAAATTGTTTTTATTTTCTGACAGAGTTTTTAAATCTTCAAGCAAAATGGAGTTGATTCCAGCAGTGCAAAAGTACCACTGGGGAAAGCCTGGCAAAAGCAGCACCGTTGCAAAGTTGTACAGCGAAGCATTAAAGTCTGTCGGAGAAAGTCCGGCAATAGATGCAGATGGTCCTTATGCTGAGCTGTGGGTGGGTACGCATCCCAATGGTCCTTCAAAGCTGAAGGGATGCAAAAAATCATTGCTAGATTTTATCAAAGAAAATCCTACAGTGATTGGGGAGAAAGTGAAAGCACGATTCGGGCTTGATGACATCCCGTTCTTGCTTAAAGTTTTGTCGGTGGAGCAAGCCCTGTCAATACAAGCTCATCCAGATAAGCCTTCCGCAGAAATATTGCACAGAGACCGGCCAGACTTGTACAAGGATCCTAATCATAAACCAGAAATGGCTATCGCACTCACACCTTTTGAAATGTTTTGTGGATTCCGAGCAATGGATGAAATTGTCGAGTACCTACAGGGTACGTCTTATGGCATTATCTTTAAATTTAAAAGCTATTAACTTGAATGTACGCATTATTTACTCGTACTGGGTTTTCGTTGTTGAAGGTGTTCCTGAGCTTAGAGAAATAGTTGGGGATGATGTTGTAAATGAAGTAGCGGAAGAAAAAGATAAAGCTAGCTTACGCAAGGCTTACACTCGATTAATGGAAAGTCCAGAGGATCTTATCAAGGCAAACTTAACTAAACTTCTCGCCAGAATCAAGACAATGGGTAAAAAACTATTCCTACAACCTACGTTTTTAGGAAAACCTGACTTAATTTAATTGTTCTGTGTGGCTGATAATTATTGTTTTACAGAAGCAAAGGAGAGAAAAAAGCTAGAGGCTGATTTAATAGAAAGACTGTCCGTACAATTTCCCGGAGATGTTGGCATTTGGTCAACATTTTTCCTGCAACATTTCACTTTGCAACCGGGTGAAGCCGTTTTCTTGCCTGCAAATGAACCTCATGCGTACATTTTTGGGGGTCAGTGAGTAAACTTTTTTTTGAAATCAATATTTCGCAATTCCTTAAATTGCATGTATGTCTTTAAATGCTATGCGTTTTTACTTATGTTGATCCATAGACTGCGTTGAGTGTATGGCAGCATCAGATAATGTAGTTAGAGCAGGGCTCACACCAAAATTTAAGGATGTCAAAACCCTCTGCAACATGCTCACGTACGAAGCAGGCAAGGAATGGATTATCGAAGGTCAACCTTGTGCCGGTGGAAAGGGAATTGAATATAATCCTCCGGTTGACGAGTTTGCTGTTATCAAGTATGAGGTATGTAAGCAAGTCCGAAGAATTGTACTATAAATAGGAAGAAGTGTTGTGTTTTTGATTGCCATTCCTTTCTAAGGAAATAGATAATGATAATAATATCGCAATTGTGTATCTTGACATTTTCAGAGTGATGAAAAATTTGACACGAAACCACAGCCTGATTCATGCTCCGTTCTTCTTTGCGTAAAAGGAAAGGGTAAAGCAATTATTGAGGATGGGAAAAAATCGCTGGACCTGTCTCCGGGTAGTGTAGTTTTCGTACCATGCAATCCACAATCTGCTGGCATCCAAGTTGTACCTGAGCAACCGGATTCAGATTCCCTTCTTCTTTTTGAAGCCTTTGCAACTCCCAACAAGTCTGGATAATAGCGTGTTTTTGTGGTAGCCAATATAATAGTGCTTTTCCGGTACTACTAGCGTAATATTCTCTTCATTATGATGTAGCAGACTGTGATTTGAAAGACATAAAATCAATGCAAATTACCACTATAAATAGCAGCCGAAAAAAATACAATATTCTGGTTGCAAGCACGATCACGTTAATTAAGGCAAACTGACTTTTGACAGCAGTCATATATCATTTCTGTAATCGGCGATCTGGGAACCGCTTTCTGATTTTGAAACTAGGAATATTATATATTTTAACAAGAAAATTTTAGCCTAGCATGTTATCAGATAATAATTATTCTTGTATATGCAAGTATGCATGACTCATTGTAATCATAGGCTCATTAATAAAGGGAAAGGTTTGAAACAAGAGGATTGAAACTGATCAATAAAAAACCGAATCGAACACAATATGTATATAATTTTCTTCCGAGAAAGGAAAGGACATATCTAGTCTAGTACTCACTTGAATTTCATTATATGATGCTTGCACCGTTGTACATAACAGATAATATGGCATGGTGTAAGCCAAACAAACTCTCCAACTTTTCTCCTAAAATGGTATAACAGAGGAGTGAAAATTTCTCTGCTCCGTCGATTTATATGTATTGACCAAACAAGCATGTATTTTCATGACTGCATAAGTTCTACATAACAAATATACAAGCTTATTATTGCCCATTTTCTTGCAATGACCATTATAAATACAAGTTTTGCAAAGTGAACAAATACATTCACACAATTTTTCTTTGTCACGCCTGCACTTGGTTGGTGTCTAACGCGAGTAAACATTATTTCTTGACAGTTTCTCTCCCTGAGCTAATCAGTTCTACTAAATCGTGTTTTGTGGTTGCAATTTCTTTCACCCTCATTCTCCATAGAAAGGAATAGGAACAGAGAAGAGCATTTCTTATTGTAAAAATTATTTGCCTTGATATACTTACCAAACACACACACTTATGGCTGCAGAGAGTGACACAGAGGCAAAGAGAGAAGTGAAGACTGCAGATGAACCACTGTATTACTCCAAGAATGGAAAACCACAGTTTGGCATAACAGCTCCATCGGCTTTTGCATTCAGCTATCCACATCCACCATTACCTTTCAATCTGAGTAAAAATAGAGTGCTTCGTGCAGTTGATGACCAAACCAAAGAAAGCTTGCAAGAAGGAATTACAGAGGCAGAAAAAGAGTTTGAGAAGGAAGCCATGCCACTTCCGACTTTGACAGGTGTACATGGGTCACCCATACCAAAAGTTTTGGTTCCTGAAATTGAGTTGGCTCTATATTGGGATCGACATCCATACGAATTTCGCTCAGAGATGGATAAAGAGAAAGACAAGCGGAAGAACAGCGATAGCGGCATGCGAAGAAGTAAATCGGAAGCTAACTTAGCGTCTAAAGAAGTGGGAGAAACTCTTCGAGAAAATAGCCACAGCAGCCATCATAGCAGTGGAAGTAAAAGCAGCAGGAAGAGTTCAGCAAACAGCAGCATGATATCTATGATGAGTGGAGCTTCATCGTTAAGAAATCTTGCCAATCGGGAACATGGTTCAAAAAACAATAATCATTGTGATGAACAATCCTCAAATAATCATGGACACAACGACAATCAAAACGGAGTGCAAAATGTTAGCTATACCGGAAGTGTGAATGGTGGGGAAGAACAAGACAAGAATCTCGGAAAAAGAAACAACAGTTTAGGACACAACTCCGTTGCTGGGTCATTGCAAATGTCCAAAAACGGCCAAAAGAAATTTGAAGACATTAAGCATTTTCATCAGAACAACAATCACAGCAAAACAATCGGAAATGGTTACACTCGTCCCAAAATCATACGCTCGAAATATCAACTAGAGAGTACAAAGAAGTCGGCAGGAATTCAGGTTTCACTAGAAGATGTTTCGGCTGCCGCTCTCAAGTCAACCTATTTGTGCCCGTTGCATGGACAATATAGACGTGGAGTAGAGAGACGAGAGAAAGGTGGATTTAGAACGGATATGTCATCAGTTGGTAATTTTACTTGTAGTCGAGCCCTGAAAGGCATACCTTCTCGAACAAAATTGATCAAAACCACTGAGACACAAACGGATGATGAAATTCCGTTGAATGGTCACAATGCGGAGGTTGACTCAAGAGCCAAGAGATCCAAAACGGCTGGTCATGGAACAGGTCGTAAAAGTAAAGATATCATGGCATCTGAGTATCATGGTAGCTTTAGGGATCCTTACAAGATTGCAGATGCAGAGAAGCGTCATCTTAGAAATAAAATTTTAAACTACTGCTTTACCAAGCATTCTGTATTCTAAAACTTGAAACTTCAATTATTACTGACAATTTGTCCGAATACAACGAGAATAGCATCATTGCATAAATGAACCCATCAGTATCAGTACTCGTGAGTTTTCAGAAATGTGCAGGCTTTCTCATAGCTATTTTTTAAAGTTCTTGATGTAATGTGTCCTTAATTATTAAGCTTTGGGAAACGGAAAGCCAAATCAAGACGTCTACAAACATGGCATGAGTTAAGCTAACCGTTATAATCTATTAGGATTTACCACAAATATTGGTTAAATTTTTTTGTAATTATGTTTTATGAATAATTAATTACCAATATGCCTTGTTTGGTTAAAAGTGCCACAATGTTTATCAACATACTTAAGACATTCATTATATGTATACCAACAATCCAATATTTTAAATACCTTTTTAACCTGTAAATGTAATAGTATATTTCTACATTGTTGTGTAAATCCATTCAAAGCAATCGTTCCAAGGTCAATCAGCAATAAAGAGCGTAAGCTCCTACCCAGTAAAGCAAAGTAATGGAAACTGTGTTGATCTTTTTATATTTCATTTCCATTTCATCACTTTCAGCGATGACTGTCATATCCGATGTCAAGTCCGATTAAAGATTTGATTTAATATCAGATGTCAACTGTAGTCGAATGGTTTTTGTTATGCATTATTATTTCCAAGTAAGTCCTAATTTAGTATATGTTTCACCATATATGCAAATTCGGCAGAAGACGTGACTTGTATTTACAGTTGGAAGATTTGAAACATTCATTCTTTAAAAAATTCAGTCTTTTTCCTATTTCTGCTAAATGCATAATATAGAATGACAATACATTTTCAAGCTACATTTTCATACCCCATATTTTGGCTGACGCACGGCGATAACCTATCTCTAATTTAATTTAAAATAGCACTACATTATTACACCCTAGAATGATTAGCTATTTTCTTTCTGTAGATTTTATTGCACTGCATAAAATATGCATTGGGGAAAGATTTGTGTTACTATTGCACAAAAACTGTCATTCAGTGTCCCCATTATAAAAACACAATTCCAGATTAACTGGAACAAACGCATAAAAAACTGGGCCACAGGCAAATAGTAAAAATGGTCTTCCATGAGTTCCTTGGTTTCGAAACCAACCTTCTTGCTGTAAACCCACACAGAAGGTCTCCCCAGTTCACAAACATAACGGAATTTAGCAATTGGGTGTCATGTTATATGTAGATCGACTGATGTAACATTGATCACCTTTAAAATAAAATGTGCCACACTGCCTTATCATGTTTATTGATCATCTCATTTTTCCAGGCGGTCCGTTAGCTGACGCATGTACTCCCAAAGTTGGCTCAAGATCATCCAACGGTACAATTTGAAAATGAAATGATTTGCATTTTATTCATATCAAATCATGTAGGTAGACCTCAAATGCTTTCATGTATCTTGTATGCATGTGTATGTACTCACATGAAGAACAATAGATTACCAGAATGATTATATGGTAATGACAATGACAGAGGAACTTGAGACGAATGAGATTCTTCTTCGTATAAAACGACTCTGGCAATAATGGCGTTCAGTTGTAAAGGTTGGCTTTGCAAAACCATACTTTTGAAAAAGGAGAAAAAAGCACATCTCAGCGCTTACATGCACAATCATGCATGCAAACAACCATATATACATGCTTATCAGTAGATAATATATTATATTGTTTGCAATTTCTATATTGATCCTCCTCAGGTTGTTTATAGTTGGCTTGGCTTTGGCTCTATACAATTTGTGCAGATTCATTCTATCTATCTGGCAATGGCAATACAAAGTTGAAGCCAGGTTTGTGAAACAAGCAAAACATCTTTTCAATCTTCAATGGTACATGAATCTGCACGCTCGTCCTTTTTGCATTTATAAAGCATAATGATTTTTATTACATTCTGGTGAGCGAGGATGATGAAGACTTGTTGTTCTTCTATCAGATGTGAAAACTAAATACCCCATAGCATCGCCACCAAGAAGCTTCTTCTGTACAACCTACAACAACGAACAACGAGTCTATATGGTGTGGTATATAACGGTATGAAATGAAATCAAAAAGCGAATTGAATGCAAAGAAGAATGAAACGAAAAGAAGTTTCATATGAACATATTATCATCATTCTATATGGTTATATAGTATTATTAAGTATAAGGCAAGGTATAAATAATCTAGACCACAATAAATACACGCTTTATACACTCGTCTCGGCAAAAACTTTCTCTTGATGCCCTACTGTCCTACCTTTTTTCTTCCACTTCTCTTCGTCTTGCAGAGCTTACTTTGAGAAATAATATAAAACTCTATTTGCCTTTTTAGTTGCATATGATGAAGTTTTTCCTTCCTTGCTTGCAAGTTGCGATGCGAAGAGATTTTTATGTTTTTCATGACTTTTTCTCTCTCTTAAAACAATCTCTAGTACAAATGAACAATGCGCAAAATACAATTGAATGCTATCACTGCTCCACAGTCGATAAAATGTGTGGAAATGAGCATGAAAGAATTCAATTTACGGACGAAATAAATAAAGCAGCAAAAAAAGTTGGGGATTTGACATTTAATCCTATGAGATGGTTTTAATCTCACCTTCCTCATTCAATCTCAAATTTTTAGCATGAAGCATCATGACAGGAAAGACTGACAAAAACATGTCATTTTTATGCTATCTACTACTGTGCTCAAATCAAATTAAGTAAAAGTACATTAAAGTTAATAAACATTTTAAAAATACAAGGAGACCACGCTATGCGCTAATGGTATATTCTCTTGTAAGTGTACTCGCTTCAATAAAAAAAACAGATCAGATCAAGGAACTTAAATAGTTCTTCACAAAAATATGAGCTTGTCAAAGACCATTATATTCAATGGGGCAACTTAATACGCCGTATACATTATGGTGCAGCAATATATAAGGCCTATGCGAATTCTGTAATACATGAACATGATGTGTCTTTTTCATACATGTAGCGAGGTCGACAAACCATATCAACCAAAAGATCGCGTGCGGTCGGGTCAAGGCTCACTTTTCCCAAGTTCAAGTTGAAGGGTAGAATCACGGCTGCCAAAATCTGTCTGAATGTCAATGTCAATATCAAATCTTATTATCAGATTGTACTTTTATACACACATAAAATGATGCACAACGCCTGAAAGGAATAAGAGAAGGCGTAGGTAGAGCGGACAGTAAAATAAAGAAATGAACACAATGTGTGGGATCGTTGGTTCGCAATTTTGTTGTTGATTCTCATTTTTTATTTTTTAATATAACATTTTTGGGCCTTAAACAATAATAGAGACCTAAAACAAGTGTATTACATCAACGATAACAAACATGGTTTTGGATTTGCTAACTGTCAAAAAATAACTAATATAAAGGAAGAACAGTCAACGAGATAAAAAAGGAACGGTCAGGAAATAAACATTAAATGAGAAGAACTACTCCATACAATAAATAACAAACGAGTAACATTATTCAACACTCTAAAAACTTCACAACACTTTTTGTCAGTTCTTTCAAATAACTCAAACATACATACCAGTCACTAGATTACACCTTTAAAAACAATGTTATATAGATTCAACTCAATCATTCAATGCCTTTTAAAGTTCTACCCATGTTATATGTTTCGAGAGAAGGGGGAAATTTTTTCAACAAAACTTTTTACAAATAAATTAAATCTCCTCCTCGGTCTTTACACTTTTAATTAGCTCGGTAAATAATAATTTAAGTAATTTGAAGGAGAACTCCTTTCACCGTATTACAACTGGATCCTCAATGGACGTAAAATAAATTAAGGATTTATGACAATAAACACAAAAAAAGAGATGATATATTGCGAGGATCTCCTTTCACATAAGTAAATTACAACTAGAGGTATTTTGTTTCGATGAAGTTTACAAGGTACAAAGGCATCATATAAGGTACACTCTCACAAACTGATTTTTATGTATCACTGTAGTAGGCTTTTAGGTAATCCCTAAAAAAGCTACCTATATAGTAATCTATCAAGAATATATACTTTTATCATCCATTAAGCTACAAATATCTAATATATATAATTTTTTCGGGGAATGAAGAAGAGCTAATAAACTGTCTCATCAATCTCAAAAGAACTGGAAGACCCACAACCTTATACAATATATTGTACTTAGGAACGATGAAAGAATGAGAAAGCAGTTTTCATCAAGTAAGTACGCATATATTATTATTATTATTATTATAACAATCACATTCATTCAGATCTCAACAAAAGGGTAAAAACATGTCACACAACAACGGAACACGTTTGTTTTAAAGAACAGTTTGGGGAAGTTACGTAAAATAATTATTATAATAGTCGGTAAAAAGGAAATGGAATATTAAAATTTGTTTTGCTTCACGATTTTTAAAAACTCTTCACAAGTTACTGTATTTGGAATGAGTAATAATCTGAAGTATTAAGACATGAGAAATTCTTGAGAAATTCTCCAGGAAATTTGTTTTTTGAGGGTTAAAAAACTATCATTGGTCCCCTAAAACGGTTCTGTACTTATAATTTCTTGTAAATATTCATGAGAAAGGTGTTTTCTTACACTTTAATCTTGTTTTATCATATATCATTAATATTACGGACGACTCACACACAATGAAAGCAGTTAGTTAAGAAATTAACAAAAATACTTTTTCTCCAAGCAGCTACACATACTTTTTCTTTTCATATTATTGTCGTTGTGTTTTTTTTGTTATAGTTTATATAGGTAATAATAATATGATTGTAGTTTTATGCGTTTCAGAAAATATACAAATTTTTAATTTATGAATGTCAATCTCGTGGTATTCGCTTATGAATTTGTATATGTTTGAGAAGATGAGCCTTTTGCCGGAAGGCCTTACCACACACGTCGCATTTAAAAGGCTTCTCGCCGGTATGGGTCCTTAGATGAACTTTGATGTTGGACTTGTTGAGAAATCCGCGATTACACACAGTACACCGATGAATTGGCTTCTCCTTTCCGCAAGGATCCAACGGGCTCCCGATCCCAGTCGATGATGGCAACTTGTTCGACTTTCTTTTTGTTTTCATCCCCAGTTTTGATGAGTTCTAGATGTGGAAAATATAGAAAAAAGGGACATCAAGAGAACATTTTGGTAGTACAATCCACCTTTTCCTCCTTTTACTCAGACTAATAAAGAAAGTAAATTCAGGATTGGTATTTTTTTTAAAAAAAAATTCACACGACACGGTAAAAGCAAAAAAAAGTGATTGTTAAAATACTGCTGCTGCTGCTTGTAAATTTAAAAAATGTGACTTGTTTCGCACACATCACATTTTAAGTTCAGTCCTAATATTTGGTATTAAAAAATATTTTCATAAGAAAAACACACAAACACTTTGTGGTACAAATAATAAAAATGCAAAAATCACTACTACAATATAACATTGCATATATAGTGTCTACGAAGCGAAAAAACACAAAAAAATATGTTTTTGGAAACTAAAAAAAAGATTCAAATGTTACGGCATCTTTTCGTAAAAAACGGCATACTGTGTGTGGGTATGAGCTGTTCATCATCATCCTCCCATTTGAATTTGAATAAGTGAATCCATGATTCGCATGGTTGTGAGGTGCGTAACCCTCCTCCATGAAGTTGCCATAACTTACCTGGTCAGAAATTCCATGATTTGATGGATCAAAAGGTGAGGAAGTAGGAGAACCAAACGCCGCAAGAAACCCATTCGCATCTCCGCCGTGATGATAACCACCATTGTTCATATTCGGATTGTTACTATTATTATTGGCAGAGGAGTTGTTACTACTTTTACTGGACAACTTATAGGACTTTCTGTATCTGTTGGAGCCCATGCTACCCATCATTGAGGATGTGACCACGGCTGGAGGGGAAACATGCGTGGTATGCGGCCTCTGTGCAACTTCTCCCGTGATGGGATCAATAAAAGGGGGAGAACCGGGGTCCAATGTGTAAGGATCTACTTTCAATCCAAAGTGCGCCGTTGTTGACTCGGGAAGTTGGTTGGGAGAGGTTCCTGGTCCGTTCGTATTCACACGGAGAGACTGAGGTCCAGACGTCGGGGCTTGTAATCTATAAATCAAACTTACATACACGTCATGTACCCAAGTACAACAACAGGCAAGTGCGAAAAGTTACAGACATGCGGAAGAAAAGGAAGAAAGAAAGGAAAGGAGCCGCAAAACTAAGAAAATAAACTACTATTTTGCAGCACTGACTGAGTGTGACATGGTAAAAAGTGTTCTTCGTTTCTAATAATAATATGCTACGTACTAAAACTTTTCTTTTGCTAAAAATTTTTCTATAAAACTATATAGGAGTTTGCAAGGAATGGACTAAAATAGTAATAATAATTTGTGTAAGATTGAAACAAATAGAGAAATTAAGAATCCTGTGGGGGTGGTTTCAAATTCAACATTAGAAATCCCAAATTTCATAGTAAAAGAAGAGAAAATCAAAATCATTCAGTGCTACAGAATATAAATGATATATATTGCTATTCAGTAAATTGCAGAGTTTTATAATATTGATTAATGTCCATTATCAGGACTAGTTTAACCTGGATTGTAGAATTGAGGTTGGTTGAAAATCTGAATGCTTCATCTCTTGTTGCCCATACATTGGTGGTCCACCATTATTGTTGGAGCCTTGGAATGTGTCTCCTGCCAACAATGTTTGTAACGTGCTGGAGCCCCCATCCAAAAAATGTTGCTCTGAAGTATGTATGGTTGCGTCTTGGTCCAGCAGCATCCCTTGTCCATTTCCAAGTCTGCCGTTGGGATTGCCATTACTATTGCCGCCGTTCACCGATGATGAACCGTTACCCGCAGATGAGACCTCATTAGCTTGCTGTTGTTGACATGCAGACTCTATCCATGCATCCAGCTCTGTCCAGGGATCAATGGTGGAGGATGTGACCCCATTTTGGTCTAGTTCAATCCCTAAATTTGGTACTGTTGAGTCTGCAATAGCGTTCCCTATGAGAGCAGCAATGTCGTCAATGTCTGAATTAAGGAGGTACTCTGTGAGCTCAGATTTGATATTGGCAGGGACGGAAGTTGAGCTTGAAACAACGTCAAAAAGGGAACTAGGCGAGCCTCCTAGGGGTGAACCGAAACTGTTTCCGGGAGGTGAGCTCCCAATACTGCTAGCACTTCCTGTGCTCCCTCCACTCGCCCCATGGCGCAATGTGTTTGGAGCATTGTTGCTGGTTGTGGAAGTCAAATGATTTGGTGGAGAATTTGCTGAGGAGCCCATTTGAGGGAGATGGGGATCATTTTGTAAGGCAAGTTGACTTCCTGGCCCATAATCAAAAGGGGGCAGGGGTTTCAGCTCTGCAAAGCTGTCGCTACTCTGAACCATGATTAGTGCGTCTAGCTCCACACCCGTTTGTCCTGTGGGAGATGAGCCCTGAGGTAGACCTTTACACAACAATGATCCTCCTCCCCCGTTTCCCCCGTTGGTATTTGGAGGGAGGAGAAGTGCCTCATCAGGGAATGTTGTAGTGGAGATCAAATCCTGACCTCCGAAGGGTCCACCTCCACCCCATGGAGTTAATGCACATCCCGTTAGCAATAGTGGATCCGCCAAATTAGATTCATTCAATTTCATAGTCGTTGGAAAAACCGATTGTAATAAATTTCACTTGGAACTTTTCCTCCGTTCCCAATGCATTCCAGATGAATGATTGGGGTTGATAACGTTTCACCACCACTTAACAAAAGAACTGACTGTCACACACACAAAATATTTGTATTATTTTTAACTTGTTTGTCACAAAAAAGTACGGGTCTTGAACCGTTTGGCAAAGGCACACGTTTTTAAACTGTTATGCAGCAATTTAGTCTTTTCACGAGATTTTATTATATCCTCACAGGTCATCATCTCGTCAGAAAGTTAAATAGTGCATCATTCTGTTGCACTATCTTGAGTTCTCTTCCAGATATTATTATTACTTTTATAAGGTCCAACGACCTGGGGCTGCCTGGTTTCTGTAATAATGAAATGGTAAAAAACACAAACCGAATTTTAGCATGAATATTATTGTGTAACAATCAAAAACCTTTGCTTTAAAGTTCCGTTAAGTGAATAATGAAGCACCTTAATAAAGAAGCTGTAAAGCAGAGTCTCTGCGAACAAAAGCAGAAGCAATATAATGTCCAGTTTCAACAAAATCTCTTTGCATACAACTATTACATTAGAATATGAGCTGAGTGCATATGAATCTCGGAAGTCATAAACAACAACCAAATATATAACAAAGATCTCAACAAGACCCTTTTTACGCATGCACATATATTTACAATCTTTTCTGGCATAACTCTCTGGAGACATGTTTGCTGAGTCAGAGGATTTGTGATCCTTGTCAAAATGGGACTGATAATTTTCAGGAAGTTGGTCACAGGTCAGCATGTAATTATGTGTTGCGTGCAATGTTGGCTAAGCAAACTGGATGGCTGACTTACCAAAAGCAAAACAAATTCTTCCGTCTGTAACATCAAAATTAAGATAGGCGTAAGCAACCCCTTATACTACAAGTATATATGTAAGACCTCAATTTTGGTTTAAAAATCGACAAAAGCAAGTCCCAGCCCAACTAGTTCAGCTCACGGGGTAAGATTATTCCGAATAAAATAGGGCACTTAAATCCATTCTCAGTTCTAGTAGGTCTAATCAGGTTACCGTATCAGTGTGCATACAATGTCCAGCATCCAAAATGTTATATTGCTTGTGATTACCCTTAAGTAGTATTTCATTCGATGTTCGAGTCAGGTTATAAAGTCCTGATTTGAGTGACAAAAATAACATGCAACAACCCATCCATAAGCAATCTGAAGATGCTCATTTGTACCACTTTGAGAACAAAATAGGGTTGCTCCATATTATATTCCATGTTAACCTACTTCTATATATCCCCATCCAAAATGTTTCAGAAATAGTCATTTCCTCTTCCAGGTCATCCCACGCTTAAGAGATAAAATGTATTAATTCCTTTGTGCGTATATTGGTTTGTCTCAAGTTTGAATGAAAGACTAAATTTGGAATACAGGTCAGCAGTGCAGTGATGGGAGGTACGTCAAGATATAAACTCGACTTGCATGTTGGTGGTCGGGTTATACTTCATTACCCTTTTTGGCTAAATTACCCTTGTAAAAGCTGGACTTGTAATTAAAATATGATAATCAATTAACTGCCAGAAATTCAATAATGTAGGTACAAATTTGCTACCCTTTTGTTTAAAGTAGATCTAGAAAGAAATAATGATTGATCTTTCTTCGGTTATTTTTGTGATGAAAATTAACGGGTAAATTCTACATATTATATCGCTACATTATTCATGCATAATATTTATTAGATCAACCGACAAATATGAAAAATATGACAGTAAAGAGCAGTGTCATTTTCACGCAATATAACATAACCATCATAAAATGAAAAGTGAACGAAGCTCATTGTTATAAAGACTCATATTCATACTCAATATTGACTGGGTTCCGCCTTGGTAAGCTAACGGCAAGGACGCATAACTGTTCTCGTAGATTATATGATTACCCATGCAGATACAGATAGAGGATTGTTCCTATTGTCGCCAGTTAACACTCTGCTTACTCTTCTAGCTCCTTGCGAGCAAGGTACCTAATGGAAATATATATGAGACTGCCTAAATACCCAAAATCTGTGAGTCAATGTTTGTGGCCATCTTTATATCATCATGAATGATGACAATCAACAATAATTTTTCCTTTGCATATACTAAAAGGAATGGGACATTTTTGCCCACTCTACGTACATGATACACACATACTTTACATGAGCAATGTCAACAGTTTTAATGTTTCTACTTTGAATGCATGAAAAATTGGATTCTCATCTGCGTCATCATTAACGTTTAGTTACGGTGGAATCCGAGATGCAAAATGGAAGAAAAGTAAATGACACTGCTACACAGCTTAAAAAGCACCTGTAAATTTTCTTTTAAACGCTAAACCCAACGTAACTTTACTTTTCAGACGGATGAGGTACTTGTGGTCGATGCAGGCTCAAAGTGGATCATTATATGCTTTAAAGTAGGTAACTTTTGATATCGTTTGTGCCATATTTCCCCAAAAAGCTTTGTTTAACATAAATATTCTGTCTGATGCACATCTTTGTTTCATTGTGACTTTCATAGAGACCCAGGTGGTTAATCGGGAAAATTTTTGGGAAGTACAAAAGTACTTCAAGTTTTATGCGTAAAAAACTGTTTTCCAATCTTTTATTCTGCACCAAAGCAAAAACCTAATCTTGCTGAATCCAATTAATTTCTACAGATTAATTCATTCAGTAAAAGCTGACGGGAAATGGTTACTCCTTTTGTTGCCTTTTCAATAAAATCGTGGGAAAGGTAAGTGAAGTGTGAGAAATGAAAATGTGTAAAGTAGGTGAGTTTGGTATGGTATGGCTACTGCAATTCTAACCTTTCATAGAAAACGATACTACACCTTATTCACTAAAAATGAAAATTTCAAATTCCTTTGCATTTCTGCTGCAGTTGGATACTTAAATCGCTCATACTATATGCGAGTATGTAATCAAAACACTGTTTTGATAACATGCATTGTTGTACTTACAAACTTACAATCCACAAAGTGGATATGTATGGTATGCTCCGTATATGTACGTGTGTGTGATGCTACCTGCACCTCCACATAAAAAGAAGCAAAAGTAAGCAGAGCGGTAAGTAAGCAGTGACCTACATCTTTCCTCCTTCACTTTCGGTTGTGTCGACATCGACAGAAGCATGGTAAATGGTCATGCCAATTGAAGGCCAATATGCCGGCTACGCTGCGAAAAAGGAGCCTTGTTGCTCATACGGAATGAAATTTACCGATGCTTTTACTGCTTTCAGAGACCAATTTTTATATCAGTGTTTATACGATTTTTATGCTTTTACAGTGTTTCGGCTTAACAAGCCGCAAAACAATCTGTGATGTATCTGTAATAATCAAAGATTTTTACTTCATTCCATTTGAATGGTTTTCATTAGGATATAAATTAACAATGCAACCACCTGTGAATCATCATTTGGGTGTTTTCTATTCACTCTACATTTTCATTATGCAACATATATTCCTTACAGACCTGGATTACTTCAAGATTCATGGGAACCGGTAGAAGAAATATGATCCTCAAAAGGGCTCAATCTGTTTGCTCTGACCTACTAAACTAGTCTGACCCTTTTTCTCAGGGACCTCCTGGAAATCACCTGTTGAACTGATTTGGTTGTACATATAGGCGAACGAGGAAGTAAAATTTTACTCTGCCTAGTTAGAAAAAGAACGTCTCAACAAATATTGTTCAACTCCTAAGAGAGTCCTTAACCTGGTAAACCCAACTTAGGAAGGAACAAAACGCAAGAATGTATTATACCAATACCAATGCGGTTAGGTGTCAATGCCAATGATTTCGCTTTGCCCCAGCGAACTCTCATAAGACTTCTGTGTTACTCCTTTTCTTACTTTTGTACCTCTATCATTGTATTTGTAAGTCCACAACCTTTTTTACTCGTGTCCTGTTGTTTACCTGTTGAGTTACATATTCAAATACGTTCGTACTACTACTATTACTCACAATCAGTTTTTGAGGGTTCATTTGACATAAAGAGGCAAGAAAAATTATTGACTTATGTGACAGCTCCTTAGGATTGGATTGGGAGGGTAAAATTTATTCATAATAACCCAGTATGCCCATATTATGCCTTGCCAATCCTACTAACGAACCTGAATGATACTCAAGTAGAAGTCAAATGTATGTAAAAAGGAGAAGCCAAATCAAAGGGCACCACAACCTTTTGATTTGAAACAAAACTCCTTGCCTTTTTTCTTTATTCCGAGCTCTTTTTTTTAAAGGTTGAGTTCACATATGCAGTGTGTTTCTCAAGCCACAGTAAGCACCAGACCACATTTGACTTTTATAATATACATATCATTATCCTCTTTTTGTAGCCAATGTACTTAATAGTGGAATGGAATGTCTATCTACCTACTGGTGGTGAGCTGCGTATACCCGTGGTTTGATGAAGCACGACTCAAATAAAAACAGTTTTTAGAAGCGACATTTCCTCTCATTTAGCATTCCTTCATGCAAAGCTTAAATTGCCAAAATGCATGTAATCTACATGTTTGGATGCATGCATACATTATACCGTACAACCTTTTTGAAAGAACAAATTGTAGTGTCAAGTGTGTTTTTGCATCTTTTAGGGATAGTCCTGCAGTATTTACATTTTGATTACTTATTTTAGATGAGTCTGAAATGAGCAGGTGTTTTGTGTGTCCTGCATTGAGTTTGATTTACCTTCATAGGATGTAATTCTAAATACGTTGTTTTCCAAACAAAATATAAAATTGGTTAGCCATTTTTCCAGGCTGTATTTTGATTTTTATGTCATACAATTTTAAAATTTTAAACCCTTAGTTTCCGCATAAAATGTTATAAGACTTATTTTAAGTTTAATACAAAATGCATTCCATTATAATAAGGCAATATCAATGTTATGACGAGCTAAAGTCGACTAGGTCGATTCACTTTTGTTTCGGGCTGAGCTGCGCTACCCTTATATTCAAATGGTATATAGGAAGAAGTTGAGCTATGCATCAACAGTTGAGACTAAAACTCAATTTTCAGAGAGAAGCACGTACATATATGAGCAGTGCTATGATAAGTAGGCCAATGTGCCAGTTGGCAAAATATATGGGCAGACTGGCAGCTTGAAAAGGTTTTGCCTGTAGCTATATACCGACAAAAAAGCTGCTCACGATGATGACGACGAAGATGATACGAGCCACACACCATCTCAGCTTACCAACCACGGCGATACGATACAAGTTGCCTGCTATCGGCAAGGAGTATGAAAGATTCACTTTATATTCGCAGCTGAGGGCTCTGTTACCTGAGAAAAGGGCTTGAGCTGAAGCTGAAAGCAAAAAGAGTAAAATCATGAAATGAGCAACAATCTCAACCTCCCTAACTACTACGTATGTATCAACAAGACTCGTGCGTTTTTCTTGCAAGATAAACACAAAATTTAGAGACAAGCTCTTCCTTTGCCTGCGTACAACTTTCTTCACTTTTGTGAGTCTGTTTTGTTTCAACCAGGAGGGTGTAACCTTTTTGTTTAAACCTTAAACCCAAGTACGCAAACATGCGCTCAGCAAACTTAATAATGTCTTGTAAGTTGAATAGTGTAACATGAAACGTTTTATTCATGTAAAACATATTTTGCATGCACGTAGACAATTCGGTATTATTATTACACGTAGTACCTCACAAAATCTTCGCCCTTACAATGATTTAGTAGTACCATCATCGTAATAAGGGTTATCGTGATCACGATGAGTGAGAAGGCGAATGATGAGCATTAGTATATGCTTATAAGAGTACTTAATATAAAATAATTTCAAAGATTTCGGTCTGCCCCACAAAAATCTTGAGACAAAACAGTCTGACAGCATAAATTGCTACATGTAACAAGCCTTGTTTACCAACAAGAGCATTTGTTTTTGGCAAACTTAATATTCCAACGAGCAGATTAAATAGGTATTAAAGATAATGGTAGGTGTAATCGATTATCAATACATAAAATCTATGTATCAAAATATTTATTAATAATTTTACTCATAAAAATTATTCTTAATCATAAAGCGCTACTGACATAGTTGAAACCATTTTTACGTCTGATGGGTAGACAATCGTGCGAATGTTTTTTGCGAAAAAATGCAGAATTCTAAATTGTGTTAATGAATTGCTTGCGGCGTTTGTTTTACCAAAGCAGACACTATCTTGTTATTTGGCAAGTTGCAAATTTATATGAAATCTCCAAATATCTGTAAAAAAAGTGAATACCTACACAAACCAGTATTGATTTAAATTTACCTTTGGGTCTGTGTATAATTACTGCTCAGTAAAGTTTAATTATAGATATTTCAAAGTACTCACTTTATAATTAAATTAATTTTACTATTAGTGCAAAATTTATTGCAATTTTAGAAGATTAACAAGCTTTTGAAGACTGTGGTGTGATAGTTCATCTCATCTTCTGTTTATACTTGCTTACAACTACATATAGTTTATATTCATTTTATTACGAGTTAGTCGCTATTTAAACTTGATACTTTTGGTTTTCATTGTTATCCCCAAATAAAGTTCTTACTTTCAATTACATTGTGCATTATCATTCATACAATAACCATCCTCGACGGTTTACTACAAACCCATTTTGCATGCAAAATAACGTTCCCAAGCATATATACTGTTTCTTGCATCATGCACACCATTTTATGCATCCCAAACTGCCATTGACTATCAAACTACCACCACCACCAACAACCGTCATGCTTTTTCTCACAAGTAGATCAATCTTGAACAAAACCCATCTTCACTTCAACTTCAATACGAGATGAGCGAAACACAACTTTTTTTCTTCAGCTCGTAACTTTATAGCGAATATTCATTAAAGTCCAAGTGTACCTCCCAGAAGACTACTCCTCTTGAACAAACAATGTTTTACTCAACAAGTTAAAATGAGTTTCGTTTTTTCTCTATCTTCTTGCTAACTAAAATACACAAAATTATCTGCCATTGCAATGCTCTCCTATTGTCACCGTGAAGGGAAGAAGCTGTTGCTGCGTACAAAAGTCACTGTGAAGAATACATTGTGTGACATTGTACAGGATGCGAGATCTGTTTTAATTCAAAACCATGTTTGATGTGTGGATCAGAATGGATCCTCTTCAACTAGGACTTGCTTAGGAAGGGGCTAGCTTTCATCAAAACTAGACAAAGTTAAACCATTCCTACCCACGCAGTTGACTTTTTTACAGTTGAGTTGATACCAGTAGTACTCATAATAATATGCCAATGTACTGCTTATAGTTCAATACCATAAGTATATTCTTAAAACTTATAATGAACATAATACAAATGAATCAGTCTTTCAAATTGTATGAGTTTAACTAAATTCTTTTAAATGTGATAATATTAACATTTTATTGAAAACTAAAAAGGAACTATAGCCATAGATCGCCTTAAGAAAGCAAAAATGATATGATCATCTTGTCTTAATGTCATAGTCCTCTGATTATCTAGTGTCTAGGTAGAATGGTAAAGTAATTCAATGTCTGACTAATTCAAACAGTCTTAAAGCTGTTTTGTAGAACTTAGGGGTTCCCCGTATGGGCATAGTCTTAAATTTGCAGGCTTTAAATAACTTACAATGTTACAACTATGGCGGTTGCGTTCCTCCACAAGTCTTCAATCTGTTTTATCCAATGATCTAGTGCAGTACATCCCACTTGTAAAACACGCGATTTTCAAACTAATATGATAGATCTAATTTTATCCTGTAAAAATTATATTAATAATAGATGTTAATAATTCACGAAGCAAATTTTCTGTAACGCCTTTGAAAGCATTGTACTTAAGATAATGAAGTTTTAACTGGGGTTTCGGGATTTAGATGACGAATCGTCTGAACTCTGAACTAGAGACAATAAAAATCTATCGCTGCTCTCATTATTGAACAATATATATTACGACGCATTCCAAAATAGTATACCCTTTGTTTACTTTGCCCTCAATTGTTTACGATGGGGTTTTAAAAAGTTTTGATTGTGCATTAATTATTTTTTATATCACAGAGTAATAAAAGCTGCTATACACTTTTTCTGTAGTCGGTATCATGTCCTGTTATCAATACGGGAATTTAATATCACAATTGAAAATGAAAACTAGATGATGATAATGATGATGAACTATTTATAATATATTCGCAAGAGAATAGAGAGCAAATCGACGTCGGCTTCTTTGATGAGCTGGACAATAGGCGGAGAAAGTTAAATGTAAATTAGCATAGCATACAAATTTAGTTCACAATGCAAAATTAGCAATTAACTTAGTTTTCCTAAAATGCTACTGATACTTGTGCACATTTCTAGGTACTACAATACTGCATGGAAAATTCATTAGTAATTTTAAAATTTGCTTTAGCACTGTGCTTTAGCTTTTTCAGTTCGATAATTCATTAACCGGAAATTGGCTGTTTGAATAAAGCAAATTGACTAAAGAATTCAGAGCCTCGTGGAGATGTAGGTGTAATAATGAAACACAATGCCAAAGCTAACCACGAGTAGTTCATAAAAATTTAAAACGTCCATCCATGTACATGTCATACCTCATCGTTTCAAGAAGATTTTCAAAAGTCCTACAAATTTGTTTGCATGAGCATTTTTTTAAACTACGAAACCCTTCTATTTTAGGAAAGCGGAATAACTGAGAGCCACAGGGTATGTATGCTTTTCAGGGTCAATGGCTGACTAAAACATGAATGATTAACATAAAACTGGACAAATGCATACATCACACAATAGTAAAACAGTACGACATGAAGTTGACACTCAAAGCATGCTGACCACCTGTAGCGTAACCCACTCGTAATAATCCTTTTTATACCTTGCTCCACAAAGCAGAAGCGACTGTGTTTGTACCTCAGAAAGGTTTTCCTCCTTCCTGGAGCCTCTTTAAAAGAGCAATTATTGCAAGCAAACATTTTTTTGAAAGGGTAAAAAAACCAACACCTTCAATAAAATTTCATCGTTTTTTACCTGTATTTACACCACATCCAAATTTAAAGGTCAATAGCCACAAAACAAAAATCCAAAACAGTTCCGAGTGTAACTCGACTTCACGTGGATTCTAACAATTTTTGTCTCACAACACAACTACGAGTTTTCATCAATCACTTCCAAAGGTATTCCAATTTAATTCAATGTATAAGCTCGTCGGTCGGGAAATCAGTAAAATTTGTAGTCAAATATATTCCATACATCTACAAATTAATCACTTTAATTCACAAATAATTTTTATTAATTGCAGAACCCAATTCAGGAAGAAGAGAAGTTAATTTGTGAATATTTCTTTCGAATAAACAAATGTTTACTTCCGTTTCTTTCCCTCACTTCCACACTTATTTCCTTTCTTTTCTTGTTTCTTCCAGCACACTCCAGAACCGAAGAACGTCCATATATATTCACAACCCAAGTTGTGTTTTTGACCAGTTAAAATTTTTCACAAATTTTAATTTTCAAGGCCAATTGCAGTTTACTTCCGGTTTGTTTAACTAGCTTTTCCTCAACTGACTTTCCCACAAACAATTCCAGTTTCTCCAGTTCTCACACCCACTACTCCTCCACGTCGTTCTCCAGAGAAAGGCAAACGTCCTTCATTGGCACTTCCAATCCATATTAAAGTCTATGAAAAGTAAATGGGGCTAATCGCAATAATAATGTAGGCTCCGAAGCACGTAGAATTTCAACAATGCTGGGTAGACAAACGTGTGTATGTGTGCTCGATGGAAGGCCTAGATGAGAACTGACACACAATGCATTGGATTCAAACAACTGTCCTAGATTCAAAGTGGGACAGGTGAATATCTAAGCTAAACCCTCAACTACCCTTGCCCTCTCGACAGACAGTAAGCAGTAAAGTTAGGATATACCCAACAACATTATCATCATCATCATCGACATCACTGCCTCTGCCTCATCCAACAATGCTTCTCTTCACTGATATGCTTTTACCAACCGTAGCATCATCATCAGCAGCAGCAGTCGTAGTACCAGTACCATCATAATAATGATCACTCATCGGTATCAACAACAACACTGCTCAACATCATCATTGTGTACCATAAAATGAATGCATGCATGCATTGGCTGCATACATTATTTATGACTTTAGCCAAACCGCGTGCATGCTTATCTCATGCATATGGCTTCATGCACGTACGTTTGCTTATACCATTTTCCTTTTACTATGAGCCTAGGCATCTCGGATTAAAGGAAGAGTTACCATGCGGCTTTTTAACTAGCTTCCTTTTACACCAAAGAAAATTCTTGTATTGCTCATTGTTTAGAAAAAAAGTACAAATAACCAGATTCACTTCTTGTACTTCACTTACACAAACAGTATAATTATCGCCAACAATGTAACTTGAACAGAAAAAGACAAGTTTTAAGCAAAAGCAAAATCACAAACGATTCAAGAGATGTTGTTGGGTAGGATAAAGATGATGATGATGATGACGCTATACTCATCTTTCTTTCTTCAGGATATCCTTCTGTAATGTGTGAAGCATGTGAGACATGCCTAACAAATAAAACGTTCGTTTTCACAGTGACAAAACCGTTATATGAAAACTTACTCTGCAACAATGATCATCATTCATTATCATACCTATCAATACCTATATGGATGACTGTTGTATGAATCTTTGCAATTTAAAAATACTCCTGTGGTAGCAGCAAATGTCGAATGCTAGCAATGATGTAGTAACGTTGTATCACAGCTCTTTTCTTCTGAAATATTTGACACATGCGTCCATATAATAATGTAGGATGCGATTCCTTTTTAGGTATCATGATTTTGATATAGAACAAATAGGATTTAATGTTTAAAAGTCAAGAAATGCAAAGTATTTTGATGATGCTTGGTGTTACCTTTGGTTGGACCTCGATAACAGCTCAGCACAGGTGCAAGCTCGTCATGATTAACATAACGAGTCGACAAATTATTTTCATTCTCGGTTTCATTTAAACTTTAAATAATCTTGTTTTGCTACCTGCTATCATTTGCAAATGTAATAGAAGAATGGATGAACATATATATATAAACTTGGGTTGAATTGAAAAACTTCTTGTAGTTGTGGCTTGATCGAAATCTTGTTTCCAGTCTAGGATTAACTTAATTTAACGCCATATTTCCCAAAGAAAATTCATACAATTGATGCTAAGAATATTGTGCACATCATTTACATTACATAATGATAATATTTTGCATAATGGTACTATTATGATGGTGTATGGGTAATCCTTTTTTGAGATCTCTCTTTAATACAATTATGACTTAAATGAACGCTAGGAAGCGAGGGTTATAAATAGAAAACTTCCCATCTTCGCAGTGCACCGTAAAATACGTAATTGCTTGACCTAGATATTGAGTTTTTAAATGCATATAATTGCCAACCTCCATGTAGAACCAATTTCACCTTCATGTACTTCTGCTGTCGAACAAAATTAATGGCCAATACACAATAAACAATTCATCCATTTTTTCTGGTTCACAATTTTTTGTTAAGATTCACAATTTCGTTCGTAATAAATATTACGATATTAACAAATACACATAACTCTCTTAGGTAGGTGTTACGCTCATATACATACTATTGCATATTGATTTTTTAAAAATAGATATGTGGTTACATGTTAAGTCCAACTATGTATCCAAAATTGTAATTTAAAAACAAAGTAATTGCGAATTACTTTTACGTGATAAACTGTAGGTAGGTACATGATTCCTAAAAATAGTTGCTTCTCAGTCAGATTTAGATTCAAAGACAATAAAAAGCACCTAATCAGGAAGGCAGCGACCCATATGATTTTGAAGAAAGTTTTTGGATGCTGCAGTAGTGATGATGATGTGATGAGATGGCTAAATATAATGTAAGAATACCTATGCATATGCATTTTTCTTACGCACGTTGCGTTGCTTTGTTTTGTTTATTGTTATTGTGGGTAGCTCTAGGTATGAAGCTAGGTAGTAATTTATATTGCTTTCATATATGTGCTGCATAATGAATGGACGCAGAAAACTAAAACACTCTCTCTACATTCCTGTGATCATGATCATCCCATCAGCATCATATTTTTATAAGTAAGCGTAGCATTATGCCACAGTCAATTGCTTAAAGGATCATGTAACATCTTATCAACAATCGACACTCCTTTTATCTTTCACCAATAAATATATTTGATCGCATCCCATCACAAGATGTTACTCAAGCATTGTTAACATCTGAGATGCCGGACATGACAATGGACATTGATAGATAAACCACACTGAAAATATTTTTCTGCTGTAGGTTATATATTGACCAACCCAAATACTTTAGGAAATCAGGACACAAATAAGGATTAAAACCGGAACCACTTCGTCTGACGTCCCTTTCCTTCCATTCCAATGTCTTTACGTATCGTGTGTCCCTGCTGACACAAAGGCAGGCTAGGAATCCAGGGTATACGATAGGGTTGTTGTTGATGAGTTACTTGTTTTTGCAATTCCACATTTAAGTTATGACCAGTGAAAAACACCATGATGATTATATTTGTAATCACAGAAATCGTAAAATTTAAAATTGAGAAGGCATTTCTGTTATATCCTTTTTGTTGTTGAACCCAGAGGGGTTGAGCATTTATGATCTGTGTAAGTACTCGCCATTTCCCCCCACCAGTACCAACAACCTTTAAGTATTCTGTTATTATTTAAAAAGGATAAAGGTATATATCACATCCTCAAAAGTTGGTTTGAATACTGCGCAAAAGGCAAATGAAGAATACGCAGAAGACATTTAAGATAATGAAGCTGTTTTATGATGACGATCATTCAGCAACAAAACAAGGATCATGAAGAGTCTTATGTTTTTCCTTCCTTTGTCAGTTAGTTGATCTCATAATGTTCATAGTTCAATCAACTTCCCCACGACGAGAAAAAAACGTATTATGGGCGAGTGAAGCATAGCATCATCGTCATAAAGCCGGTACTATACTGTTGTAGTTTTGTGCTTTCGCTAAAGTAGGTCAGCCAAGTCCAGCGGTAGCGTCCAACAACCAACGTAGTAAAAACAATTTTTATTAGGTCCTGTTTCCCTCAAAGGAAAGCAACATGTTCATATAACATATCACCATCATAAGGTAGCAGCATCATCAGCAAACGAGTAAAACTACATAGGCGCACTAGCGTACAAAACGCGTGAGGATGATAATATTATGCCCAAGTGCAAACAGTTTAAATACACGCACTAAACGAACTAGGTACACAGAATACGAGCATTTTACATCTACAACGAGCGAGCGAGCGTACATATCAAGTTCATTCCTAGTAACCAGCCAAGCCAGGCAAGTCTTCATTGTTGCACATGTGCAAAAACTGCATTGCCGTATACCATCATCCTCCTCCCCATCAAATCTCGTAACAATTAAATTTCACTTTCTTGATAATCATCATCAAATCACTATAAAACAGGTAACTGAATAACAATCCCTTGCCATACCTCATATATGGATTTCATTGCATTACTTCGACGTGTTCCTCGCGTAGCTTAACAATGATGGCGATGGTGATGATAATCTTCATAATATGCGATACAATTGTAAAAAATGTATAATATGGATCGTTCTCAAGTCTTTAGGATAATTGAGATGCTTCAGTCACCACGTTTTCATGCTTTTTTTTACGGAAAATTAAATGCCTGATGCAGATATACATACACACGAGCACACACCAAGGAATGGGGTAAGTTGTTTGCGTCTCAAGTTTACAATTTAATAATAATACCGTTACGTTCGACGAAGTACAAAAAGTCGTAAATTAGTCAAATGGGCTTACGTGATATGATGGTATCATCGCATTTCATGGTGTACCTGAGTAATAATGTAATGGGAAGAAGAAGTGAAATCGACGACTCCTCACTGTTCTTAGAAATAGGTCAGCAGTACGTTAGAAGTACGAAATAGGTAGCAAATGTACATACATCCTCATCATAAAATCCACTGCTGAGCTAGCTGATGACGTGTTTGCGCAGTTAGAAGTCTACCTAGACATTGAAACTTTTGATGTGTTGACCTTACCTGTGACATTCAACTCTTGGAAAGTACAACCATGCGTTACTTCTACTTCCTATATATATATCTATAAATTACAATACTGTTCGCATTACTCCAACATGCATTTAATTTTTCCGATGATGTTTTAATTTTTAAAGTATACTTGAGTATGATATTTCACTTTGTTTAGGTGCTTCATAGGTGAGAAGCGATCTGTTACAACGCATATTATTAAAAATTTTATGCTACTTAAACAAAACATCGGAGATTAGCGAACTAAAAATAATTAGGACTTTATTGCCATTCGGTGCAGCGTAATATAAAGTGGTGTGCATTTCAAAATTTAGAGTCAAGTTTTGCTCGTAAGCTTGGTGTTGAAAGCATATACCCCAGCCAGCCATGACATTGATGATCATTTTTATGAACGGATGTTACCAGAGCATACTTTACATGTAAACATGATTAAAATGAATGCTAGCAAGTTTTAAACGATGTCCGATGCACTCTAAAATGTTAGGGTAGGTAAGCATGCTCATCAACAATCAAATTATAATAGTGACTTGAAGTGAATTCCTTTTGTAACAGCATTGTTAATCGTGTAAGAATCCGTGATATTCCAAAGTTCGTAAGTATTCAGTTTTTTGGTGGTAAGAATAATTATTATACATGATTATTACCAGATGATCAACTGAGCTTTAAATTATGAATTGGTGTGGTGCATAATAATTGCAACAATAAATTATACCGTTCTATTTTGATAAAAAAGTCATGTATATATAATTATTATTAATGCCAAAAAGCAAGCCGATGAGAAATTACAAAAATTGTAATAATTGGAGCACGTGTTAAATCATAATGCAAAAATATCATGTAGAAAAAGGTGTACCTAGTACGCAAAAGAAGATTATCCCAACAACAATGATACAGACCACAACCAGCTACACACTATTTATAAGTTGTATATTATGTAGGTTATGAAAAGTGATAGTTGAAACAATTGCGCAGAAAAATATGCCAAGTTAGTTAAGTAAAACGGGAACCTATTTCCCTTTTCAACTGCATTGTAAATAATTATCTTTAACATTGAACTTCATAGTTGGAAATACATTGTTAAGAGATAACTGCACTGATAACGTGTAAATGATATTCTTTCTCTTTTTTTATATAAAAAAATATATGAACAAAATGCATAATAGTTAAATTATTAGTTGTTCTCAACGCAAGGGAACACCACTACACTTACCTATTTACCTATGTACAAATTGCAGCAAAAAAAGGAAAAATCCTTATTAGCACAATATCTCATTTACAGTGGTAAAAGCATGAAATGATAGACACATTTTTCTGCGCAGCAAATGATCATGGCTCTCCTATAATCTAAAATGCTCATCTATATCCAATTTTTCGCGCAGCGATGATAAGTACACATGTATTAAGGTTTCAAATTGTTTGTGTTAAGTACGTCCATAGTTGGCGTGATAATCAGCATCAATAACAATAACACCAGTTAAGTATCTTTACAGAACAAGATACTGTAAACAACCTAAACAGCTACAAAAGTGTGTGTACCTTGTGTGCAAAAGCTGCATGCATGAGCTTACTCAAGCTCGTCAACCTTATCATATCCCTTTTAATACCTGAGTCATTTGAAAAACACAAGAAAATCATAGTGTCATCTCATTGTTGATGGTTGGCTCTTAACAAAAGGGAATTTAAAATCGGACATCTTCCATATAAGAACTCGCGTGTAATGAGATACGGACGGATATATGATATGATATGATGATGAAGGTACTCAACGGAATTTTCTGCTTTTTTGTTTAAAGGAAAAGAGTATCGTTGTTCTAGTTTCCACGATCTTTACAGCTCATTCGTTTTTATTACATACGGTTAGTCTGCATCCTGCCCCATTTTCTACGTTTTTCTAATGAATACCCGCTAATTGCTGTGAAATTATGGTGCTCTTTTATAAGTACGGGCTTTGCAGAATGTACCCTTATATGCATGGCGAGTAAAATTAACATTTTATTCGTATATTTTTATTAGAGGTTCATTCAGTACAACGTCACTTTTCTTCATCTCTTAACCTTGATCATGGAATGAACTACATGTGCGTGTGAAAGAATTTCTTGTTACAATGTTATGAGTGTAATACTCAGAATCGTTTATCAGACGGAAATGTCAAAACTTTTACTTTAGAATGCCATCATTTTTCACAGTAGATTCCGCAATACTACATCTCCCAGTTTTATGGGCGAGTAGAAAAATGCCGTGTCGTGAATAATATCAGCAGGTTTATTATTATCCTTGCAAAATTATTTACATTAAATTATTGGGGAAGCGCCTAAAACAAGGCTTTAAATTTCCAATTTATATCCCTGAATGTAATTCAGAAAGTTTCAAATTCATAATATATTCCAATAAGTAAATATTTTAAACCAAGTCTTTTCAAAGGAAATTGCTCATGACAATGCAGCGTGGTCTTTAATAGGGAAGGAACGGTATAATTGAGCGCTATAAAATCACAGCCATTTTAAAATCGTGCCTTCAGATTATACACACTGATCAATAACAGTCAGGAATAAATCATAGAATACAATATTCTCCTCAATCACAGAGTGGAAGAAGACAAAGGCGATGACTCCTAAGAGATCGGAAGATTTTGCCATGTACAGCGAAACAAACCTTTGTTTAAAGATGTTCAGCTTCAACTTTAACTATTCTTTTATCTTTCCTCTGAGCAAGCGAGAGTGGTCTCGTCCCAACATACGTATATACTCTCATTAGCATGAGAAGATTATCATTCTTATTCTCATACGAGGAAGGTACCACTACCGCGTATGAATGCTAATGTATGCACTTCAGCAGCGACAACAGGTACGCAAAGGAGGAATCTGCGAACGACCGTGGCAATAACAAGAGCGAGCCGTCGCACACTTGGTAAAGTTCATCGACACGTTCGCTTTCACTTCCGAAACATGTGACGTGACGACAATTAGATGCAGCTACAATAGTATAAACATCATATATGCATCCCTCTCGACAATGCACATGACTATGAATGAGCTTTGCTTTATAAGCGAGTCATGTTGCTTTAGTATAAGCCCATTTACAATCGAGTCGAGTTGAACGTAAAAAGGGGTTTGTAACTAGCACTCGTCCATAAAAGTCGTAATCTAGTAATACCTCTTTTCAAACGCAAGATTTGTTCGCATTGCAAAAATATGTGTGACTGAGTCAGTGGTATAGAGGGCTTGCCCTCAAAACAACTTTACTCACATAATCTGCATCATTACCAAAACGGCAAACGTGCACACATTTGAAGATGAATACATTATGCATATATAGTTACTCCTATAGCTGTGCATGTGTCTCCTCAGTTTTATATGCAAGAACGACGTCCGTTTTTTCGATGAATCTATTTTGCTACTACTTTTGGCTTAGACTCTGAAGTCTGCGTGGATGATTAACTTTTTAAAGATATTTTGGTGAAATGAGAGAAAAATATGCATGCATAATGTTTGAATAACCGTCAATTTTTTGCGCTAGCTTATTCATCATGGATCATTGTCACAGAGTATAAAAACTCTAAATTAAAGTTTTGTGGATTGGAATTGGTAGAGCTTGTGGCGTAGCAGGTGAGTACTTTTTTGTGCTAATGACGTGACAGTACGAATAGCTTCTTTGAGTCACTTTTCTTGTGTGAAGCACTTTACATTTGCAATTTCATTTCATTGAGTAAATCCGAAGGCACAACATTTTGCAAACTTCATCATGACGAGACACTTCGTTTGCTTGTTAACATGTTGGAAAATAGGTACAGCATATACTATACACATTGCGCGGTGTAATGAGTAAAAATGACAAAGCTAGGTTTATTTACCACTTTTTAGTAATGATGTGGTGGAGTGAGGCTGTTGACCTTTCTCCATTCATTCATTCAGATTCAGAGGAGGATCTGTTTAGTTTGAGTTAACAGCACAGAAGAAAAAGTGGAGAGCAAATGGCAGCAATACTAACGAAAGAGTTAGTTGTTATATGAAACCTGACACAGGTTGAATGTTAATTTAGTTGACTTTGAGATGCTCTTTGACTGGCAGCTTGGAATGGAACTGTGTTGACATTTTTAATGAAATTTATTATTGGATATATGTTCAAAACGAAACTATTGGTATTTTTGCATCTTCGAATTTTGAATTCGAAATACCTTGTAGCCTAAATCAAAAATTAAAATCTTTCCTTTCCGGTTACAAATTGGATAAATATGTGTTGTTTTTATTTAAGCTCCTGTAGTTCGTGACGTGATAAATAATGAGCGTAAAGAGCTTTTTGACAGATATTTTGACTGACTAAATCACAAATCACACATTTATACCGCATTTAGTCCTGCCAATTTAAGCTTTAATTTCGTTTTCATTTCGCAGTAGTGGAAACAAGCATTAATTACAACAAAATTTATCAAACATTTCCATTAGGAAGAGCCATTTCATTTTATATCAGCTCTAACACTATAAATCTCGGTTTCATTCAGAATCAGTGAAGTTGATTTGCCAGTTTCAAGTGCAATGTTTAACATTCAGCAAGGACTCCACTGTCATGAGGAACGAAACATCACGGTTAGCATTGAGTTACATGCGATTTACTCCGCTGATACACTGTATCATATAGGAGCTAGCAAAAGTTTCGTTTTTATAGAGCATAATAGAACAGTCCCCACAGTTGTTGTAGCTGTCAGTGTCAGCAAATATGTTAAGTTAAATATGTAGTATACTATACCACTGATACTAGTGCCGAGAAAAACTTTTATAGCATATAGCATTGCATGAATCATGCAGTAACCACACGATTAAAGGTGATTCACGTACGTGATATTATAAACCATATAATCCTATTGACTATAAGAATATTCACTTTTCCCCTGAAACTAACCATGTGCTGCTGCTACTGCTGATGATAGAGATGATAATAATGCTACTGATGATATTGTTTAGGTTTGAAGCGTAACGGATGACCCAAATGATGTCTGCTACTTTTTCAAAACATTTTAAAAGCTGTTTGAGATTCCCTTTGCCATTTTGCATTGCATCTTGCATTGCACGCAAGTATAAGCATATATTTAGGATTTTGCAGATAAAATGTGTAGCAGCGTGGCTGGCTGCAGTATACGAAAAATATCAGTCTCAAATTGATACACCACCCATCTTTTGTAGGATGAATGCATGGATGAATTTGCAACACATGCTAAAAACCCTAACGCGACTGCAAATGTGGATGGATGGGATAGTTTCATATAAAGTGAATCTGGTTTTTGTGGTGTATTCCTTATCATAAACTTTGAATCTTGATTGATCATCATCATTATTACCATCATATCAACATCAACAGCTTGTTTAAAAAGTGTTTTCATGCTCATGAATAAAAGATTTTGTTAAGTATTTAAGGTAGCACAAGGCAAGGTGGTGGTAGTTGGTGAAGATGTTGACATTTTGTAGACTCCATGCTGCCTATATCTATGCATGAGGTATGCATTTCAATAATGACCTCTTTGGTGCTACTAGTTTTCACCTTCCATAACGTTGCTACCGGTTCAATACTATTTTAGTATGTACTTTACGCATGTAAGTTTAGCTTCTCACGATCAGAAAGGAGCTTTGTCGTCACATACTCCAATGGATCTTTGAGTTCAATGCCAACGTTCATAGTTGTGTTGCAGGGATGGTCATCTATTTGAAAACAGTATGATATGTGGAGTAATATTGCTATATATACGGCACATAAATGCAATATTATGTCAATTCCATGAAATATTTGTAAACATTCGCAAAGCATGTATATATTTTGTGATGGGGAATACAGAAATGATCACGTCCAACAGAAGAAGCCTTTTCCGTTGCGTTTGTTTTTGCCCACTGTTTACTCTGTAACATGATACTTCGATTGCGCAACACATCCCATGATGCGCGAGAGAGCTACTGTCAACCCTATATCGATTCTGCTTTCTCCAGAGGATGATATAGAAGCAGTAAAAGTGATCTTGGGTCTAGCTGCATCGAGTGCAGCAGACTCTGACAAGGTTTCTCTCTGAATCCTTACAAATGGAATGGAATGTTAGATCTTTGAGGATAACGCATCGATAGAACCATCTTAAACTCTAGATGAAAACACATGTAGGAATTCCCTCAGAGTATTACCTAAGAGAAGGTGGCCTAAACTTAACTAATAAACATTCATCTTAAAATCATGTTTTTCACCCGCAAAAGATTTCTCTGTAGACTATCAGCATTACGGATTAAAGGACACGAGTAGGGCACATGGCATAAATATTTAATGTAATACCATGTGTATTTGATTTTCCAATACAAATGGGTTCGGTTAGCACATTTGTTTTACAAACGTTCCTCCTGCAACTGTTTTTAGGGGTATTTGTTGCAGTTCATGGAATTCCACGTATACTAACAGTTGGTAAGTTTTGTAATTTAACAAAAGAGGCAATATATACACAGTTGTGATTTTTATTTGAGCACATTTCATTTGTAGCCATCGTTCTACCAGAGGATCAGAAAAATGGACCCGTGGATTTCGGTTATAAATGGGGCATCAAAGCGCTCAACAAGGATCCCGTGCTTTTGCCCAACACCACAATTGTTGGCAAAGCCATTTATGTAAAGCAGGGTGACACATTTCGTGCATCCAAAGAGCTATGCAAACTCCTTGGGACAGGAGTAGTAACCATTCTCGGTGCTCCGAGTGACATTGACCCATCTCTGGAATGGAAACTGTTTTGGACGAGTGCGGCAATGGACATTCCTCTGTTTTTACCAACTCCATCATATTCCCATTATAAGGCAGGCTCTGAGGGCTCAACAGACAGACTTCCTGATCCAGAGTTTGCAGTGAGACTGGCCCCAACATTGAAAACCTGGGCGATGGTTGTGAGAGATTTGGTTGCATATTTGAAGTTGACCCACATTGCAATAATTTATGAAGACGAAAAGGGTCTCATGAAAATGCAGTCTCTGCTAAGGGAGCCGGTGCCAGTGGGCGATATAATAGTGAGAAGGGTTACGCCTGACACATACCGGCAGGTTCTGGCGGAAGTGAAGGGGCGAGAAATAAGACACCTCATGATTGACTGCAAACTAACCAGCCTTCCAGATTTACTGAGAGCAGTATGTAAAGTTTGCAAACTTTAATAATAATTTCCCTGATATATAGTTCAGGCACTGATATGTACCTTTTAATAACCTTCATTCTAGATAATGACTTTACAAATGACAGACTACAAGTACCACTACATGCTGGCAAATGTGGTGAGCATCAGTTGAAGCTCATTTACTAATTTTTCCAAAATGTAATTCTGTAAAATGAGCTAACTTTTGCACGACTTTTCATGCTAGGACCTAGGAATTGTGGATATGACGGGGTTCATCAGAGCAAACGTAAACCTGACATCTTTCCGCATCGTGAATCAGGAGTCAAGATCTTTAAAAGAAAAATGGTCTGACTTACGAGCTTACGGCGATGAAGATGTGAGCTCTGCAATTTGGGACAAAAAGACTCCGTCAATTCAAGTAAAACTGCTGCATCTATAAAATGAAGCTATTATATGAGTCATTAGTACCAGTTAGCATATATATCTAGCACTACTAATATGGCACAGCGTAGAAATTCTGGTGACAAGCGTAAAAAATGTGAAAATGAGTCGTGCCATGAGCTTCTCATTTCCCAAATTATTTGGCTAATGCTGATACACTGCATTTTGTTGTTGTGAACAGGCTGAAACTGCATTTGCTTATGATAGCGTCATGGTTCTTGGACGAGGGCTTTCTTCTCTTGATGCATCTCACAACATTCAGCCTGCAAACTTATCTTGCGACAGAGATGTCCCTTGGGCCGATGGATTGAGTTTACTGAACTACATCACAGCGGTATGTGTGGAAAGGAAGAAGCATCTTCAGTTGTAAAACAATTTCTTTCTCTTGGCTAACTTTTTGCACTTGATGAAGCAGGTTGATTACAAAGGCTTATCCGGACCAGTTGCATTCAAAGAGGGGGACCGATCTACAATAAAAATTGATGTTGTCCGGCTTGGACCAACAGGTCTCAAAGAGGTTGGCCTATGGAGCTCTGACAGACAACTGAACATTTCCAATCATGAAAGTTTCTGGGACACTGGAATTAAGAATGTTACTTTGGTTGTGACATGCGTTTTGGTAAATCAAATGTTAATGATTTATATGCGAATTTTGTTGTTGGTTCTTTCTATTGCATCAATTTTGTCTTTTTAGGAAACGCCATACGTGAAATTGAATCCAGCAGGCAATTTAACTGGAAATGCAAGATTTGAAGGATTTTCTGTAGATCTTTTGAAGTTGATTGCTAAAAACGTTGGCTTCAAATATGTGTTGGAAGTTGTTCCAGATGGAAAGTATGGAGTGTATGATCATGAAAATGGTGAGTGGAATGGTGTGGTTCGACAGCTAATTGACAAAGTAAGTCACTCATAATTCATAGTTTACTTATTTCACCCCATATACATTCGTTGCCTACATTTGCAAATTTTTGTCCTCTTTACAGAGTGTGGACCTTGCTATCGGTGCAATAACAATCAATTATGCAAGAGAAAGCGTGATTGACTTTACGAAACCATTTATGTAAGATTATCTGAAAAATATTACTACAATTCGTATGTTAGCAATTGTTGATAAAATGAGCTTGTAATTCATTATAGGAATCTTGGGATTTCAATATTATTTAAAGTTCCTAACCGAAGAGAAGCACAACTTTTCAGTTTTCTGAATCCACTCGCGGTTGAGATTTGGCTTAGCGTTGTTGCGTCCTACGTTCTTGTCAGTTTGACTATTTTCATCGTGGCTAGGTTTTCACCAAACGAGTGGTCTTCCACAACAGCTACCATAAAATACACAGGATCTGCAGCTGTCGGTGTTGTGAGGAATCAATTCTCTTTTGAAAATGCATTCTGGTTTGAAATGAATCTTAATATAGATGAAATGAATGTGCTTTGAAACACGGAATTATAATAATTCGTATGCATGTAGGTATCCAGTTGGAACTTTGATGCAACAAGGATCAGATTTAAATCCAAAGACAACAAGCACAAGAATAGTAGGAGGAATTTGGTGGTACGAATGAACGGGCATTATTTATTTAGTAAATGATTTCCACTTCAACATGAATCTTTAATCATGACCAAACCATTTAACCTCAAATTTCTTCCAGGTTCTTCAGCATAGTAATCGTGTCATCCTATACAGCTAATCTAGCTGCTTTCTTGACAGTGGAAAGGATGTCTACACCAATTGAGTCAGCGGAAGATTTGGCTGAGCAGTCGGAAATTGCTTATGGCACACTAGAAGCAGGATCAACAATGACGTTCTTCAGAGTAACAAAACCATTGCCAGCATACACAATAGTAGCTCCATGTTTAGTGACTTTCTCACATTTTGCCTAATTATTATCAATCATTAAATAGGATTCCAAGATTGAAACGTACCAGAAGATGTGGAGATTCATGGAAAGTCGCAAGCCATCCGTGTTTGTTTCAACATATGATGAGGGAATAAAGCGAGTGATCGAAGGCAATTACGGAAACTATGCCTTTTTGATGGAGTCCACATCCTTGGATTACGCAGTAAAGCAAAATTGCAATTTGACCCAAATAGGTGGTTTGCTAGACAGTAAAGGATTTGGAATCGCTACACCAATAGGTGAGTACAATATAATGTGCACACAAGCCAAGTTTTTACTTTCCCCACTAGAGAGTTTTGTTCCAAGAAGAATTGGTAAATGATATGGATTCTTTTTCTTTATTACAAGGGAGTCCTTGGAGAGATAAAATTTCACTAGCGATTCTAGAAATGCAGGAGAAAGGAGTGATCCAATGGTACTATAATAAATGGTGGACCCCAGAGACGGGGAAGGAAGAAATTTATCAATGCAATCGAGAATACAAGAAGCAAGACAACAAAGCTAGTGCTCTTGGAGTTGACAGCATTGGTAACTAATTTCGATTTATTTAGATACTACTATACTGTTAGCTCCATTCGTTGACTTTTTATTTAAATGTTCATTCCTTTTCCAGGTGGTGTATTTGTTGTTCTCGTTGTTGGACTTTTGGTGGCCGTGGTTGTTTCTATTTTGGAATTTTGCTGGAATGCAAAAACAAATGCAACATCAGACGAGGTAGCTCTCTGCTCTGAAATGGCTGAAGAAGCCAAATTCGCTTTCAGGTGCCGAGGACCAAGAAGAAGACCGGCTTTGACAAGACATTGTGCAAGATGTCAAGATGGACACCAGAAACCTCATACTCCAACCGCCTACCATGATTATCACACATACCCACATCATCACCATATTGGAGCGGTGAGTGACAATCTGCTCATGTATCCAGTTTATTTTGAAGAAATCCTCCATGTGTCAATTAGTAATAATGATTGCTCTTATTGTTTGACAGGACTGAAAGGAGCAAAATAAAGCTCAGCAGAACCAACTCAGTTTGTTTGATTTTTCATGGCTTCTCGAGTAACTTTGGCTTAGACAATGAAAGCAAGTTTTATGTTTTAAAAAACCTACAAGTGCAAATTGTGATCCTGTTTCATTCTTTAGTTTAGAAATAAAGCAGTCATTTAGTACTAAAACAAATTACAAAACTCCAAATTAGAAATGTCGCATAACTAACTATATATCTACATATAATGAAAGCAAACTTTGAACAAAAGTCCAAACAACAAAAACCATGAAGCGATACAGGTCATACTAATTAGTTGGCTAGTACAGCTCAGCAATATTTAGGTTTACATATAATGTACATATGTATATGTATCAGTTGCGTCATAGCGTAACTTGCTTACAAAAGAACAGCAGCAACACGTTAACAACAGCGACCTGTATAAACATTGGGCATTCTAGAACTGCCATTATTAGGGTTATACTACCGAGGAGAAATGTAATGTTCATCATTGTACCATATTGAAGAGGCATTTTCCGTACCGAGACTGTAGGCAGTACAACACATTCTCATTATCAAACTCTCTGGTATTTCCCTACAACTTTCTTTTGATGTTCACCTATAAAAACAAACTCATCCACTCCAACCAAGATACAATATTGCCTTTTCTGATTACGATTCACTTATGCCTCTCTCAACCAGAATAAGACACCGTACGATGCGACGGCATTTCAAAAAGTCTGTTTGCATAAAATCCATCAAAGCATTTTGGTGAAAAGGGCAAACGATGAGAACTTATTTAATTTTCATCAACGTAAATACATAGAGCACTTTTGGTGGCTTGTGAACTTTCATTCTCCAAATGAAAGCAGATCTTTTACCATGCTTTCCCTCTAATTTGTTTATCCTTTCCACGGCATCTTTATACATATTCTGTTGAGTGCCTATACTTGGTACTCTGATATGTACGCAAGTAGATCTAATCTAAAATAAAATGCATGTACACGCAGTAAACCTTAGAATGCCAATCGTCAACCATGGAACGACAAGCATTGTCAAATTTCTTTGTTTGTTGTGAGCTGAATCTTCAATGGAGCAGTGTTAGAGTTATTGTGCGATAAAAATGGCATAGTCTATAGGGACAGGGACCACGAGCATTGACTCAAAGGGAACTTTTCTTTTTTCTTACTTCATGCGAAATGAAAATATCGATCTGCTTTCTACATTATCTTACGCTTCAATGAAGTCATACGGCAATTGCAATAATGGAGTGGACATTTTTCCAAGAGATCTCTAAAAAAAATTCACATGTCCTCGCATTTCCGTACTGACATCTGAATAGTCATTCCAGCATAACTTCGCAGCAGTTGTTCTCTACTTAACCTGCAGAAGTGTGTAGGATGTCTTGGAAAAAGAGAAAGGGAGCAAAGAGACGAGTATTATTACTATGAAATGGCATGAATACCGGTGGTTACACATTTTTCTGCTGAGGAGTCTCTTCTCTTCTATCTCAACTATCTGGCATGAAGAGATATGTGTGCTGAAAAAGAGCGTCACCATGTTCATGTCACATTAGCTTTCCTTCGCGTACACGCCATGTCGTTCCATCAGTGAAGCCCTTTGCAAAGAATATGCCTACTAGTGAGTGAGCTCTTGTACAAATTTCTTTGATTACTTCAAGTATGTTTGAACACGGACGTAAAAAGCATTACCCAGAAATAAAACCTTCCTGTCCCTTCAACGGGGAAACCAGAAACTGAAAGCATTGGCAAAAGTAAAAAAGACATTACTACATACGTACCATCCGCTATAAATATCTATGTAGCCATGCTTGAAAATGATAACAGCAAAAAATAAAGTAGTTGCCCTTCTTATGGCAGTCAGGTTGCTTGGTTGGTTGGTACTTCTATAACAAATATCGATCTATCATCAAAACAGTTTTTGTGCCCTATTCTAGTTCACTCTCATGCGCATTTCATATTCCTTACATTAATAGCCAAGACCGCTCAGCTCACAGTTTCCATTCCACTTTTCCATTCCCAGTAGTAGTAAGCAAAAAACGAAACGGAGAAAGTTTGAGAGAACGAACGAACGAAACCAAGTAAAAAGAATGTGAGACGGGAGGAAACATCTTTGAGTCATTCTGTGACTTTCAGATGGATAACATCTGGAAAACCACGCCGTTAGGGCTAACCGTCCTCCCAACGTAAATGTTTGTTGATTGTGCTATAATATCATACCGCACGCTTCTGTGTAATGTCTTTGTGCATAAACTATTAGTATATTATACGTGAATGGTAACGAATACGTAAAATTTAATAACTACAACTGGTGTCTGGACATCTTGGAATCTTTGATTTTACTTTTTGAAAATTTCTGGAAGGGAAAGTTTTCAGAAAGCAAAGTACAAACAGAATTGTGTGGAGTTTATTACCTTTCGTGATCATTACCGGGAACAGGAAAAGGAAGTGAAAAGACTCAAAGATGAACAGAGCTCAATTATTGCTGATTGCCATCCTGTGCGTTGGTTCCGTAAGGAAGTTCGTGGGAGCAGAAAAGGTAGGCTAATTCTATTAATTAAACCTTTGAGTAGCAAAGAGCTTCCTTTTTAGGTCCTGTTAGATTTTAGTTTTGCTCCCTTTGATTTGCTTGCTTGCTTGAATTTTCCTTGTTCCATTCCTTGTCTCTGCATTATCTTGCGCTTATTATGTTTTTTTTTCTCGCTGCTATTTAATGTTCAATTTACTTTTCTTTTTTAAAAGGTTGACAAAGAACATCGAGACAGTCATCATGAAAAGGACTTTCTTCCACAACGAATCAAACGGTATGCTGGCAGAGTCCCACTGTCATATTTATCGCTTCAGCCAAACCACATAAACCAGATTGATGAAGATGATGGGGTTGGTTATCCACTCGACAAACGATTTAGCAGGTAATAGAAAGCATATATATTTGATATTTGCATTAAACCCAGCATGTGTCTGCTGGCTTATTTCGGCACACCAGCATGTATGCTTGTGTTTTGGCAAATGCGAATAAAGTCGCAAGCGAAAGCACTGACGTATGTATGCGAAAATTCATTTCGTAGATTGCAGCATAATATAGAAACCATAATTGCATAAAATATTTTGGGTTTTTGGTGAAAGCAAAGGGAAAGTAAAAGCAAATAAGCACAGCAAGGGCACTCTCGTAGCTTTTTTGTCATTTCCTCCCCAATTACCAACTCTCATTCTCTCTGCAAACTTCATACAATTGACTGTAATTTCCTCCGGACTTTCTCTAGAGCAGGAAAACGGAACATCCATGAATTGACATCGTATATGGCATTTACATCAAAGAAAGAGGATTTGTATCACATAACTTGTCAGAAATTACTCGAGTTATTACTTGGATGAAACTTCTTCCTTTTCACATGCAAGAATGAACAAACAGAGTGAATTTCAGCAAAAGTACAACTATCTACATAAAGTTTTCTATTAACGAGTTTATTTTTGCACACAAGAGAGACGCTTCCAAAATAGAAATGATTGTTGATCGTATTGCATAGATGCTAAGACCCACTCTAATGGAATTACAAGCCAAAATGAATAACAACTCAACTCTGCTCGGTGTTGAATTGAGAGAAATAAAGCAATTGCCATTTTCTGTAAAAGAAAAACCAATCTTTTGGGTTTTATTTGCATACTTCGATCAACAAAATAAATTAGTTTTCGTTGCTCTTATAACTCTTTCTTGCAAAACACTTGTTAGAAGAATACATTCGTTTCGAAAGCAATTGGGAGTGCTTACTGTTTCCATTTATATGCACTTTTATTCAACTTTATTACAAAGTAATAAAAAATATGTACCAAAATGAAAAGTCTGTTTGTACCAACTCAATAATAAATTTACTGCTTGACATGTGACATGTCAATAATTTTTTTTATAGATCAAACACACTCAAGAGCAATCCTGCAGCGTCGCATTTTCGAGAGCTTCAGGTCAGGCAAAGACGCCCATCACCTGGAGATGCCAATATGTCGCCAGTAGCCCAATCTAGGCTTCTCCCACCTGAAAGTCTCATGCAGTACTATGCACGACGTGGAGATTTTGGTGATATAGATCTAGATCCAATGGACATTGGTGATGCACCTCAATCACCGGATGTAGCTCCGCTATCAGATGAAGAATTACAGGCATTGTTGCTTTTACTAGAAGGATACAAATTGCAAGGCAAATCTGCAATGCAGCCTCACAACTTTTATGTTCCGCCAGCTCAATACTTTAATCAGGAAATGGGAGATCTGAGCCCAATGGGGAAACGAGAGACAGGCAAAAGGACAGTAGCACAGCTTGGGTTAGAACAGCCTATGAGTTTTGAAAATTCTTTGGGGGACAACTATCCTGTATTTTTGAATGTGAAAAGATCCAAACGTATTGGAGACTCCAAAATGAAGGTAATAATGGGATATCATTAATATTGCGAGCTTATGATGAAATATATATATACTTAAATGAATATCTATAAATATGCAATGTGAATGGCATTTTTATGGACACATCAACAAACATCGGCATCTCATCATAAAATTTTGGCATCTGCATTTTTCCAGACCACTTCATCAGTTCGCATAAAAAAGGAAACGAATCCAGCTGTAGAGGCAAGCCTAGATAAAATATTTGGAGATGGTCCCAAACACCAAGTTGGTGACCAGCAACATTCTACATCAATACCCACAACAGCGATCTCCTCCTCAGACCAAATTCCTGCTCCTTCCAGCAGTCAAATGAAACCGAAGAAAGCGATCAACTGGTCCGATTATTTTGGAATTGACAAGCGACAAGACAGAAAACATACAGAAGCCAACGAAGCTTCATTGCAATCATCCAACACCATTAATCATCATGAAGTGCAACATGAGCATGAAGCCGTAAACAAGCAGGATTCTGCGAAAGGCGATAAAACCATTACATCCACATCCTCTAATCTTGGTAATGCGGCTCCGGCATCTGAAAGTAATGAGAAATCCAAGAATTCCAAGGAGAAAAAGGATAAAAGTACGCTAGAAAACGATACTGAAGAGAAAGCGGACAGAAAATGGATACTAAAAGAGTTTTACAAAAATTTGGCAATGTCGACCAATAATAAGAGAAAGCGAGAAAGCCCGTAAGTACAGCATTATTCACTATAAGCTCATGCAAAGCAGCAACTCTGTATGCTGGTTGATGGATTTCATATTTTCCAGGCAATCTGGGTTGTTATTGTTTCAGTATTATGGAAGCTATTATATATTATAGCATAATATTCATATTTACAGAAACATAGAAGCAAGCAAAGATTTAGACAAGTTGGAGAAAATTGAGAGAAAAATGGAAGAGGCAGGAGATCAGATCATTTGGGATACTTTGAAGTACACTGGAAGTCACAAAGACGCAGATCTTAGCCCGGAGGAGCTCTCCCACGTTAAAAACCAAATTATCCAAAAATTGGCTGCTGCATATAGGTACCGCATTTCATAACAAATACATCAAAGTACAGATTACTCTAAAAAAAGTCATGTTTAATAAAAATTGTGTAGCTGTAATTTGGCTACCGTTTCCTGTGCGTGTTTGCACTCCAATAAGCAGCTAAGTTGATTTCATTTTCTCTCTGCATTTCAGCCTGGAGAAAATTCGAGAGGCTATCGAAGAGTTCCGTCAGCAGTTGGCCCAGCTGAAAGACAAACAGCAATATTACTGAATTGTCCAACTAGCACTTATACTATGAATGGGTTGGTAATATAACATGTAGAAAAGATATTAGGTAGACAAGTAGATATTATAAATGAAACCCTATTGCCCATGAACACGTAAACCAATATAGAAGTATATCTTTATGTAAAATACATATATATATACGCATAAATAACGTACATAATAATAATATATGCCATCTTTTCACCATTTGTGGGAGCCATTCACATGGATGCAAGGTGAAACAAATATTATATGAGATTCAGTACATTGTATGATGAAAATTAACGTAAACGTAGTCCTTCTTACATATTACAATGTCAGTATTGAACGAGCGATAGGTACGATTCATATATAAAATCTTATGATCTCCTATTTAATGTATCGCAGTGTGCGACATGCCGAAGAATATCTTAATAGATTAATGGAAGAAATAAATTAAGAAAATATTATGACAAGTCCATTGGCAGTATTCACGTAGTATTACATACGTATGTAATTTGAACTTTGTAGGCATTAAATTTTAATAGGTTAATAATTGTTGCCTGTGTGTACCTGCTTGTTCTTTCCTACTTTAAGAAGGTACAAATATGAAAAACTAAATGTAAGAGTTGATTGTTATACACGCTAGCGACCATGCTGACTGTGTGATGTATGATAGCGACTCAGAATGTAGTAGACATGGAACTATATTACTGATTGATGACATATTAATCGATTACTGTCAGTATTTTTATGTTTAAAACATGACTTGGATGGGACGGACAATAAAAGTGAGTGTCAAAAAATTAACTGCCTTTATAGATCCGTTATATGCTGATATAAGAAAGACTGCGATTTGCACCCTGAACAGCCATTGCATTATTGCTACCACTACACAGCGATATCATGAAACTGTACAAAGTATATGTACGCAGAAGGTGAATGCCTAGCTCAATGCATATAATCCAATGAAATTGCACCACGAACTTAGTTTAGTCAAACGGTTTAGAATGTGCAACAGTTAAAACATTATTTTGTACTTTTTCAATCATTAACCTGATCACCTACCTGTCCTTCAGTTATTTTGTATATCATATCAAAATACAACATAAAAAGTTAAATTATTTTTGCAATCACGTTTCAATCCAATTTTACAAAGATGAATTCATCAGGTTACAACATAAGTCAGTAAAAAATTCTAAATCTGTTTAACATACATTTTTTTTGAAAATTGTGAAAACGAGATGATGATCTTTGACGAAGTTAAATGCGAACGTGTTTCTGTCAAACTATAGTATCAAAAAAAAAGGAAAGTTTGTAGATAAACATAGAATCCTTGAAGAAATTAAACAAAAGTGTTCAGGTAACAATAATCCTATTTCATACGCAGAAAAAAACAATGGGAAACTGGAATAAAAAACCACACGTAATAATATCTGGCCACAAATGTTATATATCTAAGCTTCAGTCTATCTTGACTGTTTACACAACGGTTCTAATACTTGAGCCTGTTCTTCCAGAACTTGTGCCAGTTGTCTTCTCTTAAAGCGTAACGCTTCGCGCACTAAAGATTTAACAAACTTAAACCTTGTTTCGTAGGACCCTGTCATCATGGTCAGCCGACCCAGAAGGAACTCCAACCCTGTAGGCAACAAAACAAGTCCATTCCTTAGTTGCAGTTTGCTCGTTGAAAATTTAGCTCTATATTGAAATGGTACAAGGTAACTATGCACTTACTGAGTATTGGACGGCGGATTTCAAGGTACAATTCATCACGCAATGTAAGATTTTTCTGCTTCGTATTTTCATCATCCATAGGGGGTGGTGGTTCTTCCTGTACTGTAGGAGATCTAGCAGTCCGTTCCGAGTTAGCATTAGAATCTAATTTCTTGGATTTGCCACTCTTATGATTTAATGTAGGAATTATTGTTTGAGGAGAATCATTACTAATTAAATGGTTGGCTACGGGTGTGCTTAGCCCATTCTCTGTAACTGAAACAGTAAGTCGAGACGAAACATGGTTATTTATCTCGTGAATAATCCCTGTACCCTTGTCATTGCTTAAGAAGTCTTCGCTGCTGTTGATCTCCAGTTTCACGACCCTATCATCTTGAGGTTTGGGGGCTGTAACGTAGTTGTTACTAATACCGTTTGAGGTAGATTTGGTAAAAGGCGAACTTTGTGTGGATGACTCGATTAACCTCTCTATGCTACTGCTAAAAGATTCGGGATTATAACTATTTACAGGAGGGATATCTTCCATAGGTCTTCCATTAGGTTCTATCGGTATCACAGGCTCTGGATAATCATATAGCGGGGAATCGGAAGGAAGAGGACCAATAGGACTACTAATGTATGGATTTGGGGTGGAAGGAGCTGAACTAAAGTATCCATCAGAGCTACTATTATCGTCATCATCATCATCAACATCAAATGTGTTACGACGCCTGTACTTATATGGAGTGAATACAAAGTCTTTTGGTATGGGACCAGCTTTGCGCTTGACCCCTCGGTTGGAATTGTTGATACTAGATACTGGCACTTGGGTGGGTGACATTGCAGCAGAGATAGTGGCCTCCTTGCGACTTTTACTTCCCTGTCCACCACCTATCAAGTCGATGTCGGCTTCGTCAATAATCATCCTCTTGTCGATTTTAAATGGGTTTCCAAACATGTGTTGTCGAACAGGTGCTGATTCAATTTCTCTTAGTGGTGTAGGCATTCGTTTCAAATATTCTTGATAGTTGCCCATTTGTCCAACTGGCATATTATGTAGTGCTTCTAAAGATTGAAAAAGAAGAAGAAAAAAACACCGTTTAACCCAACATGCTGTCACCAACATGCAACAAAAGACAAAAAAACATACCTTGCTGCAAGATAGAAGTCGGAGTTGTACGCATAAAATGACTTCTAAGTCTAGCTACGTGATCTAGGAGGTGATGACGAGAAACATCGAAAGGATTTTTAAACGATGTAATTGTGCGCTTTGGTTCATTGGATTTGACTCGTAGTGCAACATCATTACATGTTCTGTCAAATTCTCCTTTCGCTTGATTTTTTAACTTTTTTAAGTAATTTAATACGGAATACGATAAGTAATTTTCTTCCTGCACTATCTGAGCTATGGCCCCTGCTCCCATTCTAAGTAAAGCTCGTTTTAAAGGTCCGGCATAATAAGGAGGCATACTGGCTAAATACATTCCAAATTGCGCTTTCCAATCATTCGTGGGTTTTAAGCGATGGATCCGAAATAAATCATCAAGCAAAGGTAGTAACACTGGGTAGTTGTATGGCATCACAAATAAATTTACGCAAGTTAAATTTGTTGATGCTTTCAGGTAACCAAACGGATGGCCAGAAGAAATGTTCTTAGTACTACCGGTGACAAACACCTATATCATAAAAAAATTTTAAAGTTGTTATTCTTACAACTTGATTTAAATTGCGTGACATACGTCGCTTCCATTGTTAACGAGGCTGTTTGAATGATGAATTCAACATAAAAGGAAATGCAATTGTAATACCTGCCAACAATTAGTAGGTTGTTTTCTTGCAAGAACATATTGAGTTAACGGACTAGGTTCCAATTCGTATTTATCGAATGGAAAGTTTTCTATCACAAGAGGATCGGCTGCATGACAGGTAAACTTAACGTTAGGATGTGCTGCGCGAGCTGGTAAAGCTGGGAGCGCAGGTTCTGGCCAAAATGATTCAGGAATAGGCCAAAAACCACCTGCAAATCCTTTCTGATTTGTTCTAGGAACATAAATCATTCTTCTAGAAATATGCCACGATGGTTTTGAAATTCCATTCTTTTCCTCCATGATCTCCTCGGGCTCTTCAACTTTGACACCTAATTAACAAAGTCACAAAAACCAAAATATTGCAATAGTGAAAAATGAATTTCGTTTATATTCAAAAACAGGTTGGATTAACACCATATACTTAACGGTTCTACTTATTTCCCATTGGTTATCAAAAGAGAATGAAAGATAATTATATAAAATGAATGGTTTGTAAAATGATACCATCTATTGCCAATGGTGGAGGGTCTGGGCCAAATTTTTCAAAGTGTATTACAACTCCAGCTTGAACTTTTTGCACCAACGAGTCAATACATTGATGTAACATGCGATGAGTTGTTATGCAATATGATCTTCCACCGGTAACTTCGCACATGACATCAATAGGAGACAAATCGGAAGGTACCAAACCAGTCTCACGTTCTCCTGAAGGTTGGCCATTCATCCTCAGCACCAAACCAAATAACCTCTGATCCCATCTGAAAGGTTCTCTTGTTAGTTCATGACCAGGGCTACTTCCTTGCATTTTTAACTGTCAAGGTTAAATACTTTTATATTACTTTACGTTTAACTTTTATTAATCCTTATGTCATTCATCATATCAAATTACGTTACCTCATCTTGAACTCCCGAGTTTGAAGATAACTGACCACCATCTGTGATTGCAACGATAATCGATGGCTCTAAATAAAATGGACTACGACCCTGGCCATAAGTATCTATTCCATGCTGCATTCGGTTTACGTTAAGTGTGTCAAACGTATTTTTTAATGCCTGGCCAAGGGTAGTTAAGCCATTGGCTTGTAGATTTTTTAATTCTGACATAAATGTGGCCAAGTTTTCCTTCCATCCTGCCTGTGAATGACAAAATGTCATAAAATTAGTTGTGCCAAAGTAACCTTTAGAGGGATGTTAAACAAGGAAAAATCATTTTCCGGTAGCTACCTTGATATTCAATGGAGGATCCTCAAAAGTAAGCAGCATATATCGGTCACCTCTACTATCAATCGATCGTTGGCGTACCTGGATTAAAAATAATTGTACTATATTAGTATAATTGACTACAACAGCGGATTTGCTGAGTGAATGAAACTGAGTGTGTGGGGTTTTAGCAATTGATTACTTTCTTAACTTTCTACATCCCTAATCAGAGAAATTAAAACTATTTAGATACAAGTTTTAGCACAATCTACATGAATTTAATTTCAACTTGTTGGCATAAAACAACATAAATCATATAAACACAGCATTGAACTTCAAGTGTTATGAAAACCTAATTAGCCCCAACTCATTTTTGGTCATGTCATGTCATAATAGATTGCATAATAAATTCAACTTCTTATGATAGTTACTTGTATGAGGGTAATTCATCAAACAATGCCAACCTGAACAGTGAGGGGCAATGCTATACAATATAGCAAAGCCAAAGTCATACAACAAAGCAACTACTGCATCTAACAAATTTGCCGTCCCATAAAACATACTGATGATACGATGAAAGTAAATTCACGCACCAATGTATGCAATATGAAAAACTAATATATGCATCTACACACAACACCACAAACATACAACAACGATCTAACTAAAGCTACGATTCAATCCCAGAAAATCATGAAAATTTCATACGAAAGTAAACAACTTACCTTCACAAACGTTTCCACTGCACTCTTGGCGACATCAAGCAGCGTGGGACGTCCACCGAGGAAAACCCTTTGGTTCATAGACGCGGACGTATCCAAAAGAAAAACAATGATGGTCATCCTTATACCTTTCTCCGACTATTGTCTACACGCTTGGTAGGATGACTAATAAGTTATTTCGACAATTATTATGAATCTCCTAGAGCCAATCTTCCTGTTTTTGAGCATTCTGACCCGTCCTCTGACATTTGAAAAAAAACGCCCGGCACCACAAAATTTGTCGGAAACTTTGTGCAACCCCACAGAAATAACCTAAGTCGAATAAAAAATTTCAGTCAAGTCAATCCATACATTACTTCATATCATGTTAAATTCAGACATCCATATCATTATACCCATAATCCATACAGCTTGGCAATGCCATGCAAAAAAACCAAGTGGGATAATACAGAGACTTAAGTCAGTCAAGCTGCAGCAGCAGCGAGTATGCATATATATACCTTACTACTTGCATTCGCATTCTACTCAGGAATGTTCAAATACACATAAACATCATAATCATACCACTATACTAGCTAGCAAGCTAACGTGCATGCTCAGATCTGTTCTCAAATGTTCAACTTTTGTTTTGCAGTATCAGCAACAGAGCGAACAGCAGCACCAGAATTAATGCATCAACGTAACATCGTAACCGTTCTCTGAACGCTGAAGGTATCACAATTCTGTAATAATATCTACCAGAGTTCTCATACCATTTTTGCCCTAGCTACATCATTTTCATTCTCATGCTTCTTCTCAACCGCTACACACACAGGAAAAGAACGTATTTAGGAGAAGCAAAGCAGAATGTTCTCCTCTGGTCACCAACTACTAGCAAGCAACGAAAAATATTCAGTAAATTCTAGCAGAAGTGTTGTCAAGTTGCATAAGTACATACAATAAAGTTTCCTACAAAAAGTTATAATTTCTACATAAAAATAAAAATAGAGGTCTTTCTTATAATACGAACTTTACTTGTCCTTTTCCTAACCTGACTACCTAAGAATTATATATATATGAATGTTTGTTTGAGTATTACAACACATTGAAATGTAGCCATGCTGCATGGTACAATTTGAAACGCATATATGGTTATACTTATATGTACATATATAAAATCAGTCATACATACAGATGGTACTAGCTACTAAAGAAACAAAGTAAAAGAGTTCACTGCTGCTTGATATACCCAAATAACCACATACTAATATGTATATAGCTATGAGCTACCTAAACCAAAATACGGCATAATAATACTCAATCTAAAGCCCTTTGCCGTTCATTCGATCTTCGTAACAGCTCGTAGTTCTCACAGAAACCTCGAAGCCAACGACGTAGGTCGGAAAAAGGGCCGTAGCTAAAACATAATCTCTAAAGGACATAAATATGTATCCATACCTTGTTGATTAGACAGCAACTGCAGATGGTATATACGAGCTCTCAGTCGGTGAACACAGACAGTCCAACGAGTGCAAGCATGAAAACCTACATAAAAGAAGTCTTTGTTATCCCATCCTTTACCACACAAGCTACGCTCATGATAACCGTGCCATCCGTAAAATAACCACTTACCTCTTACTATGAACGAGTTGACTATCCCGATCTCACAAATGCTCCCACAGTATGCATATGGAAGATATGCCAAAAGCAAAAAGGATATTCTCAACAATGCCCAGGCAGCTTCTCTTGTGAGTACGCCCTATTGCGTAGCTCACTGACTCTTATGCACGGATATATATATCGTGTTGTGAAAAACGGAGCGACGACTACTAACGTTACAACGTAATTCTAGTTGGGTAGAAACAAACTAATGAATGTATGTATGTCCTGGTTCTCCCGATAAGTCTCTTCTATGTATAAATCTTTGGGAAGAGCGACGTGCACTTGGTTCCGGTCAGGTCTGATGTGAAACGAGCAATGAAGTTGGGGCTGCACTCTTAAATGCATGGGTTTTGCTCCTTTCCGATTCTTTAGCTTCTCTTATACTCGCATATGGATATACGCATCTAAAAAAATACATCATATCATAAGTTTACATTACATTACTATGCACAATATAATTTCTTGGAGAGTAGAGTTGGTGGTAGTAGTGGTAGTGGAGTGCTAAAGGCTTTTACGAAGGAAGAACTTTATACTGAGGAAAAGGGGCTGCTGGTGCTGCTGCTGTTACTCCTGAATAGAAAAGGAAGAATCTACTGCTAAACCTTACCAAAAAAGTGAACTAAACCTCACACAGAACGACTCTATATTATATCGTAAAAGTACATAAACACATATCAGACAGATATTATTATATGTAGCTAAAAAGCAGCCCAAAAAGCAGAAGAATGGCCCAATCCAAAGCGACAATGAAGCCAAGAGAGCTGATTGGCAAAGCTCGTAAGTAATGTTTGCATTTTCCATACTCACGCGGAAAGTAACAAAATTCATTTCCTGACGGAATGTTTCCAACAACATCTCTCCTCTTCTTCTTCTCCTCTCAAGAATTGAATTAAAAAGCGAAAAAATATACAAACTTGTTCCCTTCACACACACCTATCAAAGCCGCAACCAGAGAGACCAACCGAGACAACAGCGTTCTCTCACAACAGCTTCACTCGGTAAATTGATATTTAAAAGCACTCTTCTGTTTACCCTATCCACCTATCCTATCATCGGCATCGTGTACATTGGAAGGAGTAGCGATAGCCACACACAAAAAAAAGTAATAAATTCCAGTCAGATAAGGAAACAAATTACTATATTACTCTAAATCTGGCTGGATGACGGATGACGTTGTTGTAATCTCCAAAAAAAAAATCACGACCGTGCTGGTAGGTAGGTGTTACTGATGTGTCAATAGTTTCTAAATCTCCATACACCTGTGTGAAGTAGTTTGCTAGTTACACCTTCCAATCATCCGGATTATTAACTAAAATTAAACATAATCAAAAAAGAAATAAAATACATCAAATTATCCAGGTTTACAAATAGTCCCTATTCTGTATTGACTCACCCTCAATTTTTACAGCGCAATGCAGCCCAGCGCAGCGTCAGCGTGCATTCATCAGATTTGATGATGTGGAGTTGACTAAAAAAATTCATTTATGCATAAAAAGAAGAGAAAAAAATCAAAATTTTACTTTCAACTCTCGAAAATACATAAAGTTCCTTGTTTGAACCCAAATCTACGCTAGGACTTTTCTAAATTCTGAAAATCAAAAAACTGTTTAGTGACAAGAATAAAAATCATGACAAAAAAATGCGTGTGCTCTGACAAGAAATTTCTGACTTTGATTCTTCTTCTCTGAATTTTTCTACATCTGAAAATTAAAATGATCGACAGCAGATACCTGTTTTTGTTTTGATATTTGACGGAAATAATATTTTTTATTGAGTTGGATTTGGGCTGGGTGCTTCGACGCTTAAATTTTAAAACAAATGTCAGATGGGACACATGGCGCTGTTTTGACAGAAATGTATACATTTTAGATGGATTTTTTTTCAGTTCACAGCTTCTTGCATCTTGGCAATAAGGATTTTGGTTGCATAAAATGTGGTGTTTTAAATTTTCTGAATAAAAATAAGTTTTATAAACTTGCTGATAACAAATAAAGATTTCGAAAACTTGTTCTTTTGTGTGTGTTTTTAATTTCTACTTGGCAAATGAAGGTCATACGCTGCATAAATTTTGTAAATTTTCAAAAGTCTCACATTAACCCAACTATACTAATAATGATTTTCGTTTGGCTTTCAGGGATCCATGACCGATTGTTGAGAGAGTTCAAGTTAATCACAAGTAAATAATATTAAACAAAAGTTGGAATATAAGTCATGAGAGGTGGTCGTGGTGGTGGTGTTGGGGGAGGAAAAATAAGAAGAAACAGAGGACCTGTTCCACCTCCACATCCGGTAGGGAATATGAGGCTTCTTAATGGAGGAAAGTTGCCATTTGATTTGACGTTCTTTGAAGAAATCTTTCCTCGAGTCACACCTGCACCGGATGATTCGATTTTGTCGACAGTAAGTTGAATGAATAATTATTAAGGGTTTTTATTAAGTAAATTTGTTAATGGAGTGGATTCTTGATTTTAGGCCTTGTTGAAAAGAAATGGTGATATTGCCCCTACAACTGAAGAGATTCAAACGGTGCAGAATTTAGTCACAAGAATCCAAAGTATTTTGGAAACACTGATTCTGACGCCTGGTACTTTTGATGCTTGTGTGAGTGCTCAGTGTTTAAATTGAATTAGGTTTTGTTAAAAGCTTTATAATTATTATTAAGAATTGAATACTAACTAGAAATTTTGTCGTTTTAGCAAGTTGATGAGGTCCGTCAAGTTGGATCTTTTAAGCAAGGAACTATTCTTGCTGGACATAAGACTGCTGATTTTGTGGTTATTTTGAAGACTCTGCCTACTCGGGAAGCTGTAGAGGCGTTGTGCAATAGGGTTGCTGATGAGTTGCGTCAGACAGAATGTAAGCATGCAATAATAATAATAATATGCTGAAAAGCAGTATTCCTGTCGACTTCAATTTAATTTTGAATTATGGTAATATTCTCAATTCTCTACCATTACAGGTGTTCGATCAACTGTAACGAGTCGAGGTTTTGATTTAAGCAATGTGCAAGCGACTGTTAGGGTTCTAATTACAACAGTTCCTCACAATATACGCAAACTAGACGCCGATATTCACCTAGATTCTAAAATTGTCAACGAGCACTGGCAAGCTATCCGTCACAGGTAATTAATTGGTTAACACTAACTTGTGTTTTAAAGTTGATGATTATCGACCGAGCTTACATTACGGAACCTAATATTAAATAATTTTTGTTGTTGGTTATAGTCGGTGGTTTGAAGAAAATTGTCACAACTCTACCGTAAAAGTATTAATTAGACTTCTTAGAGATATGAGGCAAAGATATCCTGGCTTTCAACCAATATCCACTTGGATGCTTGACCTGCTAGCACATTACGCAGTAATGAATAATCCTGGCCCCAACAGGCAAGCTTTGCCTATCAATGTTGCATTTAGGAGGACAATAGCTTTAATGGCAACAGGAATGTATTTACCTGGCTATGCTGGAACGTCAATGAGGGGACATAACTTAACGTATGAAGATCAAGATTTAGCCACTGCAACAGCACAGACATTGCTTAGAGTACTTGCTCAAGGCGGCTTCCGTGTTATACTCGGGCTAGAAACGTGCAAAGGATGTAAGTATTCATTTGCATTAGCATGTAAATGAGCATTAAATTGAATATGGATGGATGGATAATCTAATCTAGATGTATTGAATTTTACAGTGGATATTATCGGCTCATCGAGTGTATGGGATGCTGTAGTGGTGTCTCCATTAGAAAAAGTGTATGAAAAGCCAGTGGATGGGGAGCAAGATAAGATAGATGATGACCAGGATGCAGAAGAAGAAGACGAAAGTACAATGGAAGCGTAGCTTTTTCAATTTTTACCTCAAATCTTGACGACAGATTGACGATGAGAAAATACTTGAAACTCGTTTTTTATTTTAATGTTATCGTTAACATTCTACGTAGTACATTTTAACATCACTTTGTATCAATGTTTGTGACACTGTTATAAAGGCTCAAATATTCTATTTATGTTTATATGAATACATTACAGTTTGATTTGCATGAACAGTAGCATCATCATCCAAAGCGTTTTGATACATACGGAATCATTTTAATAAACGCTTTTCATTATCGTGAAATGAAGGTATACCAAGTACAGCAAATGAATAATTGCCACTGGTGTACAGAGTACAAATCTACATGCTGGAATAGGTGTCCGAGCGAGAAGAATTAGGCAGATCCTAAGAGATCCTGAAAAAATAGTATAATAATATATAAGTTTCACGAACACGAAGCAGACAATTGACAATTTAAGCGATCTTGCTGTTTAATTTATTAATTAATTTATTAATTACCCAATCCTCCAATGACTGTCATAAGAGGCATGAACCAATGGTCCGAGCCCACGTTGCAAATTATTAGTGTTAGAGCATGGCCAAACAAACCATAGCTGATAATCGCCACAACTTGACTACATGTACAAACACAATCAAACAATGAACATTAATAATAGTACTCCTTCATTATGTACAAATTTTAAATTCAAAGTACTTGTTGTACCTTAAAGTTATAACCGTCTTCGTACAGAGTGAAAGAATCCACGTGAATGCTGAAATGGCTATAAGATAGCCCACGGTCAGTGATGACGATAAGAACAAAGCGTTAACCCTAGGTTCACCTTTCGAACTAACATAACCCCAATAAAGAGTACATGCCAACAAAAAGCAACTCAGAAAGCTGCCCTCACTATCCACAGGTATTCGCTTAAATTTCCCAAAAGGTGGGCAAAGTGAAGTGAATAGTCTCATCAGAACTGAGTTTTCAGAAAACAGATATTTGCGGAATGTGCATGGGAAGTACTCAGACTTTCTCAATGCATTGCCAATTTGTTTCAAAGGTCTACTTGCACCGTTTTTATACTTTCGATTAGCAGTTTTGCTTTGAGGTTCACTCCACGCATCATCTTTGAGTAGTGGTGCTTCGTCTTCCCCTATGAAAATCACTGAAGAATCGTGCCTTCTTCCAACCCGTACCATGGCTAAATATTATGATTACTTGTGAAAAATTCAGTTAAACAAATATGAACCTTTAAGTTATTTGTAATAATTCAGTTTTCTGGAAGCCTTTTTAATATCATTTACTTGCAGCTGCTTCTTAATTATTATTAAGATCGCGTAAAGTTTGTACACATATTCATTTTATTTTACTGTAAAAAACATGCTCATAATAGAGAAAATACTTTCTTGTTGTAATTAATCTTGCCGAACACAACCTAACCGTTTAATTTATCATGATTCCATAAAATAAATTTGAAACCATCCTAATTGGCATTAGAAGGATTAAGATATTGTTTGACACCTTCTAGTGCACACATATCTTTATACTTTTGAAGAAGTTTCTTTTTAAGAACAAGTTGTTTGCGAAGAGCTTCTAATTTCTTAATTTGATCTTCTTTACTATAATCTATTCCTGGAAGCTTCCGGATCTGAAATTCATCATCAAATGAGTCTAGTTACGACAAATGTGTCACAATTTAGCATTAAATTTTACCTCAAAATAGTTATACACATACCTGATCTCGTGTTACATCAAGTTTCCTATGGAATTCCTGTATCTTTTGACTGCTCTCCTGAAACTCACTTCGTTTTGCTTGAGCAGACTCTGTATTTTCCCTTTCGACACTGTGAAATGAAATAGTAGCATTCAATTACCCGGAAATAATAAATTAGAGCAAAGTGCTCCAACATATTGACTGACCTATTAAAAACATTACTCTCATTATGTACAACAAAACAAACTTGAATATTTAAAGAGTTACCATTTGATGATATCATATATCAAAGCGAGAAAGTCGACATCAATATCTTCCACCGAGACAGAGCCCATGTTTATTAGCAAGCGCACAACGACTACGTTTTGTCAAAGTGGGTGGTAGAAGTAGTCCGTACGTTGTGTTTTGAGTGTCGAATGAAATCGTTGAAGATATAGGACTGAAGTTGAAGATTTTTTATATCGCCTGTCGCTGCCTGTTCTGCTCGTGTCTTCACCCTCTATATTACTCGCTTTATCTGCAAATTCATGAAGCAAAACCAAAGCAATATAGTTCCGAGTGTTTACATCTGGAGAAAAACGGTGAAAGCTTGCGAAAATGTGTGTGCATACATCCCACGATCTCAACTACGGAACACCTCGACAATCCTTTTGCTGCTTTCACTTACACCAACGTATTTAGCTCCTCACAAACAGGTTCAACCAGTCAGTTGATACGCTGCTTCCGACCGAAGGGCTTTCGGGAACCGACTTGATGCATCCGAAAAAAGAGTATGCCTACGGGAAACGTGGCAGCGAAGCTGGTGGTGACTTTCACCAAATCTTCTTATTCCGTTTCAGTAAAATCCAATCAAATCTGTAACTAATTTATGAAAACAAAATCATCCAACCATTAAAAAACAAATTACATGCAAAACTACTAAACTAACTAAACTCTCTAACTCAAATTCATTCAAACTGAATTTTCTACTTTACCTAATGTAAATACTGTGCGCTTATCAAATGTGCGTATTTCTCGTATGAAATTCAATTATTTTATGCACTATTCAATCCGAAATCTTTATATTTTCCCAAAAATCAAAGTCTTTTTTTTTCTTCTCTCTGAAATAAGTAGATTTGAGTGCTTTTGTCATTTGTGTTGTCTGTCAACATTGATGATTTTAAAGGGAGTTTTGGGGCATTGAGAGATTCACGTTTTATTTGTACTCATGGTTAAAGGTATTCTTTCGACCTCCCAGTAGCAAATATCAAAACAGATGCGCATATAATATACAGAAGAGAACGAGATTTCCTTTCTCACCATGTTATGCACATCTTCTATTTTTAGTGTCTTTCATCTGTTCATCATATTCAAATGAACAAATGGCAAAGGGAATACATAACACGTTAGCAGAATAGGTTTGCAGTTTGCATGCAACAAAAAATACTTTTTTTTTGCTTGTATTTATATATGTATACACAGCAGAAGTACTGTTATCTAAATGCAAAAGCACTGTGACTGTGCAAAGTTAAATCATAAACTTTGCATTGATTTTTTTTATTGATGGATTTGTAAATGTACTTACTCCGTTGTTTGGAACATGATGGGGAAGTGAACGGGTGTTTTTGTTGTGGTTCTATCGAAAAACCTCAGACGTAAATAAACACAAAAAATCTTATGGTAATTTAATGCATAATTTGTGAGTTTAAACAAAAGACTTTCTGTGCAAGACTTAAGGACAGTTTAATTAGTGTTTATGGAAGAGCTGCTGGACATGTTTTGATTAGTAAATACAGGTGGCACTGTTCATTTGGATGTGTAAACCTTGGAAAGCTTAGAATTCCGTTCAACAAGACGGGCGACTTGCATAAACATCCAAATTTAAGTTCTGCGCAATGGGGCGTCGGATATGATTATGGTAATTTGAATGTTTAATAGCAAACACACGAAAATTTATTATGGGGGGTAAGAAAATATGCAAAGGGCCTTATATTTATGTCATATTTCAGGCCTGAGGTTAGAGCCAGTTCTGCACAATTACAACGAGGAAATTTGAAGCATCAGTGTATGTATTTACGTTTTAAAAATTGACTGACTGACTATTTACGGAATTCTGGAACAATGGGTAGTTGGATGAGTAGACAAAACAGTGATGCGGAGGAGCAAGATCTTCCGACACCAACAGCGTTTAGATATCCTCCTAAATCTGGTATAATGAATAATACTTTAAGTTTAAGTATTCAGTTTGGATTGAAAGCAGTAGTGTTACGGAATTTTTTTTGCGAATTAATAGGTTGCTACTTTGGAACACATTTCATTATGGGAGGAGAGCGGTTCGAAACATCAAATCCGGAACAGTACTTGTTTGGTGATAATGCGGACCTAAACTTTTTGGGAAGTAAACCTGTTCCGGTATGTGTATGTAATTTTCTGATTACTGCATGACAATTGAGGAAGCTGAATGCTATTATAACTGTCGAATGTTTTTTAAATAGTTTCCATACCCTGCTCCTCAGTCCAATGAGCCTACAAAGACACTGAAAGCCCTAATAAACATAAGAAAAGAAACTCTGAAGTTTGTTAAAATCCCTGTTGTGCCGTTAGCTGCCTCTGATTCTGCAGACCTATCGGATGAAGCTTCAGTGCCAACACCTGCGATAAAACCACCTACCGTATATAATATTGAGTTCATCTTTGATGCAGACTGCAGATGTGAAATTACAATAATGTACTTTTGCTCCGAGGACGTTACATCAAGAGGAGTTAGGTATGTTCTTGACATGAATGTCATATTATTTTAGAATATTGGAGTGCAGATTCAATTAACTTTGCAAACATTTGTTGTATTGTAGGTATCGCCCCAGGGATCCAAAACTGAGTGCTGAACCTATTCGCTTCAAGGCAGGAGCAAATCAAGTGTATACAAATAGTCTTCACACCATTAATCCCTCTCAATTTCCAGACACAGACTTACAGTATGACTGCGAGAAAGAAATGTTTCCGATCGTTGTACAATGCGTTAGTTTAGATGATGGTTAGTAAACTGATCCTAATTTTTATTGATGAAACGAGAATGTCAAGTCATTATAAATTATTTGAATAATTATTTTCCCATAGGTTCGGATATACCACAATCACATATAACAACAGCTACTATTGATAAGTACTCGGACGGTTCATACTCCCTTAAACCAATGAAGCAAAAGCTGTTTGTTGATGGCATTCTGTACTTGCTCCAAGAAATATATGGGATCGAAAACAAAAACACGTGTCGAAAAATAGACGATGAAGAATCTGATGCTGAAAATTCGGCCGAATGCGTTATATGTATGTCAGATGTTAGAGACACGTTAATTCTTCCATGTAGGCATTTATGCCTCTGCCATTCGTGTGCCGATTCTCTTAGATACCAGGTAATCGGACTAAGCCATATTGAAAGATACAGAATGGACTCTGGGACTGTTAAAAAATGTTCTTATTTAATCCTAGGCGAACAATTGCCCAATATGTAGATCACCGTTTAGAGCTCTTCTTCAAATCCGAGCCGTTTATCGGATTCCACCAGCACCCATGGAATATCCTGCTCTAACTTCAGAGGCAAGTTGTTATATGTTATATATATTATACACAAACTAATGTAGTGTATGTCGGTTGAATCAGTTGTATTCAAATGAATCATTTCATTTATAAGTGCTTGTTTAATTTTTTATTAGATGCCTGTGGTTCAAATGAATTCAATACCAGGTTCGTTTAATGAAATCATGAAGGGAAAATAGTAACTAAAAGTATGTGTCAGTATTACAATAGACTTTTATGAAATAGGTTATGAAATGGTTCCATTGTTGGAAGCTCTAAACGGTCCATATCCTGCTTCTGACTTACCCTCCACAACTGCGGCAACAGTCGTAGTGCGTCAAGAAGCAGCTCGTATATTGAACCCATGCGAAGAAACTGCTGATGGTCGACCCATTGCAATGACGGTAATGGTTGCCCCGTCCGTAGAAGACCAAGATCTAGATGAGTCCGACAAATGCTCTCATGTCGTTTACGAAGTTGAGAGGAAAGAATCTATTGTAAAGTTGTCCAAAAGTGGTTCTATTGATACCAAGACGTTGACGAGCGACCCAGAAGATGAAGAACACTTTTCTGAGGTTCCAGAAGCTTTGCCAGATTGTCAAGATTTTACCAATTCAGGCGATGGAAGATCGCGGTATAGCTTACGAAGTAGTAGAATACCAGATGTAGAAGAAGAGGAAGCTTTGCAGCTGCAGAGCATTGAAAGCAGCCACAGTAATATTTTGACTATGATAGCTGCAATTGATGAATTCTCGGATGAAGAAGTTGACTCACGAGGAAAATGCGTCTCGGTAAAAGTTAATAATTAACGATATGCAATATAAATAGTGCAACCTTGGTAGTATTTGTAACGTGTTTTATTAATCAAAGGCGTCTGCGGGGGGACTTATGTCCGGAACTGGTAAAGATAAATCTTTTTTGGACTCAACTCAAAGTACACCTAAGAAGTGTATTGCAACCGCTGAAGATAAATCACCAGAGGAGAGCCCAGAGCCTAGTCATAGATACGGACGTAACATTCCAACATCCCTCCCTAGTACTCCTAACACACGAACATCAATGTCTGCTGGAACAAATCCAACTTCATTGCGGTCGAGTGGAGACTCATTTACATCATCCAGTTCTACGAAACAGTTATTGCCTCAAACAGCAACCCATCAGAACTAGGATCGTCACTGGCAAATTACTGGTGTTGATTGTGCAGTCCCATTTTATACGTATACTACTAACTGAATGTTACCATCAGAATCAGGAATGCAATATGTAATTCAAATATGCATCACATTTTATGTATTTAAAAAATCTCAATTAGACTTATCGCAGATAGATTCGCATTGATAAATATTTATTAAAGCTCTACTTATAATATATTATTAATTACTGTGAATGAAAGTAAGTTTAATAATTAGAACCCCAAGTTGACCGGCATCAAAACTATCACTAGAGAATAATATATTTCATATCAGACGCATATAAGTACTAATAATGTAGGTACATAAAATCAAACACATAATTCCAAGCACCACTACTCTACAACTTCGTTAAGTAATAATTCAGTTCTCTCAAATCGTAAATGAATTTGGATGGTATTGTTAATGTTAAAAATATTTTAGTCACATGTTAGGCACCTATAATTGTTTTATGCTTCCTAAGCACAATTTATCGCAGTTTATTTAATGACATATACCATCCAAAGTTACACAGCATAAAAGGCAGGTTTTGTATCACTGATTCATTAAAGAAGTATTAAGAAAAATTATTGTTTCACAAAGATCTTTATCGTTGATTAATACAAGGGTTTGGGAACAATCGCTTTGTGCGGTTAGAAAAATGAAGAGTATCATGATTTATATCATTGTTGAAATAGGTAATCAATTAAACGAGTACCCCCTAATAACCCACATAATATGTTCATAAAAGCGAAAATCTTTGATGAGTTGAAGCAAAAAATATCTTAAGTCGCAGCTTTTATGTGGCACACTATGCGTATATGGCAATATCTTTTCAAATTGGCAACTAAAAGAGAAATCTCTCAAATTAAATCACAAAGCAACACAACCTAAATACATCAGGTTTTTTCAGTAACTGTTACTCTACCAGAGGGTACCAATTGGTGACAGAGTTACCAGTTTGAAAATCATCCAATGCAACAAGAACTTGGCTCATCTTTGGTGAACTTCGAATATATTTCTTGTCACATACCGTAACTTCCAAAGTTTTTCCTCGGAGGTCGATTATCGGGAATTCAAATCTTTCGTCATAAAGAGGATTGCATTGATCTTTAATTGCTTCTGTTTTATGTTTCTTGTTGCGCTCTGGTAAAATATAAAGCTTGACGTATGGATCTGGTAGCTCCTCTTTCTCGATTGGAAGGTTGGCAACACTATGCACTACGACAATCAGTTGATGCGTTGTTTGACTGTGAAGTTAAAAAATCATTATAAAATACACTTCTAACTGCAATATTAGCCTCGACCATTATTGTATGTCAGAAAGAAGTCTGTAATGAATACCATACCTGTATCTAATAGTCATTCGAATCTTCATGTTGTTATCAATTCCACCTGCTTGACCTGGTGCTGTAGCAAGCAATGGCCTACTTTCTTCTTGTCTTGTAAATACTTCCTCTTGGATACTCGGCTGCTTTACTGACCTCGTTGATGCTACAGATGGAGTGCGTTTTAAATCAGAAACCTCACGATCTGCAGGAGGCGGGGGAGGTGTCACCGAGGCTGTGGACTTTTCATCTGGTGGTGTGGTATCGTCCGGAAGTTTAATTTCATCGTCCAGGTCATCATCGTTTCCTTGAACTCCATGTTTTAAAACCCTGAGTTGCATATCCAAATTAACTTTAGCTTCGCTTCTAGTGTTCAAGGTAAAATTCTGCTTCTCCATTATCATTCCAGCCCGACCAAAGACGAGGTCCAGTGATTGCTTCACTGTTCCCAGTTCGAAGCTAGTTTTTTTATCCATCAGTTTTACAAGCAGTGTGTCGGTGAGGGGATTACGAACGAGGAAATGCATTGTTTCTTCGAATACTGGGTCACTAGTTTTTTCCATTGTTTGCGACTCATGTTGCACCTTCCCAACAGAGAGGATTGCATAGGGATCTGGTCTATGTCCTTCCTTTGGTGTCTTTAATGCATTCAAATTAGAACGGATTATATAACAAGCTCAGTATTTTTTTAAACAGTTATAAATAACAGCTACAGTGTCGATTGAACCACTTAGAACAAAATGCCCCATTGACAATACATTTTCAGTGAAAACGAATACAGTAGCATTGACAATAAATACAAGGTCGAAATCCATGATTCCAAGAAATTCATAAATAGTAAGCCCACAAGAGGCCAAAGACCGAACTGGAGTCAAAGTCATTAAGCGAGTAGTAAAAATAAATTAACAGTAACACAACAGACCACATTCAATCCGTAGTATAGCTTTAAAATAGTCAATAGTATTGATTTTTGATTTCCGTAAAATGAAAGGCCGGTTTGACTTTGACACACCGTGACATGCCTTGTTTCACCATTCTGAATTAGCATAAAAATTTATTGTCAAAGCGGATTCGCCATTAATAGTATTTTATTACCAACACGAGATGAGATATTCGATTCAACTTTGGGGGAATGTGAGAACACATCACTCAAGAAAATTGAGAGATATTTTTAATACTTAAAAAGTCTTAACTTAATCCTACTAAATGTATATGTCTAAAAAAAATTCATTTCATCCATTTAAAACCTTCCAAGCTAATCCTTACCGTATGAAGTTGCGTTAAATATTATTTCTCATGTTGATATTGCTACGATCCACTTTTTGAGCTTAAAACAGTTCCAAACGCATTATGCCAACTTGCCAAGCGTCCCGATCGATATTTATGCAATTTTAAATACTTTTACAATCCTACAAACCCCAAAAATTGATCTATTCACTGATATTACCGTGAAAGCATCAATGTTCTTAACCTTTAATTCACGTTGTGAATCACAATTCAAGACCAACACTTCAATAAACAGGAAACAGACACAGAGGATACTATTTTAGTTTAGTTTATTTAATTTAGTTAGTTTTAAGGCACTTTATCATCTGAGTAATTTATTAGGGTACAACCCATTTTCAATTTAGTGGAACTAAAGAAATGTTTATATTTTTCACTCATTCTAAATTCTACTGTTGTGGTCTTTTGACACATGATGATATCTAATTAACATGTTCTATGATTCTTACGTTATGAACTATGTTTATTATGAATTGGAAGTGCAATGTAATTGTACAGTAATTGAAAAAGGTTTTCAAAACATTGTACAGTTTACGGTTATGACTTGGCTATGTAATTTGATTTTAATGGATTTTGGATGTGATTATATGTATGGTGAAGTGTGGTTTTGTAGGGAGACCAACAGTCTAATTTTTGAACTGATACAGATAACACAGTAATAAAATTAAATCAAATCAAATGCTCTTGCGATCAGCATGCAATGTTAATCCCATTCCATTAACAAGTATACTGATTGACAGTAACTAACGACTAAAGCAGAAACCCATAACAGAGATAAACTTGGTAAAAGCACAACTTTTTCATTTAACTTTACCCTTCTCAACAGACTGTGGTAAAAGCTTTAGTGTTAAGGTATAGTATGGATTTGAAACAACAACAGTGACGTATTTTTTACTTTCCCAAGCTCAATGTTGCTTGCATAATATAATATTTATCAGATCATCATGCAAAAAATCAACAGTTTTATCATACCTGGGAACCAAAGTGGATTCCTTGCAATCCAGCCTTTCTGTGAACAACCTGAATACAATTTTAGTATGAAATTGTAATTCAGACAACAGTACAACTCTAAATCGCACAACTATTCAAAACTACTTGAGCTACTTGTAACAGCTAGTGTGATATACATCAGATTACGCTTACACAGCACCGCTGCTAACTACAAAGAGACTTTAGTATAAAAGCTTTCTAATCAAAGCACACGATTGGTTTTAGTTTAAACAACAAATAATGAAGCCAAGAATGTGTCGATGGAACTTAATCAAATTTTGCATAATCATATTAAAAAATCATGGCCATAACCATTTATACACATGCATTTAAGGCCTTTTCTAAAAATCAAGGGGACGCGTTAATTAATTATAGATAACTTCAAACGTGTAGTTGATCTGAAATATTAAAAGGTATAAAGTTCGTACGTTCATTGCTTTGATATTTTGACATGATGATGACAAAAATCTAAGAATATCAAATGTGCCAGGTCTTCAAATGTTTAGTTACGTACTGTAATTTAACCTACATTAACTGACCTTACAGATCCATGGATTCTAAGATTGGCTCAGATACAACGATACAAGACATAAACAAGTATAGCGCTGTGGGCTTGTTTTACATTAAATAATGCGATAGGTATTCAAATTTGCATATTTGGTATAGGGCTCGACTATATTTAAGTTCCCCTATAAGCCAACTAATATCTTGGAATCCATATAGCTGTATGTACACTAGCTAATTAACTCAGGATCTTTGAAAATAAATTTCTGCTTACCGGTAAATTTTTAGCAGAATCAAGCCTGACTGTCAGCAAACAGGATGCCAATCCAAAGTTCTGCGACTCCAGCAATGCAGCTTTCAGATCTACAGGATTTTCACTGAAACCGAGCCAAGTCAGCTTCAAATGTATTTGTCCTTTACGAACATCCTCCAAATCTAGCCAGACCTAAGTAATGCATTAGAAAAAAGAACAGGTTACAAAAACATAAGTCATTTATCATGCATGACTCATTGACTCATATTATTACTAACATCAATATGTCCTTCCCGTCTGACCAAACTCAAGTCCACGGATGTTCTAAAAGAAAGTAAATCTCGGTCAATAATCTTTATATTGAAAACCTCTGTGGTAGTGTGTTTTGGTGTAAGAAAAGCAGAGAAAGGGAATGAAAGTTATCCATAGAGGTTTACAAGCTTTAACAAGCAACAGTGTGGATTTAGTGATAAAATGTAAATTATGCACATCGGCGAGTAAAAGTTAACCTTCCAAGAAAGTCGTCATTCATTACACCGGGCCACCCCGAGTCATAGTCCCAAACTTCTAGTTTAAGAGTTTGTTTCACTTCACAAACTAAAGCCTTGGAAAAAAGCGAGAAAGATATAGAAATATATATTACTTGCCGAATCTACAGTTAAAGTAAGATTAGAATTATATAGTAAATTGTGCACATGAAACTTTTGATAAAAGATTATACAGATAACAGTGTGTTAAGCATAAGTTTATACAATTTTACATACACATAGATTTGTTGACTATCGTTTGAACAACATAATACATACGTATGTACATTAATCTATTTTGCATTTCATATACTTGTCATTGTCATCCATAAATAATTTGAAAGCATTAATATTATGGCACGCGAGTGTCATTGTTATTAGCGTTAAAACGTGTTATTTTGCTATGATATCTGATTTGGTTTTTTGCTACTTTATATAAAAAATGTTATGTTGTATTCCATACTATGTAGCCAGTCACCAGACTATTTTAATCAGACTATATTATAGTTTTAATTCACCGATCAAAATTCAGATTAAGCTATACTACCAACTAAGAGTTAGCATTAAGATTGCAGCTTTATTGTTTGAACGACTAGCATGGTTGGTATAACTGTCACTTAAACTACAGAAATGAATGGAAAGATAGAAAGATGATGCGATACAAGCATTTTGCTTAGCTCTGCTACAGTATGTTATATAGAAAGCTAACTACTAACTACAATTCGGCTGGAAATAATGGAATTTTTTGCATATTAGGTTCTTTAGCGTTAGTTTGAGGAAATAAACACCTTCCAAGAAACTCATCCTGGCGAGGCATCTCATCGTAGTCATAGACGTAGACGATTAGGTTCTGCCCTATCTCCTCTACCATCATCTGAAGTAAATCATCATCATCATCACCAATATGGTGATATCAAATCAATCAGTCAACATTGTTATAATTTCAGGTTGTCCATAAATTACGAACAATACTGAAATGACTTATAAAGATTCACAATGGACAAGGAATAAAATTTATCACTTTCAATCAAAATGTTTGAGCAACGAACCTCACAGTTGAAGTCCCATTTTGGGGTTACAGTATTATTAATAATTTTACTTTTGAAGCTTTGTGCACCAACTGAGAGAACAACATACGGGTCGCTTTTTCCCATTCCAAGGACACCCACCTAGCAGAATTATAAATAAATTAAAATATTCAACAAAAATACCAACTGAATGTCAATAATAATGCATAATTTATCAGAAGGCATTCATTACATCTTTTTTCAAAAGATTCCGTGCTTCAACAGCGCAAATTCTAATGACACCTTGAGGTCTTAAAGCACATGTTTCTTGTGCATTCACGTTTTCAGCCAGCTGAACAAACATTTTGTTAGGTAGTACGCACCTGAAATGAAAGCAACCAAAATTAGCAACATCATACAGACAAAACCTATGTATGCAAATATTAAGATGAGTCATATCCGCATTACATTGCTGCAATTTGTTCTTGGACAATTCTGCGGATCAAGTCTGCCAGGCCAGGCATATCCAGTACATCTGCAACTCCAATGAGATTGAAGTCTAAAGAAGGAGGGTTGAGGAAAAAATACCTGGAAAATAGTAAATTCCATTGTTAAATGAATGAACATTTCAATCATACCGAGAAAACATCTACACATGCATTAAACCTAAATACTTACTGAATTCCACCAATTAGGGGCATTTGGTTGACCAGAGGCTTCATCACTACAAAAGTTTAGAAAATGGTAATAGTGCATATATGCATATTACATGGCATTACATATGCATAAACAACTTACCTAAGCGAAGTGTTCCATGAAGCTAAAACATTTAAATTCCAAAACAATTTTTTAGACGAACCTAACTTGTTTATGCTTTAATTTTGCAGAAGGAAATTTTAGTCTTTACCTGAAGATCTTTGATTCCAGCTCGAACCTTAGAGAGTGAAAACCTAACATCGCAATCTCCAGCATATATGACCTTAATATAAAGCGTAAATCAGTTAACATGTGAATAAATTCATAGTGTCCAACAAAATTGTATAATCTCGCTCTTTAGTACAAACCTCCATGTCCATGATTATTTCATTTCTATCAGTTTTCTTTTCATCATACACTTTTACTCCTCGTACTCGAACCGGAGTATCCCCTAAAATTACTTTTTCGAATCGAAACGATCCCATCTTATAACTATTTGCAAGTGTATCACGAAGCCCAGGTTCAATAGACTGCACAACTAAGTCGTAAACATAATGGTTTATTCTTGGCCATAACTGCCTATCAAATTACCAAACAAAGGTCCTATTAGTATACAAAAAGCAAATTCAATATGACCTTAATTGATCAGTCATGCAGAGACGGAATATGATGAGTAAACATCTTACTTAATTATCATGTTCAACCACTCTGCTCGCTCAACATCGGGAAAGATCACCCATGACGGCAGATTGTCACCAAGACGTGCTAATATAATCTCACGTTCATCTCCTTTCGCAGCTGCCTGTGCAATTGCTCGTTTCGCATCATGATGACGTCTCCATTGATCTCGAACCACCATCAAGACAATAGGTCCAACAAGCCAGCCTACACTAATCTGTAAAACATGGAAAAATGATATGACCTCATGCATGATGACTTTTGTAGACATTAGAATGCAAATTAATTAAAGTTTACATCACGCAAATATGCATTTACTTACCCGAAAGTATCCGAAAGCATAAATCAGTCCGCAAGCCAAACATTTTTTAGCAAATGAGATCACCCATGTCATAATTCCAGGAGGCTCCACAAATTTATACTTTTTCTTTTTCTTCCCGATAGGATCAGGTCCAATGGCTTTGAAACCATCATTACGTGCTGGAAGCAAAGTCGTGTTTTCCGCAGCACCAGAGGGATTCGACCCTGAGGTCTCCCCACTATTTTCACCCATATTTTTATCGTGACAGGTGTCTACACAGACACTGTCGATGACCTTGACACTATAGTCCACTGATTATTAAAAGGTATTACGAATGGTTTCTTCCACAATTTTTAAAAAATTCAACTGCCTTTCTTTGTCTTATGCAAAAGAATGACTTCACAACACCCACTGCTAAGACGTGATAACAGGCCAAAACTGAAAGCACTGTCTCTGTACAAAAGTAAAAGCACCACTCCCAATCTCCTGTCAATTACCTTTGGGTTCAAACGTAGATGATCCTGAAAATAAATTGACAAAGCACTGCCAAAAGTTTGTCAGATTTTTGCGCGTTTCCCCTTAGTAAAATTGAGTCTTCAGAATGAATATCAGCACACTACTACAGATCAATATCGGTTTTCGCATTTCTGCAAGCAATATCGTTTTTAGGAGATCATCTCCGTGCTCTACACAAACTTATCTGCAGTTGGGCTTTCGTATCACTAGGTAATGAAGTATGTCCTACAAGTCGCAAAGAAGTGCTATGTATCTTTATCCTGTTCACATTTGCAGAAAACTCAAGGATTTTTGCATTCGCCGATATTGCTGTCTTGTCGGTTTTTCTAATTTTTCGCAAGCATACTGCACAAGCTCCTTCCACAGCACAATTACAATTCTTTGTAGAATGTGTGCTAGTGTGCCTGTATCCAAACAAACCAGTAACTCGTGTGTTGAGTTTATTTATAGAGCTTACATCAAAAAACTTGTTATACATATAGCTTTACTATATATATATGCAATGTGCTGCTCTTCAAGGGAATGGACATCCAATCCATACATTCACCCATTTTGCATAGTTAAGGTTGGGAACGAAAACCTGCAGAAAGTAAAATTATGGATATGGTAAATACAAGTAATACGCAAAGCCCATAACTTGGAATGTAACAAGGATTGTGAGTCATGTACAAAATGATGACATTACATGGTCACAGCCATACAGGCTTTATGTAAAATGGTTAAAGTAATATGACAGTGACGATATCCGATATGAAGACATGAAGGCTGGTTCGTCGTTTCAGGTGATTTTTTTCTCTAGTTTTGTTGTTGTGAATCGTGACTATCGTCTGAGATCGCATACACTACTAGGTTAAATCAACTTCATCTGTCCAGTCATACTCATACACATGCATACTTTTTTATTATGTGAACAACTTGTATGCACACAGATGTGAAGTCACTACTGGAACGGATAGAAAATCTCAAGCATCCACATGTAGCGAAATTGGATATATGTAACCTAAAATCTATAGATAATGGTAGAAGCGTATGGAAGGAAGTTGTGGCATTTTGATACTAGTGGAGTACCACACATACTACCTACACGTGCCTTTTGTGTTTTGCAAAAGTAGGTAATTTTTATATGCACATAAACAAATTCAACAAGGAATCAAGGAATGGGATGATGATATAATATGCATAGTTAGCAGGCAAGTTATTTTATGATTTTATAATATTGGATTCAGACGTAGATGATGTCATTACTAATAGCTTTGTTGTGTACGCGAAGGTCCTTTCAACCCTATAGGATATAGCGATATAGTAATATTCAGTGTAAATGCAATAAAAGTATCTCTTCGCGATCTCACAATTCCCTAACATGATGATGAAAATGAACTTGGGATGAAGTGGAATATTCTGTACAGCATGTTTCGTTACTACAAACACGAGTCCCAGTCACCACGAATAACAACACATACATAAATACATGTATTGTAATAAACAAAATGCAAAAAAAATTGTGTTATTATCGCATTACAGTATGCAAACTATGCATGTACATGAAACTGGTTTTTATTTTTCTAACCCTCATAAACTACTACACACCTAAAACTCTTGCCTTATAAAACTGCTGGAAAATATGACTGGAGAAAAATAACGATTGATAGAATTCCTGACTATAAAGCCTTTTAATGGGATTATGATTAACTTTTTATTGGCCGATATTTAGATTACATGCCGCATTGTCACCTTCCCCCGTGTTGATAGGACACAAACAAAATCAGAAATTCCATGCTTTAAAAAATCATCAAGTTATTCAATGTTCAATGTCAGCAACTTAGCAGCAAACACGTACATAATTTGTGAACGATTAATTCATCCCGACTTTGTCTGCATGAAATGCAGCAGAGAAGTTGAAAATGCTATGACTGCGACGCTGGTACGGCAGCTCTCAACAAGCGTTAATGTGGCGTGTTACTTGCGTAGGGGTTGGGGTATATAATTAGATCATCAACGCGGGTTTCATTAGTTAGGTTAATTTCTGTTTGTTGTTCTGTGTGAATGTGGTAGACAAACATATGCCAAGATGAGGATTCACTATAAGCCATGCCATGATGTGCTACCAAATACCAAACCGAGGGATGTATAGGATCTTGTTCTAAAAGTACAGCTCTAACTGATGTCCTATCTTCTCAGTCAACTACATGTTAAAACGGAAGCTTGTTTGAAGAGTTTCTGTTTTGAAAACAGAAATTGCTTTCAAATGCGTCTAATCATTATACTTACTCGCGTTACTTGCCTTTCCAATATTGTACATGTTGAAACAGCGTAAGCATATCTTGGTAAAACAAGCACATAAATTACAGTTACCACATTTTTACATGCAAAAAACTGACGAAGACTAGTTTTAGATGACTTCTTAGGTTTAATTGCTACTGTATCAACTTGGAAGAGAGAAGCTGAGCAATGAAAAAAACCAAATGACTGAACGATTGAGTCAACACGAAATTTCAAGGAAACATTTAACATGCAATATGGAATGTGGAAACATACTGCCAGCATAACATAAGGAAACAGCAGTTGAAACAAAATAGCTTGCTTGTTCAACGCTATACAGATTTTAAGTGTAGCTTGGGAAGTATCAAAATTTTTATAATGCTGCCGTAACGGTTTACCGTACTTTTCAATAAGAACCCTGACCGAAACAATAAACCTCATTTTCTTCAATACGTTCACTTTCTGTACTGTGTCCGTAAGATTCAGTGTGTAAACCGCAGAGGTCTTGCACGAGAACACAATTGATATAGGATAGATGTGCTGAAATAGTCATCGGCTCATTAAAATTTTGCAAAGTACATTTCGCTATTCGCAATTTAGCTCGGTACGGAACATGGATAGCCGACACTAGGCGAATTGTTGACACGAAGTCATGATTTCGTGCCAAATACAAATAATTCTAAAATTCTACTAAAACTCATCATGTCATGTGCACATTCGAGCTTCGTTATTCAGCCAGCCCCATAGCTTTCATACTATATGACTATCATTTCTTCATCAGCCCAGCCATCATGCATTTCGTCGAAGTACAACCCTGGAACGGAACTCATATCCAGCGTTGCTACTTGTGCCGATAGTAGGAGAAAGTCTCTATATGAGTTTGATGAGTCTCTGTATCATATTACCATGGACGCTTGTTTGTTCGATACTTGCCGAAATCATCTCATCAACACTTGCATTCACGAAAATACAAGCATAAGAATGGTTATTTACAGACGTGCATTAAAATTCAAAACGCCCTCGAGTAACTTTAATGGTAATGCGATAAAGTCACGTATGAGATTTCAATTAGATACAAAGAAAGCAATTTAGGTTTACAAACAAGCCGGCTTGAATGACGTACTTTCTTCAACTAGAACAGTCATAACATTACGTTAAGAGTTACATTTGCTGATACCAAAAATACTGGGCAATCATGGCAATGTCCCAGGCTCAAAAGCGGCGACTATGTCCCGACAAATGCAACCCTCCTTGTGATATGGGGAGTTCCATAGTGGTTTGAAAGAAATCTGATAAATGTGACATGATCTACCATTACTTTGTCAAGCTACCGCATTAATTCACAAACCTTCTAATTAGTTTGCAGATGCGCTTCCCGGTGTAAATGACACTGTAAATCGTCCTTTTGGGTGGACTGAATATGAAGCTGCTTTTCGACATCAATACATCCCGGATCCATGCGCAGCTCAGAGGGCCTGCATTAATCCATGCAAACCTAAAGGTGTGGCGAGGAAACCACCCCCTCGTCAATTTGTGAATCCTCGTGCAACAGCTCCAAGAAGCAGTATATATGGATTTGAATATACTAAAAAACAACAAATTTATTTGCCCAAACAGTGTAATTACAGTTTGCTTCAAAATATTTTACATTCGAATTTCCGTTTGTAGATATTTGTGGGTTGTGTCAAAAAGCACGTTGCTGTTGTCCGATTCCTCCACCCTGGGAAGAGTGTAAAGAAAAGATCGTGGTCTATGATCCAGATAGTGTTCGAACTTTACTAGTTCATGGGGAAGTAAAAAATGAGCACCCGTTTGTTATTTCTTACTGCGATTACTCAAGAATTCTCACAAACGCCATCGTAAGACTATATTACTATCAAAGCTTACCCACCATTTCAACATGTTACATGTATACATTTAATTATTATTAATGTTAAATCCATCGACCTTTTTAAAATTGTTCGGCATAGGTTAAAAGTAAGGAGGAGAAAGAGGAAGAAAGACAAGCTGAGTTGAGAATGAAACAGATGAAAATAATGGAATGTAGAGAAGTTGCCGATGAAATGAGATTGATGGATAAAATTAAGTTCAATCAATCCATTAGCCCAGAAGCACAAGCGGTAAGCGAAAAATTATTTTCTATTATGGATGATTCACTCATTCATTCATTCATTCACTTTCAATCAGTAAAGTTTTCATGTCTAAACATTATATAGGATATGGAAGAAATGTTATGTCGCGCTGACAAGATTTTGAAAGAAGACGAGCCTGAGGTGCGATCCATCAATAAAGTGATTTTAGCAGCCAAAGTCTCTGCCATTCGAGAAGCTCAACTGCAAGAAAAGGAGCTAATCAAGTAGTTACCATTCAGATGAACAGACAAGCAATTTTTATAGTGAAGTATGATATGCCATTGCAGTTATTTTATATTTATTGTGTTAAAGATGTGAAATGAGCGAAGAAGAACGAAGACTCGTGGAGCTTATGAAACAAGACAAAAAATACGCTCTTATAAAGGATCCAGATGAGGAGCTTGCCCAAGTTCAGCAAAAGAAAATTAACCTCATGGCCAGCATCCAAGCTCAACTTGATGAGCACGAAGCCATGAAATTTTTGATGAAAGAGCAGAAGGAATGCGAACGTGAAGAAATGAAACGTATTTGGGAACAACAGGACTGCGAAGAGATGACAAAGAAAGCTTTAGAAAGGGAGAAAAAGGCAAAGCTGGGATTGGATCTTATAGCAAACCAAATGGAGATTGTAGATCGCAAAATGAAAGAGAAAGAAATGGATAGAGAATTGGATCAAAGAGTAATTTAAAGTTGAATTACAGAAGGCTTTTATTTGAATCGTTGAAAACTAAATCTTTGAAGCTAGAATTCTAACAAATAACAAATGTCTTTACACACGAAACAGATTGTAGAATGGCAAAAAAAGAAAGCTGCAGAGGAAGAAAAATTGGAAATGGAAAAGCTTGCGGAGAAAAAAATGAAAGAGCTGGCTACCCTCAAAATTCTTGAAACACAAAAGAGAGTTGGTGATGCAAAAGCCTTACGAGATGATTTACGAGCCAAACGACATCAAGAAAAACAAGAACGAGAATGGAGAAATCATGAGCGAGACACAATTTTAAAACGAAAGCAAGATGCTGAGCAGCTCAAAAAAGCAATCCATGAGCAAATAGAAGCTAAGCATTTGTGGGTCATTGAACAAGCAACATTTGACAAGGCAAGTTTTAGCTTAAAATCAACACAACTGAATCTAAATCTAGTAGATACTACAACCGACAACGAATCTTGCTAATTTACTGTTTTGTATTTGATTGGAAATCCAGGCTGTCTATGACAAAATAATGAACGTGCAAGACACGCGGCTGGATGACGATAAGAAAGCTGCAGAAGAAAGACGGCTAAGGAATGCACAGTACAAATATGATCTCCGAGAACAAATTCACCAATTCCAACTTCGCAAGGTTCAAGAAAGGAAGGATCATTTCTGCGAAGGAATTACACTGCGAAAGGATATGAGCAGGCGAGAGCAAGAACTCAAGTGCTATATGGACAGAAAATTAGATGAACTTCGGTGAGCCAATTCAAGCTTTCTAGACAGATATTTATTCCTATGATTTATATGGATAATATACACTTGTTTCTTGTCTCTAAATGAATTCTATCTGTTTTTGACAACGCTTACAGTGAACACAGTATGCCTGAGAAGTATATCAAGTATATTGAGCGAGCAGTTCAAGAAGAACTTAAGCCAGATTGGCAAAAACCAATTGCAAAAAGGTAAATGCCGAGGTCTCGAAGTAATCCATGCAGTTCCAGAATTCGTTTCAACTTTTCTGATATATGATGCTCCGTCAAATCATGATATGAATATGTCAATTATGTATAATGTTTTGCTCTATAAAAATGACGAGGAATACAATGTTTTCATGGATTCGTGCTATTTTGTCTTATACATGCGATAGATTAAATCTTTTGTGCTGTCTGTAATGTGCATTACCTTATCATACTTGTTGACATTCAACATTTGACAGTTTTATGGAAGCATCACTTGCATCACTCACGTGAAAAATATTTTCTCAACACTACAACATCCAACAAATATTAATGGCTTAATAACCCGATCAAACGCATTTCTTCAAGTGTAGTACGTTAAATGTGTAATAGCAAAAGCAGAAGCATTATTGTATGAACGCATAAGCATCGACGATTGAACATGTAGACTGTAAAATAATACATGCATAACTTGTTTTAGTAGTAGTATAGTTTAGTCCAGCTCACTATTTCCAGTAGGTAACGCAGCGCAGAATAAAACATAAAATTAATGAGTCATAGACATGTCATACGCAAATATTCAGCAAAGTTATGAATCGAATTTATGTAAAAGACATAATGACTGTAATTTGTGTTGGCCAAGAGTTAAAAGTCATGTATGCAGTTAAATTTAAATCTCACAAGACATCAACTGGCTGAGGATGAGTGACCTATTATTCTACGAAGTAGTTTGGTTAAAAATAGATGGTAGCTTCTGTTATATTATAAAAAAGCAGAATGTCTTTGTTCATATTGACTTGATCAATACCTGTCATCATATCGTTAAAATTTAATTCGCTTCCATGAATTATTTCGAGAAAGACTGACCACCCCACTCCACTCGAATGACCCAAATAGTTTTATATAACAAACATGTTCTTGTAGTTTGGTGGAATGTGACCGTAACGTAAAGAAATAATATGGCAGACTGCAGATATATAGACGTCATAAAACTTCAGACTAGATTGGGCATAAAAAAAATTAATTGGTAAGTAACTTAAATTAAGGTATAACTCACTACACGACATATAATTCAATAATTGCATAGGACGGGTTAGTGATAAATGCCACAAGCACAAATATTACGAAATCTAAACACACACATTGATTTCAAACAACTAAAACGATAATACTAGCATGAAAAAACTGAATATTGAGCATGAAATTACTGAATATTCATGTAATGCATAACATGAGCAATACTACATAATTTCACTGTTTGAGCTGGCTAAAACACTACATCATAAACATCCTATTCTGATAGCAATGACAAGTCCAGAGTGAAAGCATGAAAGAACAAGAAAATACAGTAAAATACTGTGTTTTCACTGCCACATAATAATATGTAACCTTTAGAGGGTAAAAGTTCCATGTGGCTCGTGTGGGTGGATATAGTGCGCAGTTTTACTACTTTTACGTTCATGCAATATCGTTTCCGTTAACGCTACTAAATCAAGTACATTTTACATCTAAAGGCAAGTACTACACTTACACTACAGACAGTCATTAACTTTGTGGATGATTCCAACTGGCAATTGGGAAAGATTCGGATATGATAAGTACTCCTCTAATTTCTCCATGAGGTTGCTCTCTTGTTATGATACATAAAAAATGCAAAATGAAGAAAAGAACGATCCCGTACATCTTTTCGTTTTACTGAAACTTCATACTGTATATAGTACCCGAATCGCAAAACATCCACACAAAAGTAAAAGCAGTAAAAGAATATTCGAGCTTACTACAGGTTTCATACCGACGTTGGCCTAGACTCCAACCAGTCTAAATTGTTAAAGAAACAGTGTCAAATATATCACAGCATTGCGGACATTTATATTGCATATATGTACCTTTATCCTTCGAAGCATTCAAAGTGCTGGAGAAGACTACCACTACCATAGACCGTTCATCCATTGATCCATATCCGCTAATGTTTCCGTATCTAGACTAGTTCCAAATGCCTAGGAAGGATTCATAGTCATGTAATTTAAAAGTCAACATGGTGTCCACTTCTTAAGAAAAGCCATGAAAAACGTTCATCTAGTAATCGAACTTGTGAAAATGGAAAGGATGAACTTTTGTCAGCTTCAAATATCCTGTTACAAAGGAGACATTTAATGATACAAGTAAGCCCCATAAGTATGATATTCCATGGCCCACATGTCATTAAAGTAAAGCCCAATGCATGCGTGTCACCGAAAAGTGAACTGCACAAAATTAGTGGAATATCCACGAAATTTCAATGAACCATATACGTCAATTACTGCGAATTCGTGAAAATTTGGTGGCCATTAAAGCTTTAAGCACAACTAATGCCGTTTTATTACTTTACACAAATTTGACTAGCAGCACATTGAAAGCTAAACATGTTCCCATGAGTAAACACGTAATAAGTCCTAAACAAAATGGAAACAGCATAACAAAAATAAATCTGCAAAACCTCAACCAAAATTACTCTTGCGTGCTTCTGCATAAAAATAGCTACAATTACAATACTCGTGTACGTCGTTGTAAATGTATGAAAAAATTATATGCATAAATGGATCTTTCGAGCTCTATGTGAGTAATAACAGCGTAGTGTAGTATAAGGTTAAACAAGCAAAGAAAGAGTCATCATGATCATGAAATGCTAAAATACGCAATACATAAAAGTGCTCCACTCGCTCTCTCTTACTAGACAAAACGTTCCTTTGTGTACAAGTGACAAGGTAAATTTTCAAGACAGGATGGATCGAACATAGGTACACAAGAGAGAGAGAGGAAGGCATTTCATTCCCATGCTTAATGCCAAATCCTATGTATACCATCATCTTGTGTGGTTGATGTTGATATTAATACATACGTTCACGTCCTACGTGCAGAGCCAACCTTTCTGTTGATATAAATGAGGTATTCCAACGATAACAAGTGTATGTTTGCGTATTACGTCTCTCTCGTTATGAACCACAGTATGATAAATCTGATGAGCGAGTTCATTTCATTTTTCCATTGAATATCTCTTTCCGTTTGTTAGAGCACCTATTATCCAACCACACACATACGGACGGGCCATGATGGGCATATGCTGTTCTAAGTTCGTCCTCAGGATGTAATACACATTATAATATCTGGTGTTTTAGTCATCATCCGTTTCGTTTGTGTACATTGCAAAAATTGTGTCTTGTGATTAAAATTCAAAAATGAAAGATACATTCACAAACCCACTGATCTGTTGTGTCTGCAAGAATGAAAGAATTTTTTCGATATATGTGACATGACGTGAGCCGTGACGTACTACAAAAAGAATTTTAAACAAACTACTCGGCAAACATTTTAATTAAGGTTAAATACAATATTATGCTTTCTCCATAAAAACACTACCTTGTTCAGCAATGTTCATCTTGATGTGGACCAGGGCAGGGTAATGAGTGACAGCCGAAGACGAGGGGTTATCATCATCATCCGTAACTCTCGTATCCTATGATAGGTTAATGAATCTTGAATTAATGTTTAGCTATTCAAGTTACAAAGAACTGTGTATAGTTATCATTACCAGATTGTGGATTGGGGCAGGAACAGGAGCTGGAAACCGCAAACCAAATATAAGCTGTTTGGTTGTTTAATGAAATGTAGAATGTATGTGCAAGTTAAGTTATTCACTTCTCAAGTATAATTGACATTGACTATTGGTTAAGTACGAGGAAATCAAGTAGTTAGTCACAATCTCAATTAAAACCAAAACAGCAGCAACTTACAATTTTTAACTCAACATTTTATCCAGCCAGACATCCCTGATCTTACTACACCACCTACTCATTTAACTCGTCGACTCCACTCTCAATCATTTTACTCCAGTCACCAGACCACACACAAATTACTATTTACAATTTACCAAGTATTGGCCATCCCAATGAAATACGCACAATTGTTCTGCCACTGAAAATAATTCAAGGTATTTATAAAATTAGATTGAACTCTAGCTACTGCTAAATGTTTTTAAAATATCTTGGAAGTAGAATTTAACAATATAAAAGCATGTGAGTGCATGTAGATTGTATTTTTTGTTTATATTAGATTTTGCAGTAAAAACACACAATCAAATCAGCTGCTAGCTTTATAATAATGTACGGTCCGTAGTATATTTCGAGAAAGTTAGATAACAAGGATGTTATCTTGGAATAATAGAAGGATGATTAAGAACGGTTCGTAGGTTCTGTGAACGTTTTGTTCTGACTGTGTATCCTTTTTTGTATTTTGCAGATAAGACCTTGGTGGGTTAGGAAAACCGAAGAGTTTATTGTCAAATGTGCTGTTCCTGTTTGTGCTAATGTTTATTGAATCTAAAGTGTCCAGTTGTTTTCCTCATTGATTCGTATGCCTTATCTCCAGCTAAAACGTAGCGTGAACTTATCCTGGCTGTTTTAATGAATGTGGTTGAATGATATACGGACTCGAGCTACGATTTTGGATTCTATCTGAAATCAGTTTGTTAAATGTTATCTTATCATTCCATTCACTACCACCACCAGCAGTCAGCAGCAGTCCTTGAATGACTCACCTTAATACAGATAGAATAGAACCAACAATATTTCGATATCTTCGTTTGCACTAGATAAGTAGTTTAGTTGGATACTTGTTTACGCGTAAAGTCCTATTAATGTGGAGACGGCTTAGTGCTGGTAAAGGTGCCTTCAACGAACTTAACAGTTACGAATTAGTGGCAACAGAAGAAGAAGACTCGACTAATGAGAATCACAGATTGCTGACAAATGGCTACCGTCGACAGGCTGCCACTGGCAATAATTTTTACTCCGGACGAGCAACTGATGATAATAATTCGCTGATCTCTTCATCAGTTGGTGACGCAAATCAAAACCATTATTATAGTAGATTTCGGAAAAAGCGCGAGGATTCGGTGGAGGACGACGGCGAATCCACAAGGGCAGCTGAGGGTGACAGTTGGAATCAACAACCTAACAATTCTAGAAAGATGCTAAGACGCTCTTCCGAAAGGGATGCAAGTAGAATAAGCTCCATTGATAATCCCAACTATTGTAGTGTCAACATGGCCATGAGTGTTGATGACGTAACGGATGTGACAAGAACGCAACCAGATAATCGGAGAGCAAGTTCTCCTTACAACGTCATGAGCACTGCGGACGATGTTCATAAGGGGTCGGAGGGTAGTGGGTGCCTCCGTGCCTTGGTGAAGTTTTTCCGTTGCACTTGCTTGTAAGTTTATTCAGTTCGTTTTTATTATTGATGTTTAATTAGGTTTGTGACTGTTGTTAAATATAAATATTATTGTTTCCCATTGCAGCTGTTGCATTTGGTTCGGAAAATTGTGTTTTGGAAATGCTGATCTAAGCGATCGTGAAATAACAATTGGTCAATCCATGATTGGAAAGTTTCCTCCAAATGTGATCAAGAATCAAAAATACAACATTATCACCTTTATTCCCCTTGTCCTGTTCCAACAGTTCAAGTTTTTTCTCAATCTCTACTTTTTGGTCATGGCTTGTAGTCAGTTCTTCCCGGATATTCAGATTGGATACTGGTGAGTTGGAGTGAAATTAACATTTTGCATCTAATGATGAATATTCCCATGTTGGACTGAAAATAATATTTTTATTAATGTTTTATTATTTGCAGGTACACATACTGGGGTCCATTGGTAAGATAAAATTAACGATAATTAATTTTAATTAGTATTATGGGTTAAGCTTTTTCCTATTCTACCAGCTTTTGTGTTTTTTTTTGTCAGATTTTTGTATTAACAGTCACTCTGATTCGGGAAGCTATAGACGACGTACGTAGGCGAAGAAGGGACCGAGAAATCAATTGTCAAAAATATACCAAAATCTCTAAAGGAGAACTAACCTACATTCCGAGTTCGAGCATAAAGGTAGAATTTTTAAATAAAAAGTTTGCTAGAGGCATAGTCCTTTATAGATTTGCATCGTGCTTTAATAACATCCTTCATCTTTTTAATATTTCAAGGTTGGTGATATGATTCTTGTCGAGAAAGATCAACGCGTTCCTGCTGACATGGTACTGCTTAGAACTAGCGATAGAAGTGGAAGGTGCTTTGTTAGAACGGATCAGCTAGATGGTGAAACAGATTGGAAATTACGGCTACCCATCCTGCAGGATTATGAAAATGACGCAGAGTTGTTCAGTTTGGCTCATCGTTTTGTAATTTATGCAGAGAAGCCACAAATGGACATTCACTCGTTTATTGGCACGCTGACAAAGGTAAGCCTTTGTCTAACATGGGACATTTTATCGGTCTTATATGTTCATGTAACACGGGGGGAACCAATTGATGTTTTAGAGAACAATATCGGAAGAGGAAGAATGTGCCGAAGAAATTGGCATAAGTGTTGAAAATACAATGTGGGCAAATACTGTTCTCGCCGCTGGAAACGCTGTAGGACTTGTTGTGTACACTGGTAGAGAAACAAGAAGTGTAATGAACAATTCTACTCCAAGAAGCAAAACAGGGTTAATCGACCTTGAAATTAATAACCTTACTAAGGTGAGGTGTGAATATTTAATCATAACTTGTGAATTCACAAATCATTTGTGTAACCCAAAATATGCCAATTTTTGTTGTTGAAATAGATTTTGTTTGTTGCGGTCGTCGCATTGGCTTTTCTCATGATATGTCTTAAAGGATTTGAGGGTCCCTGGCCAAGATATATGTTCCGCTTTGTTTTACTCTTTTCGTATATTATTCCAATCAGTTTGCGTGTCAATATGGATATGGCCAAATCCTTTTACGCATGGTACATTCAGCAAGATGAAACCATAGCAGGCACTGTGGCTCGGTATGTAATATAAAATTATCCACAATGTACTAATCGTAAGTTCTAGATGTTTAAAATATACTTATAAAAAATATTTCCTTAGATCAACAACTATTCCGGAGGATCTCGGTAGGATATCGTATTTATTGACAGATAAAACGGGAACGTTAACCCAAAACGAGATGATCTTTAAACGATTAGTACTTGCCACAAGTCAAGCTGATTCACCCGATGATGTTAGAGAGCGTTTAAATCAGGGCTTACGGTTAGATCCACTAGGCGAGGACAGCGTGCAAAGAGTAACAGAAATTACTCGAGTTACAGAAGCAATCAAGTCGCTTGCAGTTTGCCATAATGTTACTCCAGTGTACGAGGCTTCCGAAGCTGGGGATGAAGAATTGGATTATGGTATAGAGCGAGAAGCCACTTATCAAGCCTCAAGTCCAGACGAGGTAAATTTTAATGAAGTTGGCGTTTGGAATTTAATTTTTTGGGCAGAAGCCATCATTGAAATATTATGTATTATGTTCGTGTAGATTGCTCTCGTCAAATACGCTAAAGAGGTTGGGTTGTCCTTGGTAAGGAGAGATCAGTCCCATATGATACTTAAATCTTTCAGTGTTGGCGTTGCGTTGGAGTATCAAATACTTCAAGTTTTCCCCTTTACATCTGAAGCCAAACGGATGGGTATAATAGTGAAGGTACTAATAATAGTAATGATGCGTTATAAATTAGTCTTGAAGAAGAGAAGTATCAATTAAAATCATATATAAACAAAAGTGTTTCATGTTCTTAGGAAAAATCAAGTGACGACATCATATTTTATGTCAAGGGGGCTGATGTTGTAATGAGAAACATTGTAAGATACAATGACTGGCTAGATGAGGTATGCCTTGATTGCTACTTTACCAGTACTTTACACTAATGTTATCTTTAAAAGAAATATAGAAAAAAATATTGTTTATGTTTGCTTTCAGGCCTGCGGAAACATGGCTAGAGAAGGACTTAGGACGTTGGTTGTTGCAAAAAAGGTTATGAGTCAGAGTGAATATGATGAGTTTGAGAAACGTTATAATGCTGCAAAAAGTAGTAAAACCGACCGAGCTGCACAAGTATACAAGGCAATGTGCACAGTAGAAAACCACATGGATCTATTATGTGTTACTGGTGTAGAGGATACGCTCCAGAAAGATGTAAAAGTAACATTAGAAACCCTAAGAAATGCTGGCATTAAAATATGGATGCTAACTGGTGATAAATTAGAAACTGCGACCTGCATTGCTAAGAGCTCAAAGTTAGTTTCTACTCAGCAAGAAATATACACTGTAAAGGAAATTAACGACAGAACGCAAGCTTTTAGTGAACTTAATAATTTCCGTAAGAAAGCCGATACTGCAATGGTGATAAAGGGCGAATCTTTGGAAGTACGTACTTTAAATGATTGTAGTAAGAATATCATAATTTTATGTGTGGAATCATTTGTGGAAATACATTTTACCATATATTGTTTCAGATTTGCCTAAAGTTCTTTGAGAAGGAGTTTATGGAGCTGGCCTGTAGTAGCCCGGTAGTAATCGTTTGCCGATGTTCTCCAACTCAAAAGGCTAGAATGGTAGAACTTGTTCAAAAAACAACTGGAAAGAGAACTGCTGCAATTGGCGATGGTGGTAACGATGTTGCAATGATTCAATCTGCGGATGTTGGAATCGGTATTGAGGGTGAGTGTACAGTAGAATGTAAAAACTTTAAAAGAAGTGGTTGGTTAAAATAAATGTTGAACATAATGTTTTGTCTTTGTTTACAGGTAAAGAAGGGCGTCAGGCTTCATTGGCTGCGGATTTCTCCATCCTACAGTTTAGCTTTGTTGCTACTCTGCTTCTTGTGCATGGTCGATACAGTTATAAACGGTCTGCATCATTGGCCCAGTTTGTAATGCACCGAGGGTTAATAATTACTGTAATGCAAGCCGTCTTCTCATCAATTTTCTACTTTTCTTCCGTTGCCCTATACCAAGGATTTTTGATGATTGGGTATGTGCTACAATTATTTGGGAGTTTAAAACTTGCTTTTACTCCCAGGATCATGATTTTCATTTGTCGCATTAACTAGATACGCGACCGTTTACACAATGCTGCCAGTGTTTGCGTTGGTGTTGGATAAAGATGTCAGGGAAGAGGATTTGCTTCGACTTCCAGAACTTTACGCAGAGCTGGGAAGGGGAAGATCGTTGACTTTGAAAACCTTCTTCTTGTGGGTTATGATTAGCGTTTATCAAGGTATGAACTATTAGCAGACTCGCGTTAAAGTTTGTTGTATGATCAAGAAAATAATGGTTCTGTGGTTTGATGTTTGCAGGTGGAATACTTATGTATGGAGCTTTGATCTTGTTTCGGGATGAATTCATTCATATTGTCTCCATTAGTTTTACTGCGCTTATTTTCACTGAATTGATAATGGTGGCGCTAACTATAAGAAATATGCATAAACTTATGATAGTGGCCGAAGTGATCTCGTTCCTTATATACGTAGCATCCCTTGTTGTTTTCAGAAACTATTTTGGTAAGTATAATACATATATTCTACCATTAACTTTTTGATTTTTACAGTTGTTTTGAGGTTTTTCTCTTTTTGTTAACAGATTCCGATTTCATCTTGTCATTTAACTTCATGTGGAAAGTGGCCGTCATCACGTTGATGTCATGTGCACCAATCTTCTTGCTAAAATATATTCGACAAGTTTGCGCTCCGCCGAATTACGCCAAGTTGAATTAATTTTCAAAATACTGGTACATCTGACTAAACCGATGAAATGAGTGAATACCCGTGGTATCGTAATGATGTAATACATTTTTTTCTTGGATTGCAGTGTATGCTACAAGATTTTTATGTAATCGAGTCAAAATTTGTATGTGTACATATTATTTTCTTATATTGTGGGTTTTGTGTATCATTGTGATGGGGTTGAATTGAAGAGATCACAAAATACAATGTCGGAATCCAAGTGATATAATGCATTATGTGTGTAGTAAATTTTTAAGTGTATCGTCAAACCTATTGTATAGTACCTGTGAGGTCATTGGCGAATGAACGATAAAGAAAGAAAGTAGCTTACAAGTGTAGTATGCTTTAGAAATTACACTATAAACTATAGTACACACTATATTGTTAATATTATTCGCAGTGATATGTACTATGGCCAGCGCAATATGCCATCAAATGTATTGCCGATAGCTGAAATGTATTTTCTTGTTTTGTAAGTCTGATTTCATATTAATAGCTTAACAAACAAACATGGAGTGATTATTCGTTTTTTCTCTCATTTTATTATATTATGGTTGTAACTTGTAAACGCATTTTTTGATGTACGTACTAATAAAAATCAAACTGATAGTCATCATGATCTTCTCATTGATTGAGGTTGAAACTAGTTTTTTGACGATCATTTAGCATGAATGTTGTAACTGTTAGTGTCCAGATTATCGTAGAAAAATTCTAATGTTATTGTCGATATAATGATGCCCTAAGTGGAAGAAGCAACAGTTGAACGGAATTCATTCACGTCCTCACCTCATTGATACAGATGTATTTTGCATAGGATAGGATAGTGCTGATAGTTTGCAAAAGAGCACATTACGCACAAGCAACTCCACTACTATTACTGCTGCATGCATGTAAGAACTCAGCCAGCTGGTGGCATCTTTTAATATAGAGATAGCTTCTGTATGTCGTCTTTACCATGGCTCACCATACAGCTGCATTTTCACCACCCAGAAGAAAGCCACCGTTCCAAGCATACAGCATGAAAAATGTGAGGCGAGTTATTCTGCAGCAGTGTGAAATAAAGAAAGCGTCATGCCGTGGCAGGTGAAACGTATGGGTAGAATTCTAGTTTCATTCCATCGCCAGTCACGCTTACCACTACAACTCTCTCGTTTTTGCTCTCCAAACGCATTCGAATTGCTGAAGTTTCCCATCATATTGACATCTTTGTCTGATGTGTTTATTATACATAGTACATTACCTATAAGCGTACTTACATTACATGCACAACATTACTCCAATAATATACTCACAAGCCTGCTATATCAGCAAACAATAATTTTCTGGATACACAAAGTTCAGCACAAACAAAACTACTACAACAATCAAGAGGCATCACTTTCCCCTAGAATATTCTCCCTTTGTTCCTTTCACTTTTTCTTAACCTCTTTTATAAGGAATTGATCTTTTTTCTTGTTTCCGCCAGCAGCATATATATATCCAAACACGAGTTGGGTTTGAGAAGCACCTATAACTTATGGGAAGAAATATTGGTATCAGCAAATGCTTCATTTGTTCCATGTCATTACACATTTCTCCTGCCATTACTTACTTGTTAGTGGATTCGGTCGCCCTGGGGCATACTTAACTTTCTTCTGTCTTACACACCCACACCTGAACCTGGTTTTTGGTGCTGCTAAAACTACCTCAAGTAATCCTGTAGTTATTCCTACAACTGTTTCACAACTTCCTTCCCTTAAGGTTTGTATAATTGCTAAATTGCAAAATTTACAAACGTTTCTTCAGAACTGGAAACCTCTCATACCAATACAACATTGTGCACAAAAACAGAATATACATTTTTGATAACAATTATTTTATGAAGAAAAACATTGTTACTACAGAAAGTGCTAAAAAGATCAACTGAAACTGAGCTACCCTTCATCAGCCATATCACAAACGATTATGCTTTGAACTTTTCTACTGTCGATGAGTATTTGTATAACGAAATATCTACACTTTCTATGTGAACTAACACATTCGTTTGAATACTAATATCAGTAACTTTAACTTTTTGAAATATAATAAGTTACAATTCGAAAGATAACTTTTCCTACAACCGTCTACAAATACGAGGTAAGATTTTTTCAAATACATAGCTGTTGCATGTATATTCATAAGATTATAAGTTTTGGAAAAATTTTGATTATTAAATTATTATAATTTTTGTAAGAATTTGCGAAATCACATTAAAATGATTCAGATCGAGCGTAAAAAGTATACGGGAGCGTATATTTTTAAAACTCTGATGATCTTCTAGCTACATGATTCACTTTTCGAAGGCCACAAACTTTAAGTTTTGAAACCAATGTTGTTGATGTAATTGTAATAACTTTCACTATAAAATTCTTGCATGTCGGTGGTTTCACTGAAAGTCAGCCTATCATATTATTCCCATTTTGCAAACATCGCAGAATCATGTTAATGCAATCTAGAATATATGTATACTGTAAAAACTACAGATTTATCATTTTCAAAAAGTTTTGTCTTCTGAAACATTTTGCATGACATGGCCCCTTGTATTTTGCAAGTGGTGAAACGAATCGCATTAAAAGTTTAAACTAAAAATACATGGGCGACACATTCGCTAACCATGTCTCTGAAGTGAAAGCAGAAGGGTGAAAGGTGAATCCAAACTACCATAAACTAATATACGTTATATACAATACACATTTTGTTTCTCATGCATAGGGACGCTTAAATGCAATGCAATTTTCATTCACTAGAAGATGCAGAAAAGAATGAAACCTTTTTTATAGTCATATAAAATGAAATATTAATTAGTTTAATGGAAGAAAGAGATTGTGCCAGTACAATTTCCTCATACCTTACTTGTATGAGTTCACTTCGAAAGTTAAGTACCTGTCAACTGTCGTTTCACCTGTTGACAATTATGCGATATGATTCTACAAAATTGCGAGTTTTAAAATGCGATTTTCAGACGTAGAAATCTTTGGAATATTTTTGGTTTAAAAATATCTTTCTGAATATCAGATGCAAAGAATCAAAGATACCTTTATCTGGGTTAGATATTATCCAATGATTTGACATTGATATTATGCTTACACCGCGCTATAAACTGAGTATAAAATTACAATATGTGATTCGTTTAAGAATGACATTTTTTTGCAGTTTGTTCATTGTAAATGTGTAGTTTCATAAAAAATGGCTGCAATTTGCGAACCAATCACATGACATGACATTAGTAAGATTCAAGGTAAACAGAAAAGTAATACTACTAACAATTTGTAATTTGTCCCGTATGCACAGCTTGTCTGTGTCATTATATTAGCATTTAGACTCCATCTTCTCAAATTTTATTTATTACATCCTAAATGAGTTTTAGCAGTACAATAACAATTTACGTAGGCGGGATGAAGTAAGTCGCAGGTAAAAGCTCTCTAGATTTTTGGACAAGATTGTCGTAATGAAATCGAGCTAAATGTGAGCATGAAAGCACATCAATTTGTCACTTAAATACGTTATATCCAGTTGTGTCTAACACACATCATCTCAATGTTACTTATAGGAAACCACGCTGTAAGCATTTTGCTCTAAGCTGTGCAGCAGATACGTCCAAGAATCAGAGAACAAGTTAAGCTATTAAGGTCACACGCGGCACTTGACTGCCTCTGCTACCGATCCTCTCAGCGTCTTTATGTACGTCAATGTCACGTACATATTTCGTTATATACAAGAAATTGACAACAGAACAAAGTAGTTCTTTACTGTAGCTGTTTTGTCTGTATGAGTTCTGTAATCAGGACTTTGTCTCAAAATAGCCACTTCACCCATTTCTTTCCATTAAAGACGGCAGCTATTTGTGAAAATCTTAACCCTACAATAATAAGACTCGGATTATGGGTTGTAGTTGTAACAATAGCATCATTTCATGCTCCGACATTTCATTCCGGTGCACTTGAAAGAGATTTAGGCATACCAACATAAAACAGAATGTACGCCGTGCTTCTCTAAAATGTTTGGAAGATTAGTGGTGAAAGTATCCCTACAACCAGCCAAACAAAGAGCAGTCAGTAGATATAACATGTACGTTTGTATAACACATGCTCACCTTGAATTCTGCATCGGTGAAAAATATCGTTAACCTTTATTGTCAAGCGTCCTTTCCGTTTTCGCTATAATAACATTTCCTACGACAACTTACACGAATTCATTGGTGGTTGTACTTACATTATTACATACGTGAATGAAATGAAGGAGGTGGTTTTCACATTCCTGTCAAGGGTATAATGATACTAACAGCTGAATGCCCATTCTAACTTCTTTCATTATCACTATTCATCCGTGTAATGGGGCTATGTGTTCTCTTGAATGTAGAAAGGAAATTTATTACTTTAGCCAAGCGTTCATTCTTTTTCCAATAATTTTAGTGTTGCACCTTGTTGTTTGGAAGATGTTGTTGGTAAATTGATGGGGCTCCGTATTGATACCTATCAAACCCAAGGTGTACAGTTAGAAAAGTTATGGTTGTAGAAATTGAGACCGATTTCAGGAAAGTGAGGGGAATGTACTTGACATGCATACCAAATGACTGAGATGAAAGTGCTAATAACGAGAATGGCACTGAGGCTTGAGATGTTAACACGCGGTACATTACACATAATGGAATGTATAGATCCCGTGTGTTTCTCGGATGCATAATTTTTGTTTGTTTTATCTCATGTGTCCTTCTGCTTTCTCCTCATTCATTAATCAAATGAACACACGTTGCATGAGTCAACTGCAACCGCTTTGCTACCGTACCAATGAAATTTGTTTGTGCAGTTTTGAATAACCAACACTATAATCTATGCGAGTTGGTAGTTGGTAGGTTCTCTCCTCAGTTACCAAAATGCATCTATTAGTCTTTACAAGCACGACCACCAGACTGATTTTCATCTGATATGTTCCAGTCGTGATGATGTGGTTTGGCTTGGATAGGTTATGTTGGCTAGTTCGCAGAACAAACCAATATAATTTTCTATTCCCTTACATGAGTAAAGGCACAGAAATGGCTGGAGGTATGCGAACCACCACAATTAAATTGACCCAACTGCTGCTACTCCGCTCAATGTTACTTGAGTTGAGTTGATGACTTGCCAAAGTTCGTAAGTGCCATCTCTTCTCTTTAGTGGTGGGCGAGCTTCAAAAATGAAATTCATACTCTTTATTTAAAATGCGCTACCACTCTGACTCATGACATGCCAGTGGTGTGGTGAGGTGATTTGACACTGAGGCAGCCAAGCCTCTTCCTTTTCTTGTATGTTTCTCCTTTTTTAAGAAAGCAGGAGACTCCTTTGCAGCCTAATAAGTATAATTTGAACTTTCTCTCTTGATATACGGAGAGGAGCGACAACGAACCAAAAACCATTTTCATAATATCGAATCTAGAGAAGTAGAGAAGAGCCCTGCAAATCAAATAGTTGCAAATGGAGTCACGAAACCAGGAGAAAAAATGAGTAGGAGCCAAAGTAAAAGCAATTTGTAAGCTTATTTTATACGGGAAACTAAAACGATGTGGGGAAAGTAGATCTTTATTATTACATATGCTGCACGTATGTTCAACTTAGATTTACAGTGTGATATGTATGCATTACATAAGGTCAGTAGAACTAGAACTTTCACAACTACTTTTCAGTGTTATAATACCAGTGCACTTTTTGATTTATCTTTTTTGTCTTACGTATAAATCCATCCTGACTCACAGATAGATTCGGGTCAGGAATGCCTATAGTTTGGGTGGGCCTTTTTGGCAGTGCAACCAAGTTGTCAGGAAAGTACGACCCTTTGGTATTGAAAGAAGAATAGGTCGCGGGATGGGAATTAGAACAACGAGAAAATGCTAGATTAGCAAACATCACGATAATCATGTAGGATAGATGGCAAGCCAGATTCACCTACATGATGAAATGGCACAGTTCTTTATTCGTGGTTACTGGTGTGACAACACGGTTCCGTATTACACGTCGTGAATATGAATTTACATTACTATTTTCTGCGTAGTTCATTCCACCAAAACTATCTTGCATGTGAACAAATTCCTACATTCCATTTTGTGCAGGGCGATGTGAATCGATATCACGATCAGAAACTAGAACTTGTTTATGTCGCAAGTAAAACTAAAAATATGGGAGAAGATTGACGGTTTACATTCCAGGTAAAATTACACATGCTTCCCACCAATCCCATCGTTATACTTAACATGCATCTGTTTTCTCCTGAGAATTATTTCCGCCCTACTACCTGAACATCCTTCGCACTTCCTTGTATGTATGTTTACGTATCATCTGAATTCCGGGAAACCTCTGTTCCATTTTAGTTTCCTCTGCATTTAACGAGTTTACCCCAATTGTAATTTTGACAAGTGTATATGTACGTATATATAAATTTGCTTCTAAAAATTGTCTTACATTAATTCAGACACAGACAACGTTACTTCCTTTCGTGGTGAACTTTTTACTTACTGCAAGAAAATGATCACTGTCCCAAAAGTATTATTTTCCCAAAGGTGTTTTCACGTTGCTATAAAACATTCGACATTATTTCCATTCTGATATGGAAAAATAATACTTTGATACACTTTCATATATCCTACGTGTAATTTTATCTTTCATCCCAGATAAAACTTGGCCTGTAATAATTGCAGCACGTGAAAATCCTAGCAAAAGAAAAGAAAGTGTGTGCCATGGGCAGATATAATAACTCAAAGAGTAAATTGATCCTTTGGGAACTCTTGAAAAATACATATGTTCAAAGTTGTGTACTCCGCTGATGCTGATAAGACGGCTCTCCGCACTTTCACATTCATCCAGTACTTGTGTCCCGGTGGGTGTCATTTCTATCGCGAATGTAAAGCTTATGAAACGCGCGCTGAATTTAGTATCAGCTCCGAAAATGAAGTAGACAAGGGAGACAGAGAAACCCTATTAATGGAATGAATTGATGTGGTTAACATACTGTTGGTGACTTTCACTTTGGTTATATCGCAAGATATTTTTAAAAGACTGCAATATCTCCATTGCCTCACTTTTCCAGCTGAGATAACCGACATTTCAAATGCAGCACTCGTTGATGAATCCATGAAATCAAACAATATGTTACATTAAAGTTGGTTTTCGTTTTTGTCTGAAACAGCTAAACCACATATATGCTACCGTGGAACACATACGGCTTTGTCTTTGAGGTGCCATAATTGTTGACACACTGAAAAACCTGTCATGTGTTGTTGTCGTGTATGCAACCTCCTCTAAAATCAATTGGAGGTCATTTGTATTATTTCTTCAGTGGGGTTGCAATATAATTTAAGATTTCCAAATGGACTAACTCAATGGAGTGGTGAAAGTACAAATGAAATCAGCCAAGTGTCAAACAGCATGGTATTGTATTGCTACCTAATGTCACCTAAATAAAGCCATGTTTTTCTATTGTTTGTTTCCATCTGGTGCTCGAAAAAGTACAAAGTACAAACATACGGCTGGATGTATATTGTCTGTTCCTATTTTCCTTTCCTGGCAGATGTACAGGAAAATAATGATAGAACGGAGAAAACAATGCCAAGCCATAGAAGTGGCATCCCATTGGAAGCTTTGTCTTGAGTAATTTCTTTTGTAATAATGAAATGTTACAGGTTGATCTAGAAAGTTGCTGCGTCATTTCTCATTTTCTCTTCCCAAGTTTCTCCAGTTATTTTAGGCATCGTGGTTGCTCACAAAGAAAGTTCACATTTTTTTTAAAGCTGTTTGTATACAATACAATTCTTCTTTCTGGTTGTTAGTTGCTAGATCCAATGGATTAATGAGATAATTAACCACTTTTTTCTATAAATAACGGTACGAGTTGACTGATTTGAAACTATCAAAGTACATTGAAAATTAAAATAATGAAATGAGTGAAGAGTATGAAATTAGTTAGAACGGAAGAACTTTTTTGTTTACTCTATGGAATTCCAAGAACTAATATCCTTTTTATTCTCATTACATACAAAAACCAAAATTTGCAATTTTACTAGATTATTATTGTGTGTAGCGCAGCGATATTTTACAAAATGAGAAATTACCTCTTTAGCCTCTGATTTAAACAAAAATTTCTTAATGCAAACAACAACGTATCTACTAGCACGTTGCCTTTGCTAATTCATCTACAAAAATTACTCTGCCTACATGTCAAATCAGGATAGGTTTGCTTGTAATGAGGTACTGTCTAACGTACTTTAAAAATTTCTCTAACGCTATGACCTTGCTCAATATACTTTTTCAGTTGTATAAACCATATCTGTATATATGGCGGTTTTCAGTTTATCAATGAAACGCATCCAAAAATAAAAATATCAATAAGGAAATGAGAAAGTTTTTCATTTGAATACTGGAAGTATTTAGTATAGTTTCTTCATCTTAATTATAACCCTTGTCTACCTTAACGGAAACTCCTGGGAAATAGGTAATTACGAAACAGGATATTATGTTGGTAATCTGAGCATTTGTTTACTAACGATGTAAAAGCGCTACGTAGTTTGAAGCAAGAAGCAATGAAACTGGAGTTATATCAAATTTCACAAGCAAGGGAAATAACAATAACAATAGGATACTCTATATATACTAGTTATAAAAGAAATAGCAGTTCATGTAGCTTGGATAAGAGTTCACTCAAAAGGTTATCGTCAAGTTTCGTTATCTCTCCAGAGCTAATGTGGAACACTTTCCTAAGTAAACCCAGTTCGGAGTATAGAACTTATAGGAGTATGCTGTCCAGCATTGTGCACTGTAGTGCCAACTTTATGCTAAACAGAAGAACGAAAAGCAAACTAGAAAGCACGCAGTACTGATTGCACCTGAAGTGTGTAAACAAGCCGACATTTCGGCTACCAAGCGAGCTTTAGCAATAAGCAAACGCGTGGGCAGCAGTGAAATGTTATTCCTCTTTTATAACGAAAGTTTTGGAACATGTTCATGTTACCATAATGTCTGCTTCTGAAATAGTGTACATTCAATATCAAAGCATATGATCTATAATTAGTAACAGTAACTCTTCGAGTCGTAATAATAGTGCATCGATATCCTTCTTTTGCTGTGCCCCTGTAATAAACTTCTTTTCATCAGCGAACACCCATTCACTCATTCATTCACCCATTTATGTTGAGGATATTTGGGTCGGTTCAGTCATTTCAAGTTTTACTTTTTTTAGTTTACCACTTTTCAATTTAAAAATACTAAACATTATCGATCGCACTAAACCTCATCTGTGGTAAATAGTAAATTATATATAGCATGACATAACAAGCCTCCTTAAAATAGAAAAGTTCTTGAAGCCCATTGATAATACTTGTCGCATTGCCCATCATGGTGAACAAGGAAATTGAAGACGTAGATTCTTTGAAGCACCCCTTCAACTATCTAGTGCACACTGCATGGCAGGTAATAAGATAAGTGGACCTCCCATGAGAGTATCCTGTGTGCAAAGGTCGGCTCTTTTGCTCGTAGGCAGTTTCTAGATTTCTAGCTACAACAATACAATGAAGCATCAAGGTTGTATATGAACATTATATGAAGTAGTTTATTTTGATCAATTGACCACTTCTAATAGAAAAGCAATTTGGATAATAAGCATAATTTTCTATCAAATGCAATTCCGAATGATCTCTATCTCAATTGGGGATTTCGGTCTTTTGACCGTATATGATAACAAACGTGGCTTGAAATAAAATATATATCTCCGTTCTTTCATCCTGCAATGCAACTTGGTTGCTTTTTCTATTTTTGCACATCATGATTTGAAGGGGAGATAAAGGTTATACAAAATGACACTCTGACATTTGTTGGAGCAACATTTGATAATGGACTTATGTTATTTTGGTTTGTAAGTTTCCATTCAAACTCTGGCTTTTTTCACTAAAAAAAATTGCGTCGCATATTTCTTTTTCTTGCGATGGATATGAAAGACCTTCTTACATATTATGGTCTAGTCGCTACTCATTCAACTATTATTGCAAGACGAGTAGAAAAGGATTGAAATTGTTATTATTATATCTCTGAAACACGAACACACAAATACATAAGAAAGCAGTGTGCTTTGATTGCAAACTGAAGGAAAGACAATATTACTAATATTATTATTTATAAGTCAGACTTGAACTTGAAACAAAATAAGTATACTTGAGTGAGTAGCAAAAAAGAAAGGAAAACAGGAGAAAAACAAAACCATAAGATCCAATAATCCATCCGTCCTACTTGATATTCAGCTTATCATATATATTGGGAATTCACGGGGTGATCTCGTTTCGTTTTGTCACTTAGCACCGTTAGGTAATGGGAATAACGAGGCTGTAGCTGTGAACGGCCAAAAATTGAATTTTCGTTTGGCAAGTTTCGTTATAATTGATAATTCAAAATTGTTATTGAATTTTGCTGGTGCTTTTGATCGAACAGTTGAGAAACAAGTTTGAGATGTCAAAGAAATCAGTAAGAGTCGCAGCAACTGCTGCAGTTTGCAATAATGCTGCAATGGAAATAGTTTTTGGCGACTCAGATAAAGTGCGAATCAGGCGTTTGACGACGCGATGGATGACATTTTAATTCTTCAAACGTTAAGATATGTTAACCCACGTCAGCCTCTTCCCAAATCGGACCAATGGTACACGGAAATACTGCCTTCATTGGATGAAATCCGATTTCGTCACTTCATTCGGGTGTCTCGGAAAGATTTCGCATTTATTATGCAACAAATCCAAGATCACGCATGCTTCAAGGGGCCCAATTCTACCCAACAACTTTCGATTGCAAACAGTTAGCCATAACATTATACAAGCTAGGTATTGATGGATCAGGTTCGTCTATATGCAATGTCGCTGCATTCTTTGGAGTTGGAGACGGTGGAACCGTAATGAAAGTTATTTGCAGAGTGCTAACGGTAAACAAATTAAAAGCACACATTTTCATAATAATTGCATCCAACAACATATATTTCCTTATATTTATATTAACCGTAATATACTTAGGCTATACTTGCTAAGGAGAAAGAGTGGATTTTCTGGCCAAATTGTGATGAAAGAAAACGCATTAGGTACTTTATGAGTGATAAGCTACCAGGTTGCATTGGGTATATTGACGGTTCTCATATCACTCTCGATGAAGCACCAGTAGATGATCCCGAATCATACTTCAATCGAAAGCAGAACTACGCTATTCAACTTCAAGCCGTCTGTGACAATGACAAACGCATTCGAAACTTAACTGTTGGGTACCCCGGCTCTGTACACGATGCCCGAGTATTCGCAAATTCCTCCATTGCCACCTCTCATAATTACTTTGATGAAGGCGAATGGATTGCGGGTGATTCTGCCTATGCAAATACAAAGTTCCTCGTTACGCCCTTCAAAAGTAATACAGCTGGGGTTGACGATCAACGAAGGAAGCAGTTTAATAGATATTTCTCTGGATTCCGAGTTAACATTGAGTGTTGTTTCGGTAGTCTAAAAGAAATATTTCAGAGTTTAAAAGGTTTGAGAGTCCGAGTGGACAAGAAAAATGGTCACAGACTTGCATGCAACTGGATTACAGCCTGTTGCGTTTTATATAACATGATTCTGCCGTCCTTAGAATTTGATCTCTCTCGGTATGAATATGATGAGAGTGTTGAAAGTACCGAAAACCACTCGGAGCTCGAGCATGAGCAACAGCGTTCAGATTTTTAATTTCGTTGTGAAAAAGTTAGGCCTATGAAAAACTCTAATTCGCATTTAGTATATACTTCACTTAGGTATTTAGTTATAAAAATACTTAGCAGGGTTTAATTTTTGCTTAGTTAATGTGTTTTACGAATAAAATAATTATAAAACCAGTAAAAAGCATCTATTTTAAACATTTAATGTAAAGCAATATATAT